>BTPG01000006.1:174472215-174874715 GCA_036245525.1 Semisulcospira habei | reverse complement strand
GCGCCAAGCTAATCTGGCACTACTCTTGAATTATCATGGCCAAACCATCCTCTGCAGTTGGGCGTCAGGCCGGGCTAAATGGGTTAATTGATGTGTGTGTGTGTGTGTGTGTGTGTGTGTGTGTGTGTGTGTGTGTGTGTGTGTGTGTGTGTGTGTGTGTGTGTAGACGAAAGAGCTAAAATGGGTGACTGTCTTTACCATCCTTATGGAAAATAGGGGTGTGTATAATTCTGGGTTCCCAAGTCAGACACCCATTTTTTCTGAGGGTTGTTTCTGCATTGTCTTGCGGTAAAGATTCATAAAAAGTACAAAAATCCGTTTTTCTCATTTTGGCGTTAACACATGCACTTTTGTGTTTAACAGACACGCCGGTAGTGTTTTTGAAAACTTGTCCCTCCCAGCAATGTGTGTTGCACACAGAACCCTGAAAATGAGCGTGTATTGTATTACATCACCCTTCTCAGCTTTAAATAACTTCATAGCTGATATGGGTCAGGGGGGATATTTTGTTGTTTGAGGGAGTAAATAGTTTATGTTTCCACAAAATTAGGTTTGTTATTTGAGGATGTGGTTGTTTTGTTAAAAAAAGTGTTGAGTTGTAATGTGGAGAAAGGTCATGTCTAGTGACAAATTTGAGATTCATGTATACGTTCACCAGGGACTTAGCCTATACGTTTTCTACGTTTGTTTCCATGTCAGATGAAAAATATTTGATCTGAAACGTCGTTCTTTGTTTCTATTTTAAAGGGTTTTCCGCCCACTATCTTCTGTTTTAGTTTGACTTAGCCTATAATTATATTCGTGCGCCGGTTGCTAAGAAGTGAAGTGATTGTATGAGTGCGCATTGTAAGAGAGGACGTTTAGACTTTGGGTGAGGCTGCTGTTGTCTTTTGTCCTGCCCGACCTTTTGGTTGAACCTGTTGCTTTATTTTGTAGGTTTGTCGATGTTATCAATGCCGCATCTCCTTTTGGATTGTATGCACAAATTGATTGAATGGAAATGACGTCACAGAGTCAGCGTCGTTTCATGCGTCGTCTGCTACAGTCAGTCGTTTAGTGCAGTTAAAAGAGTGCAGGCTTGGATGGGCCATTTGCTGATGTAATAGTAAAGTATTATTTGTGTGAATGCTGTCCGTTTGAAGGAAGGTTGATTGATTGTACATTGCTTAACGTCCCGACAGCAACAAGGCTTTCTCAGGACGTGCCTGCACTGCTAGTGACAAAAACTCAACAGAATATTGAATGTATGTCGCCAGCCGGTCCAATACGTTAAATAAAACCTACTCGGACATGGGGCCTAAATAAAGCTAAGACCATTTAGCAACACACATCGAATATCAAGAGCCACAGGCAGCGCAAACAGTAGGGAGAGTTTAAAAAAGGAAAATGCAGGTGAATGGACCAAGGGTAGACAGAAACACATGCCCCCGGAATATAGAGAAAAACCCACCCTGTGGGGCTGACCAGGGTGCCCCTGGGAACTAAAAAGTCCCCCAGGGCAGACCCGGTTGGGGGTGTTTGAAGGAAGGACTGGAAAGTCGAGTGTTGAGGGCAGACCGGTTGGGGGTGTTTCAGGGAAGGACTGGAAAGTCGAGTGTTGAGCGAAGCCCGAGAGAAGGCGAGGATGGGAAAAATATCCAGCACTATATGTTGGAATAGATGCATATCAGTTACGACATGCTTGTAAATTAAAACACTTTTAACCCCACCCGGGTCTGCCCTGGGGGACTTGGGTGGGGTTAACTACTTTTTATTTCCCAGGGGCACCCTGGTCAGCCCCACAGGGTGGGTTTTTCTCTCTATTCTGGGGCATGTGTCTCTGTCGGCCCTTTGTCCATTTACCTGTATTTGCCTTTTTAAAACTCTCCCTACTGTCTGCACTGCCTGTAGCTCTTGATATTGGATGTGTGTTGCTAAATGGTCTTAGCTTTATGTAAGCCCCATGTGTTAGGTTTATTTAATTTATTTGACCGGCTGGCGACATACATTCAATGTTCTGTTTAGTTGTTGTTTTTTCACAAGCAGTGCAGGCACGTCCTGAGAAAGCCTTGTTGCTGTCGGGACGTTAAGTAATGTACAATAAAACACTTTTAACATTAAGAAAAGTTGAGTTAAAAGAGGTTTTAAAACAGTTTTCATAAAAACCTTTGCCCGACACGCTTCTAAAAACAACATTTTCTTAGTTTTAAACCTTGTACCGCGCCATAAACGCAGGGATTGCTTTTCAGTCTTAGCTGTCCTATAGTGTGGAATGTGGGACTTTGCCAACTGGATCCATCTGGTGCACTCCAAATGAGTATTTGTGAGTGGTTCGACGTGCAACTCAGTGTGCGCCTCTGAAATGACCTACCGATTCCACTGATAATGAAAATCTTTCATTCATAAGAGCGCATTGAGCAGCTCTATAAACCAAAAGTGATGACCCCCCTCCCTCCCCCCCCCCACACACACACTTCTTCCCCCCCCCCCTCCTCCCCTCCCCCAACCCTCTTACAACCCCACTCAAACAATCATAATAGTAAAATCAACCAAAGGTATCTTTAGTGAGGTATTTTCACTGTAATCCCAGTTTTGTGTGAGAGGCACCCACTTTTTGGGTAAAAACCCATTTTTTTTTCCATCCAGTGGCTCTGTTTCTAGAAAATGTCTATTTTATTTTAAGTTGTAGAGCTTAGTTATAAGGTGAGTTCTAAACATTGGCATCAACTCCAGAGCCCTAGAATAAATAGAAATATGGGAACCCATTTTCACATAAAATGGTAGGTAACCCAGTCTGAGGGTTTTGTGTTCATGTGTGTGTATGTGTGTGTGTGTGTGTGAGAGAGAGAGAGAGAGAGAGAGAGAGAGAGAGAGAGAGAGAGAGAGAGAGAGAGAGAGAGAGAGAGAGAGAGAGAGAGAGAGAGAGAGAGAGAGAGAGAGAGAGAGAGAGAGAGAGATTTGTCAAGTTCTTTTCCGGTTCACGGAGCTACATGTCACATGTTACCCCCTGCACTCATTATTATGCTACGTGATAGCTTTGGGGTGTTGTCTGATTCTGGCGCACGATGCTTAAAATTCAGCCTGGAGTGCATTATTTAGCATAAGCATGTTTCTCAGACAATAAGACACTACCGTTAAACGTTTGTGAACGTTAGAAAATGAAATGCTAAACATAACGGTATCTTTGATCCAACGCACTCACACACGCACGCACAAACACAAACAATGAGTTTTAGCCAGCTACGCCTGATGGATGTAAACAACTGTGACCTGACCTAGAATTCTACTGACCTTATTATTAATGTGGGCATAAACACTAGCTGACCACCCCAGACCAAGGACGTACACAATGGCTGATAATCGCTAGCAAAAAGCGTATTTTGCCCATGTGCCTGACCGCATTATTCGTGCTACCAGGATTGTAGGTTAATGTGTGGGGGCCTGCGGGTGCATGAAAGTCGCACTGAAATTGTACACTTCATGTCTGTGTACTTCATAAAGGTTCAACTTGACCCATTCACTGCCCCCCCCCCCCCCCCCCCCCCCCCCCCCCCGATAAAAAAGAAGAAGGTATAAGTATTTGCTGATTGTCCTGTGACGGCTACATTCGGACTAGGCGAAAGATCAACCACTTTCAGTTCAAGGGTACCCCACAGCCGCATGTCCCAATTTTGGGAGGCCTTATCCAACGGCTACGTGCCAGTAGCAGGAGATGGATTGACCATGATAATTCAAGGGTAGTGCCAGATTAGCTTGGCGCCTGAAGGCGCCAAGCTAATCTGGCACTACCCTTGAATTATCATGGTCAATCCATCTTCTTCTGTTGGATGTCAGAGATGGGTTACGTGGGGTGTGTGTGTGTGTGTGTGTGTGTGTGTGTGTGTGTGTGTGTGTGTGTGTGTGTGTGCGCGTGTGCCTGTGTGTGTGTGCCTGCGTGCGTGCGTGCGTGTGTGTTTGTATGTGTGTGTGTGTGTGTGTGTGTGTGTCAGTGTGTGTGTGTGTGTGTGTGTGTGTGTGTGTGTGTGTGTGTGTGTGTGTGTGTGTGTGGCCGCACCACCCTTGAACTAGCATAGTCAAATTAATTTCAAGCAGTTGTCAATCAGGATGAAAATGGTTAAATGAACCGCCGTTTGATTTTTTGGCCAGTAGAGGAATGCCGCTGTGAAAGCTGTGCCGTAGCAACATCAGCAGGCTCTCTCCCACCACCACCACCCCCCTCCCCCCACTACACACACACACCTCCTCATAAACCTTTTCCCTTAATTCTCTTTCCGCCTTGGAACGAAACGTAAATGCTATTTTCTGGGATTCGTGAATCGCAAACAAAATTAATTTGCGTGAATTAATCTTCTCCATGGCCAGTTCCAACTGCTGCCCTCGGGACGCCGGTACAAAGTGCCGCTGGCGCCGCGAAGGAACTGCCGATGTGTACAAACGATCCTTCAGTCGTGCCATCGGCTGTCAGTGTGTTAAACTCTGCTAGCGTTAAGAGATAAGGCCTGATGTTATCTATGTGCTGACAATAAGAATGCGGTTTTATATATTACTTTTTCTTTTATTAATTATTTTAAATCCATCGCATTACTGTAGTGTGTGTGTGTGTGTGTGTGTGTGTGTGTGTGTGTGTGTGTGTGTGTGTGTGTGTGTGTGTGTGTGTGTGTGTGTGTGTGAGTGAGACTTTACACTGGAACAGTATGCATACATCAAATGCACAATAAAACAGTGCAGACTTTACACTGGAACAGCATGCACACATGAAATTCACAATGAAACAGTGCAAACTTTACACTGGAACAGAATGCATACATCAAAAACAAAATAAAACAGTGCAGGCTTTACACTGGAACAGCATGCGTACATCATATGCACAATGAAACAGTGCAGACTTTACACTGGAACAGCATGTACACATTGAATGCACAATGTAACAGTGCAGACTTTACACTGGAACAACATGCACACATTAAATGCACAATGAAACAGTGCAGACGTTACGCTGGAACAGCATGCATGCATCAAATGCACAATGAAACAGTGCAGACTCTACACTGGAACAGCATGCATACATCAAATGCACAATGAAACAGAGCAGACTTTACACTGGAACAGCATGTGTACATCAAATGCACAATGCAACAGTGCAGACTTTACACTGGAACAGCATGCATACATCAAATGCACAATGCAACAGTGCAGACTTTGCACTGAAACAGCATGCGTACATCAAATGCACAATGAAACAATGCAGACTTTACACTGGAACAGCATGCGTACATCAAATGCACAATGAAACAGTGCAGACTTTACACTGCAACAGCATGCATATATGAAATTCACAATGAAACAGTGCGGACTTTACACTGGAACAGCATGCGTACATCAAATGCACAATGAAACAGTGCAGACTTTACACTGGAACAGCATGCATACGTCAAATGCACAATAAAACAGTGCAGACTTTACACTGAAACAGCATGCATACATGAAATACAAAAATAACAGTGCAGACTTTACACTGGAACAGCATGCATACATCAAATGCACAATGAAACAGTGCAGACTTTACACTGGAACAGCATGCACACATCAAATGCACAATGAACCAGTGCAGACTTTACACTGGAACAGCATGTACACATCGAATGCACAATGTAACAGTGCAGATTTTACACTGGAACAACATGCACACATCAAATGCACAATGAAACAGTGCAGACGTTACACTGGAACAGCATGCATGCATCAAATGCACAATGAAACAGTGCAGAATCTACACTGGAACAGTATGCATACATCAAATGCACAATGAAACAGTGAAGACTTTACACTGGAACGGCATGCGTACATCAAATGCACAATGCAACAGCCGTGCAGACTTTACACTGGAACAGCATGCATACATCAAATGCACAATGCAACAGTGCAGACTTTACACTGAAACAGCATGCGTACATCAAATGCACAATGAAAATATGCAGACTTTACACTGGAACAGCATGCGTACATCAAATGCACAATGAAACAGTGCAGACTTTACACTGCAACAGCATACATACATGACATGCACAATGAAACAGTGCAGGCCTTACACTGCAACAGCATGCGTACATCAAATGCACAATAAAACAGTGCAGACTTTACGCTGGAACAGCATGCGTACATCAAATGCACAATGAAACAGTGCGGACTTTACGCTGGAGCAGCATACATACATCAAATGCATAATGAAACAGTGCAGAATTTACACTGGAACAGCATGCGTTCATCGAATGCACAATGTAACCTTGCAGACTTTACACTGGAACAACATGAACACATCAAATGCACAATGAAACAGTGCAGACTTTACAATGGAACAGCACGCATACATCAAATGCACAATGAACCAGTGCAGACTTTACACTGAAACAGCACGTATACATCAAATGCACAATGAACCAGTGCAGACTTTACACTGGAACAGAACTCATACCTCAAATGCACAATGAAACAGTGCAGACTTTACCCTGGAACAGCACGCATACATCAAATGTACAATGAAACAGTGCAGACGTTACACTGGAACAGCACGCATACATCAAATGCACAATGAAACAGTGCAGACCCGGCTTTACACTGAAACAGCAAGCATACGTCAAATGCCCCGCACAATGAAACAATGCAGACTTTACACTGCAACAGCATGCATACGTCAAATGCACAATGTAACAGTGCAGACTTTTCACTGCAACAGCATGCACACATCAAATGCACAATAAAACATTACAGACTTTACACTGGAACAGCCTGACATGGAAACAAACATTCTTTGAAAAGGTACCATGCGCAAAAAGGAAAAAAATAAATAATTTTGTGCATTTATCACTTTTTCTTTCTTACGTACACCAGCACACAAGCCACACACACTTATGTAATCTCCCCCCCCCCCCCCTCCGAAAAACATACACACACACACACACACACACACGCACGCACGCACGCACGCACGCACGCGCGTGCACGCACACACACACACACACACACACACACACACACACACACACACACACACACACACACACACACACACACACACACTCACACACCCACACAGAGCGTCGAGACCGAGAGAGTTCCAATAACGTTGAAGAGGTTCATCACAGGGCCAGAATGTCCATCCTCGAGAAACGCGGCAACCGGCTTCGGCATCGCCGGTAATATAAAAGATCGCCCCTCTTAACCTATTGCACGTCGGTAGCGGTTTTAGGTAGTTTCCTGTAGAAATCATCGCGACTAAAACCGCTA
The DNA here is from genome assembly GCA_036245525.1 of Semisulcospira habei. Lineage (NCBI taxonomy): Eukaryota > Metazoa > Mollusca > Gastropoda > Semisulcospiridae > Semisulcospira > Semisulcospira habei. The sequence goes on along the minus strand of BTPG01000006.1, from coordinate 174,867,452 downwards.
CCGACACGCAAAGGATTAAAAACAAAGACAAATCGGCCCCCGCAACAACAACAACAAAAAAACTTGATCCGGCTGATTCACTAGCTGACACTAAGTCTTGCTTCATGTTCCGCCGAAACTATACGACACGCTCAAACACTATGAAGCAAAACTGCAAGGTTAACATACCGCTGTGGTGGTTTCTCCCTGTTGGCGCAATTCATCGTCCATCACTCATAAGTTTAGAATTTTGCAGAACTTGAGAACGCCGCAAAAGCGGCTCTACCGCCACATCAGTTCACCGCGGGCAGACGTAGACATTGTTGGGTAATCGAGTAACTTGATCTCCCTGACAGATCATGTGACTGTCAGCTGCAGTTAATCACAGGTTAATGATATACATGTAAACCATGCACGTGTGGCTGCAAAGATACATCATATTAGTCTACAACATGATCTCAGCGGTGTCAGCGGACGCGGCCGGTCCGCCGCCGGTTCAGTGTGCCTAGATGAGAGTCAACTCAGTTTTCTTGTCGCCGATGGATAGCGACCTGGCCGTGATCGGATGTATAGATGAAGCTGCTCAGTGCACCTGAAACAACCGCACTGACGGCCTAGCTTTTTCAGGACAGGATGTTGATCGACCATGATAGCTCAAGGGTGGTATCAGACAGAATAGCTTGGCGCTTCGGTCCGCGCTGTTTGGCGCCTGTGAGGTAAAAGGATACTTTAAAAAAAATTGACAATTGCATCCTCCGCCGATGTAATGAGTTGATACAATACACACACTCACATAATAATAATAATAATAATAATTACGGTATTTATAATGCGCTTATCTTATAATAATTATAACTCTAAGCGCGCACTCACAACTCGCGCACGCATGCGCACGCTTTAGACAACGACTCACGTACCACAAATAGTGAAATACATTACGACAGTCAGCTTGGGTTGAGGAGTGTGGTGATATAGTGCTAGAACTGTTGAAAGAGGTGAGTTTTGAGGGCGGACTGGAAGGAGGTGAGAGAATGTTTCTGGCGGAGAGAGAGTGGGAGAGTGTTCCAGGTGGATGGACCGTATACTGAGAAGGAGCGGGGGCCGAAAGTGTTGAGTTTGGTGCGGGGGATGTGGAGGCAGAGAGGGTCGGAAGCGGGGCGGAGGGAGCGGGAAGGGATGTAGGGGTGAAGTAAGTTGGAGAGATAGGTAGGAGCGCAGTTGTTCAGGAATTTGTAGCAGAGAGACAGAATCTTGTATTGGATGCGTTGTGGGATGGGAAGCCAGTGAAGGAGCTTGAGCAGGGGAGTGATGTGGTCGGATTTTTTCTTTCTGAGGACGAGGCGGGCAGCATTGGTCTGGACGCGCTGGAGAGTGAAAGTGGTGGATTGAGGGAGGCCGGAAAGGAGAGAGTTGCAGTAGTCGATGCGAGATAGGATGAGAGAGACAGCAAGTTTGGTGGCAGCTTCGGTAGTGAGGTATTTTCTGATCTGACCGATGCGGCGGAGGTGGAAGTAGCATGCCTGGGCCGTGGCGGAGACGAAGCTGGTCATGGAAAGAGGGGAATCGAGGATAACGCCGAGGTTTTTGGCCGAGTCAGAGACGGAGATGGGGGTGCTGTCGAGTTGAAGGTGGAGAGAGGGAGGGAGCTGGGAAAGTTTCTGGCGAGTGCCTACCAGCATGGCTTCCGTTTTGTCGTCGTTTAATTTAAGCTTGTTTGCTGTCATCCAGTTTTTCACGTCTTCGTAGCAGTCAGCCGTGCGAGTCAGTAGTGACTGAGTGTTGTCGAGTTTGTCTTTGTCTAGTAGTTGTGAGTCGTCAGCGTAGAGGTGATAGTGTATGTGGTGAGACTGGATGATTTTGGACAGGGGAGAGGTGTAGAGTGTGAAAAGGACCGGGCCCAGGACGGACCCCTGTGGAACTCCGCAGGAGAGCGTGACTGGGTTAGAGGAGACGCCGTCGATGGTGACGGACTGCTGTCTGTCGGAGAGAAATCAGGAGCGAGCAGAGTCAGTGATGCCAAAGGAGTGGTGGAGGAGGATAGTGGTCTATAGTGTCGAAGGCGGCAGAGAGGTCGAGTAGCGTAAGAAGGGAGATGCTGCCGAGTCGGTGGAGAGAAGCAGGTCGTTTAAGATATGTAGAAGGGCTGTTTCAGTGCTGTGATGTTTGCGATAGACAGACTGGAAGGGACTGAGGAGGTTGTTGTCGGCGAGGTGGAGGTTGAGCTGGTTGAGAACAACCTTCTCAAGAAGCTTGGACAGGAAAGAGAGATTAGAGACTGGGCGATAGTTTTTGAGTTCGTTTGGGTCGAGGTTGTGTTTTTTGAGGAGAGGACGGACGATGGCGGACTTGAAGATATCAGGGACGGAAGCGTTCTCTAGAGATGTGTTGATGATGTCGGTAATGAAGGGCAGAAGTTTTGGAAGGCCGTCCCGGTAGAGAGAAGCTGGGAGGCGGTCTAGTTCGCAGGTTTTGAGAGGCATGGACTTTATGGTCTTGAGGACTTCGTCCTGAGAGACGGGAGGTGAGGACGAGAGGGGGGTGCCGGAAAAGGGGGTGTCGGGAGGGCAGGGCGGAGAAGGCAGAGTGTCGAGTGTGTTGCGCAGGGTTTGGATTTTGTCGGAAAAATAGGTAGAAAAAGCGGACGGGAGTTCTTTTTTGCTGTGTGTGTTGGGAAGAGGAGAGTCTTTAGAAGTGCCTAGGAGTGTGTTCAAGGTGGCGTAGAGGGTTTTGGAAGAAGTGGATTCCAGGATTTTGTTTTGAAGGTGTTTACGTTTGGAGTCGGAGATCATTCTGCAGACTTTGGATCTAGTTGTTTGGAAGGTCTGTCTGTGAACGGTGTGGTCAGATGAGCGCCAGCGGCGTTCCGCTTGTCGGCGCTCGCGCTTGGCTTCGGCTATGTCGTCAGTGAGCCTGGGGGAGGGGGGTCGGTTGGGTATGGAGCAGGTGGTGACAGGTGCATGGGTGTCTAGAAGTTTTCGAAGGGAGGAGTCGAAATGGGATGCAAGATCAGGAGAGGAGGCGGGGTCCAAGAGAAGGTCGACGGCTTCATCGAAGAAGCTCTCTCGGTTGACAGCTTTTAGTTTGCGCCGAGAGACAAGGAGCTTGGATTTTTTCGGGGGAGGTAGGTTCAGGGAGAGGAGAATAGCAAGGTGGTCAGAGGGAAGCACAGAGGAGGTGTCAGAGTCGAGAAAGATTTGATCGGAGGTGCGGGTGATGATCCAGTCGAGGGTGTGGCCGAGTCGGTGCGTGGGTTTGGTGATGTGTTGCGTAAGATTGTGGTTTGAAAGTGATGTGCAAAGGCGTTTTGTGTCAGGGTGGTCGGGTTTGTCGAAGTGGAAGTTAAAGTCGCCAAGAAGGGTGTGTTTTCCGGGTCGTGTGCTGTAGTGGTCGAGGAGGAGGTCAAACTCGTTGAGGAACTTGAAGTTTGTGAGTTTGTTTTGAGAGCTTGGAGGGGGGCGGTAGATACATGAGAAGATGAGGGACTGGCCAGGGAGTGATGCTACGGCCTCGACAGATTCAAAGGAGGGATGAGCAAAACGAGGGAGAGATTGAGAGGAGAGGTGAGCGGAAAGACAGTCCCTGTAGATGATGGCAATGCCACCCCCTCTGGAGGCTCGCGGGAAGGAGGCAAGGCGGTAGCCACTCGGAGTGACGCTGGCGATGATGGGTTCATCGCCAGCTGAGCGGAGCCACGTTTTGGTGATCACGACAACGTCTAGGTCATTGACTAGAATGAAATCTGAAATCACGTCGGCTTTGCCATCTTTGCAGACAGACTGTGCATTGAACAGACACAGTTTTAGGTTGGGTGAGACAGAAGAGGAAGAGGAAGAAGAAACGGGCGAAGAAAAGGACAGAGGAGGAGGAGGGTGGGGGGGGGGGGGAGAGGATGGGGAAAGATGAGGGAGGGGAAGAGGGGAGGGGGGAGGAAGAAACGACGGGGAAGGAGAACCGGGCAAGAAAGAGGATGCGAGAGGAGGGTGAGGGGGGGGGGGGAGGGGAAGGGGGGAGGAAGTAGAGTAGGAAAAAATGAGGAAGAGGGAGGGGCAAGGGTGAAGGGGAGGAGAAAGGGTGGGGAGGGGACGAGGAGGAAAAAGCAGGCGAAGGATTAGGGGGTGAGGGGAGGGAGGGTGGGGGAGGAGGCGGCCGAGGAGAGCAGGGAGCGGTATATGAGGAAGAGAGGAGAAGAAATGGGAGAAGAAGGAATCAATGAATCAATGAATCAGTGAATCTTTATTTTACAACGGTGAAGATATTAACACAGCCAGTGACTATGTCATTTTTCGTACCTGCCGTTGCTACAACTACGACTAGCTAAGTACAAAATATACATAAAAAGGGACATCAAAGCACAGTGATACAAAATATATAAGGAAGAGATGGGGAGAAGACGGGGAGGCGGGGGGGAGGCGGAAGGGGTGAAGGACATAGGAAAAGGGGAAGAAGTTTGTGGTTGTGGGTGTAGTGGTGAGTCGTGCCTTCTGCTAATTCCACCCCTGCGGCCTCTCTTTCGCGATAGGATGCCACGTAAGGCATTTGCAACACTGTCGGCGGCACTATTCTCACACAATTCTCAACATTACCTGAAAGAGGCGGTACACACATGAATAAAAAACAAAGCTACAGTAATATATAATATAACATCCTTAACTCACAAAGGAATTTAAATGCAAATCAAAATTATGTTCGTTACACCAAAGAGTAATATAGTAGGGTAGGGGTAGTCTCTATACTCTTTGGATACACCTCCCCAATAGCCCGATGGCCTTTGCGCACTGGGTCTGCATCAAGCCGGAGTATTGCCACAGGCACAGGGCATCGAGGATTTGTTCTGTCACGATTGCTGGCTCCTAGCGTCAGTATTAAACATTTTCTAGTCAGTGATAGCTAAAGTCATGGGTGCCAAGCTATTCTGGCACCACCCTTGAACTATCATGTTTGAGCCCTTGCTGTGGTGTGTCGGGGCTGAATGAGTTAATGAGAAAATCATCAGAATATATATTGCATTAGGATCTCATACTGATCCACACTGGTTGTCTCCCTCGATTCGCTTCCCGCGCTGAAGCGGTAGCGAATCGAGGGAACCAGTGTTAACCAGTAGCGAATAGCGAATCGAGACAACCAGTGTTAATAATCTATGACTCTTGGACAGTGATCCTCAGTCATCATGCGCGGTTTGCATCAGGAAATCGAAGCAGAAAATTGGGCGATAATTTTACTGAAACATTTAGTCCTATAGTTCAGTCAGAACGGGGAAGTGGCGCAGTGGTTAAGGCGTCTGCCTCCAATGCCAAAGGTGCGAGGTTCGATACCGGGTTCCGGCGTTGGATTTTTTCTCCTCTGGTAAGTGTCACCGTCTGGGCAGTGGGCAGATGTTCACATCTGCACGGGACATAGACGACCCCGGCCCCCACGAGTCCCCTGCTGCCTTGCAGGCTTGGCCGCTTGGCTGCGGAAAGGCTAAGGGAGGAAACCCCTGACATCAAAGCCCCCGTGTCTCCGGGGAAGGCTTTTGAGCCAGAGACTAAGACAAGGACAGTCTGATATAAAACATACGACCCGAGGACCTCGATGCCACCGTCCCAGCTTGCTAGGCCATGGCAAACGAACCAAGGGTTTAAAGGGTGGGGCCAGTACTGCGCACACTGCGCTCCACCAAAAAGCTCCACCGCGCAGGCTTTAGGAAACGCCCTCCAGCTCCACGAGGACCAGCAAGGCCAGTGACCTCTCAGAACCATTCCCCATTCGCAACGGCGTGAAGCAAGGCTGCGTGCTGGCACCGACCCTCTTCACCATCTTCTTCAGCATGATGTTGAAGCAGGCCACAGTGGACCTCGACGATGACGACGCAGTGTACATCAGGTACCGTCTCGATGGCAGCCTGTTCAACCTCAGACGACTGCAGGCCCACACGAAAACCCTAGACCAACTGATTCGTGAGCTGCTCTTTGCTGATGACGCTGCCCTCGTTGCACACACAGAGAGAGCCTTGCAGCGCATTACGTCCTGCTTCGCAGATGCCGCCCAGCTCTTTGGACTTGAGGTCAGTCTGAAAAAGACAGAGGTCCTTCATCAGCCGGCACCCAAGGAAGAGCATCGCCCTCCCGACATCACCATCGGCGAGTCCGAACTGAAGTCTGTACACCAGTTTACCTACCTTGGCTGCATCATCACGTCAGACGCCAAGCTGGACAAGGAGCTGGACAACAGTCTGGCAAAAGCGAACAGTGCTTTCGGGCGACTATTCAAGCGGGTGTGGCACAATCAACAGCTGAAAAAAGGCACCTAGATCAGCGTGTACAGAGCTGTCGTCCTCACCACCCTGCTGTACGGTTCCGAGTCCTGGGCCCTCTACCGCAGCCAACTACGACTCCTCGAACGCTTTCACCAGCGCTGCCTGCGTACCATCCTCAGCATTCACTGGAGTGACTATGTCACCAACGTCGAGGTCCTTGAACAGGCGGAAACTGTGAGCATCGAGGCTTTGCTGCTGCGGACACAGCTTCGCTGGGCGGGGAACGTCTCCAGGATGGAGGATCATCGCCTACCCAAGATCACTCTGTTCGGCGAGCTCGCCACTGGACACCGAGACAGAGGGGCACCAAAGAAGAGATACAAAGACGGTCTCAAGAAGTCACTTAGTGCCTGCCAAATCGACCACCGCCAGTGGTCTTCGCTTGCTGCGGACCGTGACACCTGGCGCTCCACCATTCACAAGGCAGCCGTCTCCTTTGAGGACTCTCGCAGAGCTAACCTTAAGGACAAGCGGCTCAGAAGAAAAAACAGAGCTGTCGTAACTCAGAACCCTAACCAGACCTTCCCCTGCAGCCACTGCGGTCGAACCTGCCTGTCCCGGATTGGCCTCCGCAGCCACGAAAATGCCTGCAGACGACGTGGGCAAGCCCTATAGAATCTTCGTTCGCGAAGTCAAGCCGAGATCAGCCAGAATATATTGCCTCTTTCACAACAATCTTGCCATACCGTTGCTAGGTATTTCTGCTGCGGCTGAGTAACGAGACGCCGCGGTGTAGGAGGTCATTTGAAAAGGCGGTGTACACCGGAATCAGCAGAGGGATTGGGTACAAGGGGTGGGAGGTTACTCGAAGGGGTGGGGGTGGGGGGGGGGGAGGGCAGAGGAGGAGGGCAAGGCGGGATGGGGTGGGTGGTGGTATGCCGGGGGGAATTGTTGAGGTCAGAAAGAGTTCATAGGGCAATGTCACGTTTAGCAGTGAACAAACCTGGGACCGCACTTGCCAGTAATCGGCAAGGCGGCAACATTATCCGCCGTAATCAGTATTTTATATTTGCATGTGAGATCACTTAATCGGTTCCTGCGGAGATCTTCTTTCGGTGTGTGTGTCATGGCGTTTGGTTTCAAGTTTTTGTTTGGACCTTACTGCTTTTGGCATTAACCTATCGGCTGTCGGTAGCGATTTTGTCGAGGTGATCATCCGACAAAATGCGCTACGGAGAGCGGCAAAGGGTTAGACAGTATTATTGTAAAGCCGTGCGGCTTGTTGTTTGTGTATTGTCACTGATTGCAGAACATAGCCGTTGTTGTACACCTCCCTTTCATTCTTCATGGTCAGTGTAGTCAGTAGTTGTCTCAATCCGGCACATGAAAACTACGGTCAATGAACTCTTAGATTCTGCCATACCCTCTGGTGGCCCTCATTTCCCCCACACCCCATCCGCTCGCCCAAATACCCCACTACCTACCAATGCTGCTTCCATCCATTCACCAGACTCTCCTACCTGTCTGTTGAAAAGAGTCATCGCTAAACTATTCGACCCTTTACACTGCGCCACAGAGATCCCTGGATCGAGCAAGTGATTTCCGGCAGTGGCGCACGCATCAGCCGGCTGAAAACCTACCCATCATCTCGTGTGCTCTGTTTTCTTATTTTAGCTTCAATAGTCTTGTAGTCAGCGCCGTCTTTCTGCAAGAGGCATAAATCCTCATGAGCCCCCGCGTACGCGGGGGCTCATGAGGATCTATGCCTCTTGTTGCGGCGGAGCTTTCCTCCGTGTTCCTCCCGTGCGAAAATGAGCGGTAACCTGTGTGCTCTGTTTCCACCGTCGAGTGAAAGTGGTGCTTGCGTGGTAGATTTCGCTACTAAAAATTTTGGAATTTTTTTAACAAAAGTAAATGTGATTGCATACTACACATTAAAACCTCTGTATACTGTTATAAAGCTGAACAAACTACACTAGCACCTGCTTTGAACAACCACCTTTTATTTATTTATTATTTATTTTATTTTTTTGGGGGGGGTAGGGGGAGGAAGGGGGGTGGGATGGGGGGTGGGTGGGGTGGGGTGGAGGAGGGATAAAAGATACTCTCTCGAGAGGCCTTAGAGGCTAAAAATGAAGTGGTACCCTTCATTTTTTATTTTTTATTATTTTTTTTTTTTACAGACCATCATTCAGGTGTCTAAAGCCACCTACATGATGGTCTTTAGTGACAGGTGACCTCTCAAAAGGGTGGACGCTCAAAACAGGTTCTGCTGTTTAATTACGAGTATTTCATTCAGTCATCTCTCTCCCCCCCCCCCCAAAAAAAAAAAAATAAAATAAAAAAATAAATAAATAAATAAATAAATAAAAATTAAATAAATAAATAAATAAATAAACAAATAAAGGAAAATTAACTCATTCAGCCCTGACGCCCTACAGCAGATGGGTCGACCATGATAATTTAAGGGTAGTGTCAGATTACCTTGGTGCCTGTCGGCGCCAATCTAATCTGGCACTGCCCTTGAATTATCATGGTCTAACCATCTCCTGCAACTGGTGCATAGTCATTAGATGACGCCTCCAAAATTTGGGAAATAAGGCCGTCGGGCTGAATGAGATAATGCAAAAGTTCCAAAAATCATGTGCGGATTGTAGCATGTCACTTTTCATGACAATGACAACGAAATTTCCATGTTCGAGTCCTGACGCTTAATGATACTGAAGAGTGGGTTTATGCGTTTACTTTCTTCAATAGTGTTAGGGTCTTTAACCCCTTCCCTGCCACAGTGCGGAAACTGTACGTACATCTTTGTCAAGTTCTGAAATCTGGGTTCATTCAAAGACCAAAAGCCAACACCGTCCAAGAAACATGGATTCACACTGGTCACAGCAAGAGGCGTAGATCCTCATAAGCCCCCGCAGTCGCGGGGGCTCATGAGGATCTATGTCTCTTGCAGTTGGGTCGTGTTCGCGTTTTTCTCAACAGCTTTAGGGCACTTTCAATGTATTAATAACCCTTTCAGCTAGTGGACACAGATTGTGGTTTTGAAATCAGTGTAAATTTAAAGCCAAGGATCGCCAATGTTCAAAGGAACATGGGTTCACAACACAGTTGTATGGTGTTGACATTTTCTCGGCATTGAAGGGGCCAACGATATATTTCAGTTCTTTGAACATCTCGGTGGAAAAAGCACAAACTCACCGTGTACAGACAGATATACACGAGTAAAAGACATGCGGCTTCTCAGCGCCTCACTGTTGCCAGACGACATTTCTCCATGGACAAGCTTGACGCGGCTGCCTCTTCCAGCAAGCTGTTCTTTTCAGTGTCAAATAAACTGCTGGGAAAACCCAAGACTGCAGCTCTTTCTGCTGATGTCCCCTCTTCTGACCTGCCGTAGACATTTTGTGATTTTTTTTCACTGACAAAATCAAACTGCTGCGTGAGACCTTAGATGCTAAGCAGTGTGATCCACCTGTTTATGATGATCCATGTTTTGCAAAGTTCAAATCCGTTACAGAAAGCAAATCGCTGCCATAATTGCAAAGTCTCCAACAAAAAGTTGCATGTTGGATCTTGTTCCGACTTGTTTCCAAAAGCAGTGCATCAGCGATCTTGTACCGTTGATCGCTGCTGTTGTAAACAATTCAGCCGGAACTGTTCCAAAATCTTTCAAACAGGCTGTTGTTACCCCGTTGCTCAATAAAACCAGGCTTGGACAAAAATACCCTGTAAAACTACAGGCCTGTATCCAACCTACCATTCATTTCTAAAGTACTGGAGAAAGTTGTACAACAGCTCCTGGAACACTTAGAGGTGAATGGTACACTTAGAGTTGGAAGTGTATCAGTCCGCATATAGGAAACGTCACATGCACAGCGTGGAGACAGCGGTGCTGAGTGTTCTAAATGGCACTCTTTGTAAAGCAGATGAGAGACTTGTCTCCCTTGTGGACCTGTTGGATCTCAGCGCTGCTTTCGATACGCTGGACCATTCCATTCTCACGAAGAGGTTGAAATCACCTTTATTCTGCGTGAAACGGTTCTCTCTTGGTTTGAATCTTATGTCGATCGGTACCAGTTTGTAGGGGTAAAAGACAGTGTCTCTAGACCTTCCATTCTGGAGTTTGGAGTGCCTCAGGGCTCTATCTTAGGCCCTGTATTGTTTACGTTGCATTCACATCCGCTGTCAGATGTTATTTCCAGCCATCAGTGTTCTTATCAAAAGTATGCCGATGACATGAAATCTCTCAGAGTAGTCCAAATGGGGAATTTCAGTTTGTTGAAACTGGCATCAAGTCTTGTGTTGACAATGTCACGACATGGATGGACATTAACAAACTTACTTTAAACCGCGAAAAAAACAGAGTTACTGCCCGTTGGCTGAGCATCCCGGCTTAAACAAATTCACACTGAGTCTTTACGCATAGATGAGACTGACATTCCATTTCAGTCTTCGGTCAAATATCTTGGTGTCAAGCTCGATAAGACTTTGAGTATGCAGGATCTCTCATCGGTGAAATCTGTCGTGGTGCTTCATACTCTCTGAGACGCATCGCTTCTCACCGACAGTCTTTCTGAATCTGCCACTACAAAGTTAGTAAATGCTTTCGTCACGAGCCGTCTTGACTACTGCGATTCTCTGCTTTTTGGTCTTCCATCTGAGCAGATTAACCGCCTTCAGCGAGTTCAAAATAATACCGCCAGGCTTGTGAAACACAGGCGAAAACGAGACCACGTAACCTCTATACTGAAAGACCTTCACTGGCTTCCAATCCAATCCCGCATACAGTTTAAGATACCGACCCTTGCATACCGCCAATTTGATGGCAGTCTTCCGTCATACCTTTCCTCCAGTCTAATTACTTACCAGCCCTCTCGCTCACTGCATTCAAGGGCAGAAAAAAAATCTTAAAGTTCCAAAGTTCCATCTCAAATCTGCCGGTGAACGCTCTTTCAGATGTACTGCCTCTTTTATTTGGAATTCCTTACCGACTGAGCTGAGAAATGCCTCCACCCTTACGCAGTTCAAAGCAAAGTTAAAAACCTACTTTTTCTCGCAGACTTTCTCTACGGTATTTCTGTACAGATTCTCTCTCTGTGTGTGTGTGTGTGTGTGTGTGTGTGTGTGTGTGTGTGTGTGTGTGTGTGTGTGTGTGTTTGTGTGTGTGTTGTGTGTGTGTGTGTGTGTGTGTGTGTGACGTGTGTGTGTGTGTGTGTGTGTGTGTGTGTGTGTGTGTGTGTGTGTGTGTGTGTGTGTGTGTGTGGTTTTCGCCTGCCGGAGTTACATTATAAATATGAGAAATGGGTCATATAAATACCATGTATTATTATTATTGTTAGTGCAGTTTTATTACTCTTTGTAGAACAGAACAGAACAGAACAGTGTGCTTATCTCAGTGCAGAGCTCACAGCAGACATCTTTAGTTGTACATGTTTGCTGGTTGATTCCCATACATAGGGACTATAGAGCAAAGCCGAGCAGAGCAGAGCAGAACAGAACAAAGCAGCGCAGAGCAGAGCAGAGCGGCAGAACAGCGGAGCAGAGCAGAACAAAACAGAACAAAGTGCGTCTGTTCTGTAGAGCTCGCGGCAGACTTCTTAGTTGTACTGAAATGTTTGTTGGTTGATCACCATAAATTTCCATTTTTAACACAATTGTATAGACTATTCTGACATCATATTTTGACACAGCCTCATTAAATTGTATATTTGTTATTTTGTAGTGTTTTAATTTCTTACTAGATAATAGACCTATGGTGATGAAGAAATAAATGAAAATGTCGAACGTCAAACTTGACCCTTTGAGCTCAAAATACGTATACTTAACATCTCCTTCAATCATCGTATATACTGCTCCAGATGACCTCTTTTTTTCAGAACCGGCACAGACAGAAGTAGGTCCAAAAAGAGGAATGGATCCTCTTGAGCCCCCGCAACTGCGGGGGCTCATGAGGATCTATTCCTCTTGTAAAAATGGGTGATGGGGTTTCATGGGGAGTGCCAGAGCTCCGTTGAACACTATTTCGGTGAGGCCAGAGTGTAAAAATAGGTTGCACAGCTGAACGGTCGGCAAAGAACAGGAAATGGTGAAAATATATCCCCTGCGTATATATGGCACGCCGAATCTCTCTCTCTCTCTCTCTCTCTCTCTCTCTCTCTCTCTCTCTCTCTCTCTCTCTGAAAAGCCAAGCGTTCCACTTTTTTTTAGGGGAAGGAGAGGGCTGGAGGGTGGGGAGGAATGAGGGTGGGGTGGGGGTTGGAACCATCAAATAAGATTTCAAAACAGTCCATGCTACAGTACTGCAGGGACCTGTTACCAATGCGTGCTGTGGCAAGTTGCGTTTATTTGACGTCATTTTTTTGTTTACTTCTTTTACTACTGACGTACTTTTTGTTCTTCATCTTTTCTTTCACGTCACATCATGCAGGCGTCACTTACTTTCTCCATGCACTGACAAGATACGTATGGAATTGTATACAGTTGTTTGTTTGTCTATTTTGAATTATAATATATTATAAAATAATAATAATAATAATATATAGTAATGAAAATATTAATACATTGTGATGTAACCGTCTTTTCTAAGCGTGGTTCGTTCTTCTTTGCATTTTACACGCTTGGTAGTCACCTTATTGGATTTCGTGGTGGCGTTTATTTATTTATTTATTTGTTTAATCGTCTTGAATTCTACTGCAAGCCAATGTTTTGTTTCCAACACAAGCTGGCGCGATATTTTCAGTCGTCGGTTACAGCATTGTGTTGCCCAATTCGTGCTAATATGTCTTTTTTTTTTTTTTAATGGTTGAAACAAAGGTACACAGATCAATATTTGAAACTTGATTTTCTGTTTACAAAATTCAAGTCGGGGGGTTTGTCGAGAATATCGGGTTGAAAATGTTGACAGGAAAATAATCGTATTTAAATTCACACATATAATTACGTTATAAAAATGTGGCACTATGATCACATCGTTCTTCCTTACAAAGTTACACGCTGGTTTCCCGAACTTGAATATCTGCTGGCGCTGACTGTTCAGCTCTTTTTTGTGTGTGAGGTTCAGTTTCCGTGCCGACTCCTTCCAGATAACCTACTTACCAGCACCTCGCGCCTCCGTCGTCAAGTGGGCGTTTCACTTTCAGCTCCGTGGGCTGAGACTGAACTGGCTGTCGGCAGCGGTTTTTGTCGCGACGATTCCTGCAGGATGTCAGGGTGTTGTTATTCCTGCAGGAAATCGCGACAAAAACCGCTACCGACAGCCAAAGGCCGGGTTAGTACAATAAACGTCTCTTATAACACGGTTGTATATAACAACATTTTTTGTCTTCTCAGATAGTATTTAGACAACATTTTCCCGTTACATTTTTCTCAGATAGTATTTAGACAACATTTTCCCGTTACGTTTTTCTCAGATAGTATTTAGACAACATTTCCCCGTTACGTTTTTCAGTTATTTCGCCGTTCAAAGCAAACGGCTTCGGTTTCATCCTCTTGAAGGCCCCACTACCGCCGTGACTGTTCAAACTGATAATATGCACTTTTGTTTCTTACAACACTTAACAGCGTGTGCATGTGTGTACTGTGTCGCTTTAGAAACAATTCAGTTTGGACTGCTTTCACGTTAATGTTGTAGTTTTACTATTATTGCTTCAAAAATGAGTAGGTGTGAAGTTATATTACTGGTACTAGTTAAGTTATAATTAAGGTAGTGGTGTCTGTTTATGCCGGAGCGACTGTCTAGTAAAGTAGTAGCCGGCGCTGTTCTTATAGCGACGGGCCCCCAGGTAGCCGCAACTGTGGAAGTATAATTCGTCTATTCAAGTTGTTTTGTTTATGCGTATTAAGTGTAACTAGTCTCAGCCAAGCAGGAAGTTTAAAAACATTATATTATGTGTTTAAGAGATACTATGATAGGGCTGTCCTTAGTTTGCTTTGTGTTAGGGAGGTTTAGGTCGGGTTGGGGCCGTTGGCGCCGGCCATGAGACGCCTTGGCGACGGGCTTCACCCATCCCGAGCCATTGTCCATTTGTTGTTTGTAACTGTTGTGTGAGTTTGGGTGATTGCGAGTTGCACCTGAGGTGGCGAAACAAATTTTCCTGTACGTGGCAACATGTATTCGGAAGAATAAAGTTGATTGATTGATTGATTGATTGATTGATTGTAACAGAAGGTTACGAAACGCCTCGCACATGTCTAGTTATCGTTCATTTAGACACAGGAGAATGCAGTTCAGCAAAGGTCATCATCATGTCAAGTACCCTGACACTGAACGACTCTCTGTTCTATAATTACAACTGTATCAGTACGAGAAACAGCTAAAAATAGATTGACACGCTAACCGCGGTTGCGCAGAATAAAGAAGTACGATAACGCATGTGTGTGTGCTGCGTGTCCAAACTGCCTGTAAAGTTCATTAGCTGTGTCGACAAGGCATAAGGAACCCAAATGGTGCTGAACTGAAGGTGTCCGCTTCAGATTCACGCGTAATGGCACTTTACCCCCCACGGCCGCATTTCCAAACGTTTGGAGGCGCTGTCTAACTACTGTGTACCAGTCGTAGGAGGTGGATTGATCATGATAATTCAAGGGTAGTGCCAGATGAGCTTGGCGCCTGAAGGCGCCAAGCTCATCTGGCACTACCCTTGAATTATCATGATCAATCCATCTCCTGCTGCAGGGTCCCGGGGCTAAATGGGTTAACCACACACACACACACACAAACAAACAAGAAACCGTTTGGGCAAGTTCCTAGGTAACTTGTTACATCTGAAGTTTAGTACATTGTATAATTAAATAAGAAAACAAAGGAAATTTTGAAAGTAGTAGATCTTGTCTTGAAGGAACTGTTAAGTTTGTATGAAAAGAAAAGGGGAGACTGCCAGTGCTAATATTTTAGGAAGGTTACAAAGTAAAGTAGGTTATAGCACTATCAGGGGAGGAAAATGTGCATGATCGACCAGTGATCGTAGATCTACTGTGGCCAAAGCACAAAAAAAAAAAAAAAAAAAAAAATGAAAGAGAGGGGGCGCTATGAAAGTGACTGAAAGCAATGCATATGGAAGCCCCCCCCCCCCCCCCTCTCTTTCCTATCTTTTTTTTTTTTTTTTTTTTTTTTGTGCTTTGGCCACAGTAGATCTATGATCACTGGTCGATCATGCACATTTCTCTCCCCTGACAGTGCTATAACCTACTTTACTTTGTAACCTTGTTAAGTTTGTATGTTTTCTAACGTTTCAGTGTCACGCGACTAAGATCAGTATATCATCATCATCATCATCATCAGTCCCTTGCCCGAACTGGGCGTTGGGGGGACTGAAAGGCAGCAGCAACAGACAGTGCTCTCCACTGAGTTCTATTTTGGGCGGTGGCAAGCAAGTCTGGCATCTCGAGTTCGGTCCATTCTTTTATGTTTGCGACCCAACTCTTTCTCTGACGACCTCGCCGACGACTTCCTTCGAGAGTGCCTTGGAGGATAGTCTTGGACAAGGTGTTGTGTCGGGTCACGTGGCCAAACCAAGCAAGCTTGCGCCGTTTCACGGTTGCCAGAAGAGGTTCATGTGGGCCCACCAGGGAGGTGACGATGCTCCGTACATATTCGTTGGTTTTGTGCTCGCGGTACGAGATGCGGAGCAACTTCTTCAGGCACTTGTTCTCAAAGGCCTGGATTTTCTTTTCTGAGTCTGCAAGCAGTGTCCAAGTCTCACAGCCGTAGAGTAGAATAGACACTACGAGGGACTTGTAAAGCCTGTACTTGATGGTGAAGCTGATGGAGTTACTTCGCCATATCCTGTCCAGCCTGGCCATTGCGGATGTTGCTGTACCTATCCTGATACGGATCTCTGCTACGCAACTACCGTCTTTGGACAGGGTGGCTCCCAAGTACTTGAAGCTATTGACCTCTTCTAGCTTCTGGCCGTTCATGTGAATGTTGCTGCTGCTGTCGCTTGTGGTGTTGATCAGTATATGAACACAACAAATAATATCAAAAACTTCATTTTAAAGGTTTGGGGGGCTAAAAAGAACTTCATCTAATTATTTCATATCAAAATAAGTTGTTTTCATTCTCTGTTATCACTTGTATCTGTACATCGGTGAAACGTTGGAACTTCTTCAAATGGCTGACGACTAATTTCAATTATGCCAAAGCAACTTGACCTCAAGCTTTCTATTTAATTAATTCTGAAATTAGAATGATACAGAATGCTGCAAACTAAATTTCATGAATTTTTCATCAAGTTTTAATTTTGTACCACAATTCCTCCTTTTTGTGACCAGTACTAAATAATGACTCATCTATGTACGCACATAGGCACACGCACAGATACGCGCACGCACTCACGCTGAGGCACATACACAAGAATGCACATATGTACAAGCACACTGACGTAGAGGCATACACACACACACACACACACTCATACACGCACGCACGCACACTCGCACCCACAGGGACAGTCTCACACACACACACACACACACACACACACACACACACACACACACACACACACACACACACACACACACACACACACACACACACACACACACACACACGCACGCACACACACACACACACACACACCACTTGCACACACAACAACAACAAAAAACGCGACACTGTTGCTGGTGTTTGTACATATAATATCTCGTCTCTTGAAGACCATAACAGTGGAAATTACAGAGAAGATTAAAAAATAAAATGTACACTGGCTCCTAAAAGAAACATATGTATGAAAAAATACACACCAAAAACACAACTGAACGAACAAAATACGGTAAAAATTGGACAAAATACCCCCAAATGCGAGCAGAAGATGATGAACACGTGTGTTAGTTAGTTAGTTATTTGGATTTAACGCCGAGCAGGCACGAACAAGTGTGGCGATGGTCGTGCAGTTTTGGACCTCATGGCCAACATCACCGCTCACACAAACGTGGGTGTGCTGGTCTGTGATTTTGGACCTTACGGCTGAAAGCCGTAAGGTCCAAAATCACAGCCCAGCACGCAAAAATGCGTTCGTCGTAGGGCCTACAAGTACATTGAACAGGCGGGGCGGATGAAACTGTACAGCGCATGAGGGCAGAAGAGTGTATAGTTTGTATAGCTGGTGAGTATGAAACGAATCAGAGACTAGTTTGACCAATCAGAGACTAGTTTGACCTTAATTTAATTTGATTGAATTTTGGATTGCTTAACCCACTGTGCCCTACAAGGCCCAAATCTTCAACACTGTCGGAGTTGTTCTCTGTTGACTGCATTGCAATACTTAAGAGGCAGGTCGATCATGATAGTTCAAGGGGTGGTGCCAGAATAGCTTGGCGCCTACAGGCGCCAAGCTATTCTTTCACCATCCTTGGACCATATCGGTCGATCCGTACCTTGTTGTGCTGGGTCGGGGCTAAATCAGTTAAGAAGCTTTACGACGTATTCGCAGAATCGACTTATCCCTGCCTCAGTCTAGGGCCGACATCTTGCCATCAAGAGACATAGATTCTCAGGAGTCCCTGCAGTCCCTGGGGCACATGATAGTCTACGGCACTTGCAGACCGACACTGGCATAAGAGGGATTTTTAAAAAAAAAAAGTACAGAACCTGTTTTGAGAAACCACCTGTGCTCTCTCAAGAGAGGCCTTGAAGGACAAAATCTGTCACGTGTCATTAAAGAGCATCATTTAGGTGGCTGTAGCCATTTAAATGATGGTCTTTAATGACAGGTGATCTCTCATAACGGTGGTCGCTCAAAACAGGTTCTGATGTATGAAGAAATAGCCACACGATTTTGCAGATGTTCAGAATAAAAAAGTACAGGTGAAGAATGCGAGCTCTGAATTTCGACATAGCAGTTTGAGCTACTTTTCAACCAATAGAGAAAATTAGCGAAGGAAATGTGTGTACCTTTTTACAAGATTCTTGCCTCAACGAAGTTTCCATGCTTCCATATGAAACAGCTCAGGAAAGGTTTCAGAACTCGGGTTTGTGAGCGTAAAAAGATGTTTACTGTTTGGTAATTTATACATAGCTGACATGTGCTACAAACTGTTTTTTCGTAAATGCAGTATCGCAAGTTCATCGCTGTTTTCTTTTGTTACTTACTGGGATAGGCGAGTGACAATGCCGACATTGCATCGTTACTACAACAACCAAATAAAGGAATAACACGTTACACTAGAAGGGGGGGGGGGGGGGGTGGAATCTCCAATACATATTTAACGTTCAGCAGATATAGCTAAACGGTAAAAACATCAACTGACCAAATAAAGCAGCAAGTGGCGATGGACTGACGATGCATATCTATCTCACTTCAAACGCTGGAAGCGGATCGACCGTGGCAACTCAAGGGCAGTGCTGGACTGGCTTAGCGCCTGTAGGCGCCAAGCCAATCCAGCACTACCCTTTAGGTTTCACGGTCGATTCACCTTCTCGTTCAGCGCTGTTAGTTGAAAAAGACAAGCATTCGCACTGACCAATAAAAGCAGCATAGACGCGGTAAGCGATTAAAGTGTATGCAATCTTTTGATGCAATCAAGAGCACTACGCTCCACATTTTTGTTTGTTTTGACAACGCTTTAATTTCGAACGTTTTTCCTCAGTGAATGTACGAAAAATGGTTATTACAGGCCGAGATGGGTGTTATTGTAAATGTACGTAATGGACAAATTCAACTTGCACAACCAGAAGTTTGAGGAAAAAACTGCAACATTTTCACGAAAAACATATCAGCAGGGCCTACTTAAAACAACGGCTAGGCAAAGCGTGGCTCGATCATCTCATACAAGTATCTCACTGGAACACCAATCGGAAAGTAAGCCATTGGCCAATGAGATTTGTTTGTCCAGTTAGCCGTCGACTTCGTGACCAATCAGAAAATACGATGCTGAGTCCATTAACGAAGTATGACTGGTTAATCAGATCAGAGAATGCGCTGATGACCTATGGTAAGTGGTGCATTCTTTGATTGGTCACCTATCAACGCGGAATCACAAATCGTGTATCTTCTCACGAAATGTGACTGGCAAGGTAACTGATTGGCTCGTTGCTGGGTCTGGAACAATATCATGTTACAAATAATTATAATCGCGCGTTAACATATAATGTTTTTTTCAGTTCCACCATGTATCATAAATTTCTTTGGTATCATTTCGATATTGGATCACTCAGTTTATTACTCTACACTGATGCAGCAATATTTCAAAACAAAATTTATACATGAAATTTGACAACATAAAAAATTCAATGTGTGTCAGTTTAATACTTCAACCCAGGAAGCAAAGGAAGATCCTTGGGCCCACGACGGCCGCAGTGGGCCCGCGCACGGCTGTGCGCGGGCCCACTGCGGTCGTCGTGAGCCCGATGACGTCTTGCTAGTGGGGAAAATACGAGCAGCTAACATTCAGTTACTACGCTCCTCTATGAAAATCGAGCAATAGCTACAGCAGTCATGAGCAAAAGAATATTCTGAATATAGTAATGCTGTCAGTCGCTGCATATAGAGGACTTTCCGTGAAGAGTACCCCTGAAAAACACGAGGCGGACATGAAACAATTCCAAAGGACTGTTTCACAGCAACAAGGGACTGTTTCACAGCAACAACGTGCACAGGTAGACGCACGGAATAACAAGGAATAATTATCGGATACTTCCTTTACGTGATGGCAGAGTTAGGCAAGGATGTTATTCTGTGTAGTACGCGTCCTAGCAATGACAAGAATATCGTTGATCACATCTTTGGCTTATTCCTGCGCAATGCGTTGAGATTTGACAAAACATGGATGAGAAAGTATGGTATATTATGATCGGACATGTCAATATGGCGCGTTTGGCAATCGCATTTGTGGCGGTCACACAGCCTGCTGGGCCATACCAGTGTTCGATTACGGAACACAGACGTCGACTCAGGATTGTGTGGGATTGTCTGTGTCCCAGTAACACAGACGTCGACTCAGGATTGTGTGGGATTGTCTGTGTCCCAGTAACACAGACGTCGACTCAGGATTGTGTGGGATTGTCTGTGTCCCAGTAACACAGACGTCGACTCAGGATTGTGTGGGATTGCCTGTGTCCCAGTAACACAGACGTCGACTCAGGATTGTGTGGGATTGTCTGTGTCCCAGTAACACAGACGTCGACTCAGGATTGTGTGGGATTGTCTGTGTCCCAGTAACACAGACGTCGACTCAGGATTGTGTGGGATTGTCTGTGTCCCAGTAACACAGACGTCGACTCAGGATTGTGTGGGATTGTCTGTGTCCCAGTATTCACCTTTTGACTGTCTGTAGCTTGTTCGGTCGAGGTGATTCCTGCAGGAGGTTTGGCCTCACATAAATTTGAATTATTGTCATTTGTTGTTGAGCATAGCCAAGCGGAGTGTCTAGACACTCTCTCACTACAAACTTAACCCCTTCCCTGCCACTGGGCGCATATTTTGTTTCTAAAATCTTTGTTCTTTCATCGACCAATTGCCAAACTCGTCCAAGGAACATGGATGAAAAATGGTCACAGTAAGAGGCATAGATCTTCATGCGCCCCCGCAGTCGCGGGGGCGCATGAAGATCTATGTCTCTTGCAGTCGGATAACGTTCAAATTTTCTCGGCAGTGAAGGTTTTAAAAACGTCTGCGTTATTATTCATTATTACATATAGCCCAGAAGGCTGCATACTCACTACATCGCCACAACTGTGTACATACAAACACACCTAACAAACGCGTCCGTGTATAAAGATAGATGACTGGCCCCCTTGATTGCAAGCACAGCGGTCGATCCCCCTTTCTGTCCGATACGAATGTTGAACAACGAACGGTCCCTGAGTATAGTACCACGTCAACGGAGCACGTAGACACGCAATGAACACCCATGACCGCATACGAACGATACACAATGCACATGAACACGAGAGGAACCCATAAATATGAAACGACATGAACAACAGGAAAATGGATGCACGCACAAACGTTGCTAAGATCTTCAGACTGGAAAAGTGTTAATTATTCAGCCAAAATTAACCCCCTTGTGCATGCAGCCACCGGTACTGTGAACAGTACCGGTGACTGCATGCACAAGGGGGTTAATTAGCAACACCGAAACGATTATCTCCCCTAAATTCTGGGCACGTTGACGTAACACGAAAAAGTTAAATCAGTCTACAGTTAACAATGACAATTTAAATAAATAAAGAAAACCATCCTTCCCTTCATAGTACAAGTGGTTTTGGCAATGTAAGTGTCGCTTTGAAGAAAACTTCTGCACATGGTAATATGCATGCTGATTATGCGGAAGACGAAACGAAATAAAATGTACATTTGCCACGGGGTTTCTTCTGCGGCCCCGTGAAATAGTTCCAATAATGCTTTGATTTGATTTCCCCTGCAAACCAGGACAATGTTCTTTAGTTATCGTGCGGATTCTCCAGAGATCTTTGGTCAAAAAAACAAACGCCACCCGTTAAGCCGGGCGGCGGGTAATGCTAGAAACATTTTCAATGTGTGCTCCATGTTATATTCATGACGTGAATGTACAAAAAAGATGATCCGTTGATGTGTTGCCTAATCTCCATTTTTTTCATGAATGAGTGCTGGCCTGTGATTTTGGACCTTACGGTTTACAGCTGTAAGGTCCAAAACCGCAGACCAGCCCATTTATCCCAAGTAGTTTTTTTTTTTTTTGTCTTTCAGTCGATGCACAGTGCGAGTTCCGGCCTGTGGCTGTAGACTTTGAAACTCAGACCAGCACTATATAAAACGTGGAAACTAGTGTGGTGCGTTTTCTATGCTCCAAAAGAAGTGTAGTGCGCACATTTATAATACAATCTCCTACATCGATCATGAAAAATACCTCTGAAAACAATGTCAATGCTCCAAGCAAAATGTTGTCATACGTACTAGAAAAGTAAGCACCAATTAATAAACTCTGAACAGGTTTAAGCGAAACGGCAACACAATTTGTGACTCGAGTTATAATACTAACATCAAAACTGACCAAAATTTGGCTGCAAATGGTGTTACTCCAAGCTTCGATTTCACAAAATAAATACACAAATTGGAATTCAATGAGCCCTTGGATCGAACTTCCAAATTTTTGACTTGATTACGGTTCAGATCGACCATAATAGTCAAGGGTGGTGCCAGAACAGCTTGGCGCCTGTAGGCGCTAAGCTCTTCTGGCACCACCCTTGAATTATCGCGGTCGATTGCAACTTGTAGTGTGTCAGGGTTGCTTAATGAATTTAATGTCGATAAAAAGCATGTTTGGAAGCATTAAACATAAAAATGACACGCTGAGCGCTTAAAATCTGTCCTCAAACGTATGTTTGTAACAAGAACAAGACAACAGCGCGGATGTTAGTGATATGTGCTTTGTTGTTTATTTCCAAAACGTTCGCCATTTCCACACAATTCAGTAGTAACAGAGGGGGTGTATTTTAAATACATGTACCACAGTTTGGTTATTTTTCTTTGCCTCATAATAACAACACGTTTTACCCTAAAAAAAAAAATCGTTTCCTTTGTTTTTCTTTCAGAAGAAACATGGTATCAAAAATAAAATTCTGTTTGTGAAGTTTCGCCAAGAAAATTGTAACGAGATTCCTCTTTGCAAGATGTTCTCCTCAGAATTGGTCACAAAAATAACACGGACAGGATGTAGTGACAACGCAGTTTGATTACGCACTTCGCAAGATGTCTTTTCTTTATAATTTATAAGCTGAAAATCTGCCCTCATTTGGAAAAAGCCAGTACGCCCGTTTTTGTCAGAAATTGTAGCGAGATTTTCATTTTAAGCTATGAAAAACCTCGCCTTTTCTCAGAAATGGACATAATGGCTTTTGCAAAAAGGGCAGAAACGGTGTAGTGTGTCTTCTCGTGTTTTTCTGCCGTCCATAAAGGCACTACCTCTATTTTTTTTACTCCTCGACATATATATATATATATATTATAAAATCCAGCCTTCGTGTGCACAATCATGTATTAAAGTACAAAAAAATCTCAGCTTGTGTTGTCTTTGTGAAAAACAAAATTCCCGCTGTTTGTTGTATGTAGTGGTACAAAAATCTGTAGTGGTACACAAATCTGTATTGTTGTACATTTATTTGTTGTCCCATTATGTCGACTTCCTGCACAAAGTCATAATCATATTGTCCTAAAGTTAAGGAAAAAAGTCACGCTATGCTGTACACGTTTTGTCTCAATGTAAAAATTAAAAAAAAAAGAGAAATCTCTGTGTCGTACAACAAGGTAATCATAATTATTGTCTCAATGCCAAACAAAACCTCTCCTTGTTGTACATGCTGTATTACCGTAAAAAGTCTCGCTGTGTTGTCAAGCACATCTAAAACAAATAATTATGTTATTGTCTCATTTTTAAAAAAAAAATCCCGAAGTGTTGTAAAATCACGTGTTGTCTCAATGTGAATGAAGTCTCGCTGAATCATACAAAATGACCATCATATGTCCTTCAGCCTGGTAGAAGTTAACCCGTCTCATTGTGTAAACGCATCTCTCTCGCAGCTGGATGCCGTTCAGTTAACTCTTTTAACTTCCAGAGCAAAATTACATCTCAGAGATGGATCGACCGAAATAGCTTAAAAGCAGTGTCGGATCAGCTTGGCGCCTTCAGGCGCCAAGCTAATCCGGCACCGCTTATGGACAACTATGCCCGATATTCACAATGACTTCAACGATGAAAGATCGTTTACCCATCTCCCGTGGCAAAGGACTGACAACGTGACGTATGAGGACTGAAACAGCACGTGACGTGACGTCATGACTAGCAACCAGGTAAACAACATAATCAACGTCTGCGCTACTGTAGTTCGCAACAACGTGGGTGTGAAAAGAAAAGAAACAGGAAAATAAAAATAAAAGAAACATCACAAAATAATCTAAAATATCAATCCACATCGCAGACACAAAAATCAACACATCTAAAAAAAAAAAAAAAAGGCATGAAAGCGAGATTATAATGGACAATGTACAAATGTTTCAATTTCTCCGTAAACCTAAAACAGAACGCCGCAAATCAGGAAGAGGCAGAACAAAGCGCGCACATGCGCAGAAAGAAGAGAAAAAAAGGACCAATCGGCAACTGAACCTGATGTATGTAAGGAAGGTAAGCACTCGCTTGATACAGCCGCCAAGACTGATTTGTAGAGTAGATAGGAACGGGGTACACTGACTAATGCAGTTTGTCGGCAGTTTACTTCAGATATACGAACGTCTGCTCAAAAGACGATTTCCGGAAATGAGAAGCAAGTCAAAATTGCACGTGTTTCGTCGAAAACAGCGGAATAAAAGCTTTTAATCCAATGTTTTCGTCGAATCACTAGGACTTTTGACCTAATTCTGATCTCCGAACAAAGTCTATACAGTGCAAGGTAGGATGATTTTAATTTGAAAAATTTAGAGTGACACGTGTTCGTTAGGTTTTACGTTGTGCAAGACCTAACAAAAAGAATTTTGATAATGAAATAAAAACCGAAAAGAGGAAGAGAAAATATACATGAGTGAAATTCAGTGGTGTGGGTGAGAATTACGGAAGAAAATGTGTAGCAGAAAGTGAATAATACATGTTTATGTATTTTATTTTATGCATCACACAGACCTTAACTCATTCGAGACGTGCGTATCCGCAGGCGGCACGTCTCGAATGAGTTAATAAAAACGACATAACCCTTTGGCTGTCGTAGCGCGTCTTGTCTAGATGATACCTACAGGAAGCACCTCGATAGAAAGCGCCATATACTGCCGACAAAATGTACTAGTCCAGTCAGTGAACCTCAGGCTCTGGGCCCACCCGACACTTCGTGCGTACACAAATAATCGTCTAAAATAATATGTCTGTAACAGGAAATGAAATCTCTTCAAAAAACATATGACAAACAGTCGAGTCAATGCACCTCCTGTAAGTCCACAGGTCTCTATTTTCCTCAACGATACAAATACTTGTGTTTCTTTTGTTCCTACAAACACCGCTCAATTAGAAGAATAAACTAGACCGAAAGGGTTGAAAAATAAACGCAAAACTCGTGCGACAAAGTGTAGAATTTCTTTAAAGATTTGTATACATTTGTCCTGTTTCCCCCCCCCCCCCCCCCCCCCCCCCAGAAGAACCAAAACCTAAATAGACTAGGACAAATTGAAACAACAAAAGTGTGGGGGATTATAAGTTGCATTTATGTCAATACATGTATGTAACCCCAAACCTGCCGTACGTACATTTTTCTATCTGAAATCTTTCTTCACTCAACAACCAAAAGCCAAAACCGCCCAAAAACCATGGATACAAACTGGTCTCAGCAAGAGGCATAGATCCTCATGAGCCCCCGCTGTCGCGGGGGCTCATGAGGATCTATGCCTCTTGCAGTTGGATAGTGTTCACTATGGGTGTAGAACTAGTAGTGTCGAGTGGGTCGGAGTGTTCCTAGCCCGGTCCTGACGCGCCCCGCAATATCTTGAATGCGAGCGGCTCCCTCTGAGGTAGACAGCGGTTGAGATGGCACAACATTTAGCACGAACATCGTCGACACAAGCACAGATCCAAGCAACACGACAAAAGCAAAATCAGGACGCCTCAAAACCACGGGAAAACAATTGTGGGAGATGTTTGGTTGGTTGTACTTGGCCGCTTTACCGTCCCGACAGCAACAACAGTGGGGTTTCGTTGGAAACGAACGACCTGACTCCCAGCAACGAACGAGAGCGAAATCACTGGAGTTAACCATTTCGTACTTTAAGCATACGCAACTCCCTGGGCTCATGAGAATCTATGCCTCGTGAAGATGTTTGGAGTATTGGAGTGTTAAGGAAGAAGCTGGTTATCAGTCGTGACTTTGCTCTTGTTCGTTGTAGGAATGTTGTCCGCCCTAAACGTAACCTCTGTGAAGACTTACTCGGGACGAAAGGAATACATCCCTCTCACTGAAATCAAAAACATGCCGCGTTCGCGGGTAGGAAAGCAAAATCCCAACAACAACATACAAATACAGACACACTGACAACAGGACATGACGCCTTTCTTTACCAAAAAACAAAAAAACAAAAAAAAAAACAAAAACAACAACAACAAAAAACCTAAAAAAACAAGAACTCCCCCCCCCCCCCCCCCCCCGCCCCCCCCCCCCCCCCCCCCCCCGCAAAAACACCAAAAACAAACAACAACAACAACAAAAACGAACAACAACTGGGTGCATCCCATTTCATTTAAACAGGTGTTTTGCGAGTGACACAGTACAGTAACAGATAATGATACGATGAGACGCCAAACAAGTCTACAAAATCTGGGTGGAAAAAGAATGTGAACATCGTTTAAAGTGGCGTGGCCTACAACTGTGCGCTGGTCTGTGGTTTTGGACCTTACGGCAAGCGGCCGTAAGGTCCAAAATCACAGATCCGCAGACAACATATGGATTGCAGCCACCTTTTACATGTCTGATGGGGCAGTAAAACAAACCAAAAATAAAGTACAGTGTGGTGACAAACGACACACTGAGTGAAAAATACCCCTGGGGGGCCGGGTTAGCGGCCGTGAGGTAGAGGCGTGTCGCCCTGCGGATGACGTCATCGTGTCAGTGACGCAAGAGCGGTGAGGTATAATTCCGTACCTGTGTGCTGACGTAAATGCTTTGTCTGGTTGTATAGGTAATAAAATTATATGGTAGTCCACAAAACTTGATCAAAACTTGTGCATGAAACAGGCAGCTCTGGACCAAGGAATTGATCGAGACAAGGTAAAAAATATGCGCGAGCCGACCTTGACCCCAAGGTTCCAGAGCGTAAACGTCCGCCGGTCTGTGATTTTCAACCTTACAGCTTTCAGCCGTAAAGTTGAAAATCACAGGCCAGCGCACAAATATCGTGTCGTCGGCTGTTTCTTTTTTCTTTTTTCATGGCGACGGCAACTAACTAAGGTATGAAAACACCAACGCTCTCACACGCAAGAAGATTTTTTTGGGGGGTTGGTTTGGTTTCGAGGGGTGAGTCATATTTTCACCACAACAGCACAACGAGGACACTCAATGAAAAACTGACTGGCCGCACTAAAAAACTTAGAAGACTGAAAATACACAACGCGTGCATGTGCCACAAGGAATGCATAAGAAACTTACATTCCCATGTCAAAAGCGCCTAGATAATCAAAAGCTTTCAATGAGGAAATTCAAAAGAAATGTTTGGCTGATTCACAAACGATTAACAACTAGCACAGAGCAAGGGAAGGTGGAAGGAGAGGGGCCGTGTCGTGGGTATTGATTGCTCGTGACGTGGTAGTAACCGGTACCTTGAATTCTCTTGCAGTTGAACAAGACATCTGATGGAACAAAAGCCAAGTAAACTCCACGACACAACGTACGCTCATTGAGAATATCCGTTAGCTCATTCAAGACGTGCCGCCTCCGGATACGCGTATCCGGAGGCGGCACGTCTCAATTGAGCTAAAAGATCTGTATTTCAGGATCTTATAAAGTAATTTTGCAAGACTCCTCTCACTTTTTGATGATTACGTTCAGGCCAGTCTCAGTCAACAAGCGACACAGATCCTCATGAGAATCTCCGCCTCTTGTAGCTGGCATGGGTCTGACTGAGGCTCTGTGCACACAAACGTCTACCCGCTATCCATAGATGCGCGGCTTCAGCAAACATCAATCGGTCCATCGAAGTCTCTCGTGTGAAATCGTTTTGTGAAAAAAAGAAGAAATTGAGGTATTTTGCAGTTTCTTGTAAGCATTTTCTACGACATATCTCCGAATAGGAGTTTTGACAGGTCAATGTTAAGGTTAGACATACCAAGCACTCGCCTAAGACGGCTGTACACACTTACAAAGCAGTCTCACAGCAGTCGCGTGACCCATATACACCGACACAAACAAAAGCATGGTGGTAGATTAGGTCAAACAGGTACGGGAAGGTAGCTTGGCTGACGGATGGCTGGCTAGTTTGGCTGGTAGTTTGGTAGATTAGTTGCTTGGTTCGTAATGTGCATGTTCACTGAGCTATTCCCTCACACAATCCTCAAAAGTTAATGTTAACCCCCTTGTGCATGCAGCCACCGGTACTGTAAACAGTACCGGTGGCTGCATGGGCAAGGGGGTAAAGTTAAACCGCAGGGCACATAACATCCCGGGGTGTCTCTTCGCTTGACAAAAGTCATGTTCACGGGGTAGGCAGTAGCACTGTCACACCCAAAACCGTATCATTCTCTCCGTTCCCATTTCTGCACTGACAAAAGTCACTCAAAGCCTGTATTTCCACTGACAAAAAAAGCAACATCTGCGTCCCTCTCTCACGTCAAAAAGCTTTCACTGACTGGCATGTAGACCCACCCTCACCCCCTCCACTGGCCCCACTTTCCGATCTGAGTGAACTGACACCATCAGATTGACGTCACCAAAGTTGAATGACGTCCATCAAATAGACTGACGTCACCAAAAGTGACATAGCAATGAGGACGTCAGACCGGCGCGATCAAAAACACGTCATCAAACTGATTGCCATTTCAATGACGCCAACAGACCGAGTGATCAAACGTCATTGTGGTGACGACACCAGACGGAAAAACGATGGAAGCGAAGGGGTGGTGGACAGTGACAGGCAGACGACACCCTCTCACTGACGTCATACGCCGGGCACACCCGCGGCCCCCACCATGGAGTCGTGGCCGTTGAAGCCGTGCTCAGCGCTGCCGTTGTTGTTGTTGCCGTTGCGCGGGCGGCGGACGCCGGTGGGCGGGGGAGCCTGCTGGTCACGCAGGGGGCAGTCAGCGATGAGGTGGTCAGTCGACTTGCACTGGTGGCAGCGTTTGGGCAGCGGGCCATGCGGACACTTGGCCGCTATGTGGTTGGCGAAATCGCCGCAGTTGTAACATCTGCAACAGAAGACAACCGAAATCCATTATGTTGAAACCGCATGTACGAGTTTGTAAGGCATGCAACATTAAGAATCTATCATGGAATGACGTTTCAAAAATATGTTTAACCCCTTCCCTGTCACTGGACCGCTACTTAGTTTCTTAAATGTTTGTCCATACAACGAACCAAAACATAAACCGTCAAAAGAACAGGGTTAAAAATTGGCCCCAGCAAGAGGCATAGATCCTCTTGAGCCCCGGCAGTCGCGGGGGCTCATGAGGATCTATGTATCTTGCACTTGGACTGCGGAGGCTCATGAGGATGCATACAGCTTTCATACGGGTGATGTTGAAGTTTCCTAGCCAGTGAAACCCAGCAATAACATCAACATTTCTATTAAATAAATTCACGGCGAGTGCTATTTCGGACCATTTGTACGGCAGCCGGAGAACTCGGCAAGCCCACGATCGCTGCGTAAATGCTATCAGTCTGTCGTCTATGATACATTTATTCTATCAGATCTATGTTACATTCGTTTTATCAGGGATTATCGTAACCTATAATTAGTGAAAACTGAATTTTTAAGACCCACTGTAATCCGAACTCATGAAGCTTTACCATTTGCGGCCAGACGAATCCGGATGCGCGGCTTATGCCGCGCATCCGGATGCGGCTGGCCGCGAATGAGTTAACATGCGTCCTCCTTCTGAAACTCGTAGCTAACTTCGCAGTAAACGGATTTGGACGATCAGTACACAATGTAAAACAGTAACCTGGATCGGCCGCTGTGACAGTACAAGTGTGGTGTAATGATCAGCTTGACGAATGACGGCAAAATTTCAGTCAAAATGTATCGAACGAGCCCGCCTGGGCGAGCTCGATACACTTTGACGAAGATGTGGGCAGATCGACCTAGAGATTAGGTTTGGCCCTCAAGCTCTCGAACAACCATGGTCTGCCCAATTCCTTCCTATGTGGTTTGGGGACTGAACCCAAATCACCGAAGTCAATTGCATATCGATGAATGGGCTTAAATCCTGCGCAAACCACTAAACAAGGTGCTCTGCTATAGCGGAGCACCTTCCTTAGTGGTTTGCGCAGGATTTAAGCCAAACCGAGCAGCTGGCTCCGGGTCGGTCTGGCACACGCAATCATGTCTTGTATTGACTATGTAGTTTCTGGAAATGAGCTCAGTGGACCAAGAGTGGTACCAATATCGGTGGTCGTGTTGGTTAGACTACCATCTCCTGCCTGAGCCATCCCTGCAGAAAACCATCCGAATACAGAACCACAGGGTGCCGCGCATGGCTGCAGTCCTACAGGGTTTGTTTGTACACGCAGTTCCCTTTTGTTTCATAAAGCAGCTTGATTTAGGTCCGAGTCCTTCAGGTGAAGGAAGCACAGCGAGGTTCCGATCTAACGACTTGGGCATGAAAGAACCAAAGATGGTACCGAAATCGAACAGTAAGCCCCAGAGGGTGTGAGTACCATCGCGATGGCCTGAGGCCCCATAGTCGTTACTCTTTGGTCATCTTCATTCCAGTTAGATGTTGTTTGGAAAACAACTTGAAGGGCCTGGTGGCGATGGAATACATGACCTACAGGCGCGCGATTTACGTGAAATAACACTCTCACTTATGAGGATCAGCTGGGGCCTGAGTAATCATCAGCAAGAGGTGTAGATTCACATAAGCCCCTGCAGTCGCATGGACTTATGTGAATTTACATCTCTTGCATAATCTCGAAGAGGTTCGAATGAAAGAGGTTTAACTGATGAGATAATAAATCTACCAAAATAAAGGTCGACTCGCGTTGCGGCCTTGGGGTGTTCCCGGAGTCTAGTTGCGATGGTTCGGACGTGAAGGGTATCGCGGACTCTCGAAAGGCCGCTGCGCTCCAAGGCCCTCTTGAGGTTCGGAGGACCACCTATCGCCCTGAGACATGGCCTGACCTCGGCCGTCGCAACTGACAGTCCAGCTACGAAATACTATGGTCGTGTAACATTTGCCTGTCGTCACCCCAAGAAAAAAAAAAATCATTTGGGAGCTTTGGTCCTCACTGTGTGCGTCAGTCTCTCTCTCTCTCTCTCTCTCGGGCATTTCATGCATAATTACATGTGTAGGGTAGCAGGACAGTTTTGAAGACAGGCATTGTCATGTCTAAAACTGGAATGCTAACTAAAAACATCATCATCATCATCATCATCTCTCTCTCTCTCTCTCTCTCAATTTTTCGTTCAAAATTATATCAGGACAATTTGTAAATGGAGCGTGCAAGCCTAAAGCTTTATCCTGCATTAAAATGTTTGGTTTGGTTTGTTCGTTCGTTAGTTCCTTCGATCTCTCTCTCATATTTAATCGGAAATTGTATTAAAATATCGTTAGTGGGAAAACATAGAATAGGCCGTTTTTGAAAAAAAAAAATCTTAATAATGGCAACGAGACTTAGTACTACAATAGCTGTAGCACAGCCTCAGTGATCACGCGTCCCAGACGCACGGATCTGACACAGAGGTGTTTTATCAGCACTGAACTTTTGATAGTGTAGTCAAAATAATTCCTTCGACCGACAGCCAAAGAGTTAACAGTTTCATGAAACGTTGAAGTGTGACCATTCTGGCTGTCTGTAGCGCTTTGTGTCGACGTGATTCTCACAGGAATCGCCGACAAAAGGCTTTCTGTCTGTGCTGGGGGCTTCTTGTCAGTCTTTTGATTGTGCTGTACGTTCCTTTCTAAGCGTGTTTCTTTTTTTCGTTAGGAATTCCTTTTCTTTCTATTGTGACATCTGAACCATTAACCCATTCAGCCCTGACGCACTACAGCAGGAGATGGGTCGACCATGATAATTCAAGGGTAGTGCCAGATTAGCTTGGCGCCTGTCGGCGCCAAACTAATCTGGCACTGCCCTTGAATTATCATGGTCGATCCATCTCCTGCAACTGGTGCATAATCATTAGATGAGGCCTCCAAAATTTGCGAAATACGGCCGTCGGTCTGAATGAGTTAAGGTCAGTGCCAAAGGATGGTAAATGCCAAGAATGATTAACTAGAAAGAAACGTGCTTTGACGGACGCGCAAAAAAACAGTCACACAAACACACCGACTTGAAAGCCGTCACTGACCGTTTGTGCTCGTCCTCACATAGCGTTTTTCTTCCTGTGTGATGCTTTCACAACCACAGCGTGATTACTCTGAGTAAAATTACAGAAATTTGACTTTCATAGCCTCCGCAAAAATAGGCTTTGTTGTGTTTTTGATCAGTGTTTGTTTCGATTGCACTCACAGCTTTTCGTTCGCCCGAAGCACAACCCCAGCGCTACCGTGAATCCTGTGACCCCTTTGTACTGCAAATGGCGAGAGGGCGCGCGCGCATGCCGCCAGCTCGTGCTTGACCTGCCAATGACCTTCCGTCTCATCTGACCTGACCTGACCTGCCTGGGTCAGTTATGCAAGATTCTGACCGAAGCCATCTTCCGAGTTGGTCAGGTTCATTCAGGGGATTTCCATCTGCAAGAGGAGTAGATCCTCATGAGTTCATGGCCAGGGACTCGTGAGGATAAATGCCTCTTGCTCACCGGACTGCAGATATTCCTCAATTTGAGGATGCTATCTGTGGTAAATTGTACACTGTCTGTTCCACAATTATTCGTCAACTGCAAATTGTAGCACAGCTCACCTCCTAGACAGAAGACAATCTGTGTGTGTGTGTGTGTGTGTGTGTGTGTGTGTGTGTGTGTGTGTGTGTGTGTGCGCGCGCGTGCGCGTGCGCGCGTTTATATGTGTTAAAGAAAAACTCAAGAATAGTGTATTATATGTTAGTTTGTTTGTTTTAAAAGTGTTTTTATATAGCGCCTATCCTCGAAAGATCAGGCTCTGAGCGCTTTACAAAGAAAAACTTTCAGCTGACAGAAATAGAGCAGGGCACACAAAGGCCACACAATACGTCCAATGAAACACAACGGAAAACCTATACAATAAATCTGCTCTAAAGGCCTTGCATTCAATGCCAGTCATACTTAAGACACATTCTGACAAACATAATATGCCAGTCATACTTAATACACATCAAAAACACATACATACGAAGCACATCTAGGTGGCAACAAGATGACCTAATGGTGTGAATTGCAACAGAAAGCAAGCTAATCCTTGAAAAGGTAGCAAAACAGATGTGTTTTAACCCATATCATACTGAGGCTAAAAGCTTTAAATTTGTACACTGTCATAATTATGCAAGCTACATTATAGTATTTACAGACAAGGATATAGACCAATGGTTTTAGTTCTAAGGTGGTGCCAGAATAGCTTGGCATCTAGAGGCGCCAAGCTATTCTGGCACTACCCTTGAACTACTTTAGTCAAACGTATTTCACACACTGGTGTATTCCAAATGATAACGGTTAAGTCTGGTTTTGAAAACTGCCGAAGTGGGGGACTGGCGAACATACAGGGGCAGCAAATTCCACTCATGGTATTTAAAGGATCTAGCACCAGCTGTTTTCAGATTAACTCTAGGTAGCACCAGCAGTTTTTACGATGCTGAGCGTAGACTTCTGGTAGGATTGTGGGCACTGATATTACATGATAAATACTCTGAAACCGTTGGGCCGATTCAACTTAAAAAAACAACAACCCTCAACTAAAATAAAAAATAAAATAATAATAATTAAAAAAATCGCCGCTCTTTCAATCCATAACTGAACTGTTAGTCACTTGTCAATTAATGCTTAACTCATTCCAGACGTGTCGTATCCGGGGGCGGCACGTCTCGAATGAGTTAACAGTTGTTCCAGACAGACAAAGCCAAGGTTCAACTGCAGCGCAACCTGTGGAGTGGAAGTAAGAATATTGTGCAGCATTATGGGGGAACCTCATTGTCTACATTCTGAGCATAGCCGTTGACGGTTCCTGGTAAAATCAGAGGCACAGCTTCAGTGTGTCTGAACTGACTTGTGCTCAGGTCGTACTCCATAGTCCATAACTGTTCCTGTCCCTCATAACCCACCCGTTTGGGCCGTCTGTTATCGCTGTGGACGTTAACCCATTAACCCTACGGTCACATTCCAAAATCTTGGAGGTATCACCTAACGACTTTTGTACCAGTTGCACGAGATAGATCGACCGTGATAATTCAAGGGTAGTGCCAGAATAGCTTGGCGCCCACTCTTGAATTATCATGGTCCATCCGCCTCCTGCTCTAGGGCGTCAGGGCTAAATGCCTGTCAACAGTGCTTGCGACTGCATGCACAAGGGAGCCCTGTAGCATTAACCCCTTTCATACTGATACACTCATTGCTTGAAATAATTTTGACTGATAGTTCAAGCCTCGTGCCGGAATAGCGGCTTGGTTCCTCAGGCGCCAAGCTATTCTGGCACCACACTTGCACTAAAACAGTTGCTCCATCTCCTAAGCTGTAATGCAGCCTGTATATGACAAAAAGGAAATGTTACAAAATCAGCCTAAGGACATAATGGGTTAACTGTGTGGTGGGGTTGGGGATATTTGTGCAGCCTTAGTGAACAAAAAATTAACTTTAAAGTACCATTACGCATAAATCTGAAGACCCATTCAGCACCAATTGCGCTTGTTATGCCTTGTCCACACACCTAATGAACTTAAAAGAGCAGTTTGGACATGCAGCAAAAGCACAAGCGTAATCGCACGTATGTTTTCTGCGCTGCCGTTAGCGTGCCAATCTATTTTTAGCTGTTTCTAGTACTGAAAACGTTGTATTTTTAGAACGGAGTGGAGTCATTATCAGGTTACTTGATATAAAGATGGCGTGTGCTGAAGTGGATTCTCCTGTGTCTAAATGAGCCATAATTAGACCTTTGTTTAGTGTTTCGTACCTCACGCTGGGACCATATTATGGCGTTGAGGCGCGTCCCCTGGGTGGTGGATAGGGGGTCCCTCGCGAGAGGGGTGCACCGAATGAAATAAGGTGCCGTGAACCAACATGGTCTAAGGGAAGGTGACCCCGACAGAAAACCCCTGGTCCTCCTAGTACGGGGGTTGGGCGTGGGGGTAGCTTCCCCACCCTGCAAAAAGGAATAGCTACAAAAACGCCGACAAAAGACAAACAGTAATTCCTTTCCTGGAGGAGGAAGGTTCTTCTACCAGAAGATTTATAACGTCCTGTGTTGAAAGCCGGAGGTCTTCGGAAGCCACAGGACCGAGTCGCCTCTCTCTATCCAGGGACACAACCATGGGCACATGGAATGTCAAGACCATGTAGGCATTACTCAAACCAAGGGGAATCACAGCGCTGGACAGACAACAGTTAGATCCCCTGCCCCCGCCTATCAGGCACCCAATCGCCAGCCCACAGAGAAATACGCAGGTATAGAATAAGACAATCATTTCCATTCCTAATAAGAATGGATCAGGTCTCTTATATAACCCATGTCTTTCTCCGGAACTTAGGAAGTAGGCAGGAGAAACATACATACACAAACATGAAGGTGCGCTACTATATGTGGTCGGGTAAATACCCTGATTTCCCACAGTAGATGCACAGAACATTACACAACAATGTAACGATACAAATTTTGCCTCGAGTTATACATGATACTCACAAACCAGATAGGTGAGGCTAGCGCTGGCAGAATTGTCAGTACTCAAACCAAGGGGAATCACAGCGCTGGACAGACAACAGTTAGATCCCCTGCCCCCGCCTATCAGGCACCCAATCGCCAGCCCACAGAGAAATACGCAGGTATAGAATAAGACAATCATTTCCATTCCTAATAAGAATGGATCAGGTCTCTTATATAACCCATGTCTTTCTCCGTAGGCATTGTCATGGAACCCCCAGGGAAAGAGGAAAAGAGGCAGGCCGAGAAACACCTGACGTCGAGACCTCCAAGCAGACATCAAGAGACTGGGAACCACCACCTGGAGTAAAATCGAAGGCGAAGCACAGGACAGGAGTCGCTGGAGGTCTCTCGTCGACGGCCTATAACCGGGGAGGGGTGACAGGCGTTAGTAGTAGTAGTAGTAGTTAGTGTTTCGTAACCATCTGTTACAGAAGTGTATCTTTGAACTGTTACAGCGGTAGTGGGCCTTTAATGTCATTGTCTACTCTTTCACCATCCTCTCAGTCTTCACTTCTGTATCCCTCCCAGCTTTCTCTCCAGTCTTCTTCCGCCGTCATTTTCTTTCCGGGCCTCTCACTTTGGAAAACTCAACTGAGAAACAATAACCCAGATGAGGTCAGCAAGAGGCACAGATCTTCATGAGTCCCCGCTGAAGCGGGGGCTCATGAAGATCTGTACCTCTTGCAGATGGATGGGTCTCACAGTATGAACGCTCCTGATAAAATTAAAAACGGACTGGGGATGAATTTCGCTTCTCCCAGCGCAATTAGTTCGCCTAGAGAGCGAAGGGACCGATCTGCGATGCAGAAGCAAAAAAGAAACGTCGCCTTGGCTCCCTGGACATTTCACATCAGTCATCGTCCAGCGCTTGTCACAACTGGGAGGACTTCCTAAGACTGATCATGTAAATTGGAACGATTTCTTACAGCAAAGTCATTATATCCTCATGATTCCCCCCCTTGCGCCTGCAGGTAGTCGCGACAGTCAGCGCGTAACTTTGGCATATGACAGCGCCCCTGTCATATTATAGAGGGGGAGGGACTATCTGACAGACGTTTCTTTCTTTCTTTCTTTCTTTCTTTCTTGAATCTTAAAGCGATCTACTCTAGGCAGTGCAGTGTTAATACATCACAATATCTCCTAGAAATGCTCCTAGTATGTCCTACAATAATTCTGGACAAAAAGGCTAACATAAATTAACTCATTCTGCCCGACGGCCGTATTTCCCAGGCCGTATTTTGAAGGCGTCATCTAATGACTTATGCACCAGTTGCAGGAGATGGATCGACCATGATAATTCAAGGGCACTGCCAGATTAGCTTGGCGCCCACAGGCGCCAAGCTAATCTGGCACTTGAATTATCATGGTCGACAAATCTCCTGCTGTAGTGCGTCAGGGCTGAATGGGTTAAGAAGATTGAAAGTCGTAAAATAAAAGACTTTTCTACTCTTCTACTCCGTTGTATGCTGGAGAGTTACTTCCATTACGCTCAAAAGGCAGCGAAAAAGGACTGTACGTGTGCCTGCTCACATGGATTGTGAAAAGATGGGACTGTACGTGTGCCTGCTCACATGATTGTGAAAAGATGGGACTGTACGTGTGCCTGCTCACATGGATTGTGAAAAGATGGGACTGTACGTGTGCCTGCTCACATGGATTGTGAAAAGATGGGACTGTACGTGTGCCTGCTCACATGGGTTGTGAAAAGATGGGACTGTACGTGTGCCTGCTCACATGGATTGTGAAAAGATGGGACTGTACGTGTGCCTGCTCACATGGATTGTGAAATGAAAGGTAGAAAAGTTCTTAGCTGAGGCAAGACAACATTGAGAACCCGTTGCATCAGCAAAATTTATCAATCAAAGCCGGCAAAGGAGCAGACAGCTATAATTTATCATTGGTCTGATGTAATTTACATTCAGACGTATCGCTTTCATCCACGGAAGCATTGTATTTTGTAATTGCAAAAGGGTTAGGCAAATTAGGCAAATCGCAAGTCTAAACTCACACACCTGCATGATTCAAGTTCAATCCACATGACCCTA
This sequence comes from Semisulcospira habei, assembly GCA_036245525.1. Taxonomy (NCBI): domain Eukaryota; kingdom Metazoa; phylum Mollusca; class Gastropoda; family Semisulcospiridae; genus Semisulcospira; species Semisulcospira habei. Next base: position 174,829,757 of record BTPG01000006.1, on the reverse strand, counting down.
TAAAAGCCCCCCCCCCCCCCCCCCCCAAAAAAAAAAAAAAAAAAAAAAATAAAAATAAAAATAAAAAACCGGCAGCTCATTAAAGGCCCACTACCGCCATAACTGTTCAAAGATACACTTCTGTAACAAACGGTTACGAAACGCTACACACAGGTCTAGTTATGGTTCATTTGGACGCAGGAGAATCCAGTTCAGCACGTCTTAATATCAAGTAACCTGACAATGACTCCACTCCTTTCTATAAATACAGTGCTATCAGTACGAGAAACAGCTTAAAATAGTTTGAAACGCTAAAGGCTGCACAGAATAAATAAGTGTGATCAGTTACGCATGCGCTGTTGCTGCCTGTCCAAACTGCTGTTAAAGTTCATTAGGTGTGTCGACAAGACATAACAAACACAAATGGTGCAGAAAGGTGTCTTCGGATTTATGCGTAATGGTACTTTTAATTTAAAACATTCGAACTGAGACGAGAAAAAAGGTAGGTGGTGGACATCAGCGGCAGCGTACAGCGAGAGAGACGACTCCGCTCTTTAGAGAGAGAGAGAGAGAGAGAGAGAGAGAGAGAGAGACTTGGACGGTTACATCACACCAGCCTGTCTGATTAGCCGTGTTGCGCAGCACACGCGCCAAAGTAGGAGGGGCCAACCCATGGCATGTGGCTGCGCGGGGTCGACCAATCGCACGGCCCGATCAATGCCGGGGTCGGCGCACGCGATTATGTGAGCCAAGCCCTGTGATAGGCTGCTTGCACAAGCCGATGCGAGCTAATTAATCAGGTTGCCGCATCGTGCGTGCAGCAAGGAGGTAATGTGACACAGCATAGGTCGTCGCACCGCCTCGTAAGAAAGAATGCCGGTGAAACACGCCACAAGTACTCTCACGCGAAATCTACCCGGGGTAATTTTCGCGTAGGCCTACGCGGAAATTACCCCGGGTAGATTTCGCGTGAGAGTACTTGTCGCATTTCACCAGTCGCACAGCCTTGGGTGAAGAAACAAGTCTTCAAGACTGGCATGGCGACGCAGCTCAATGGTAACACTTACTGCTAGTTGCGCAATAGTCCTGGGTTCGATGCCTTGGTAGCGCTGAAAGTTTGTTATCTTTCATTCCATCGAGCCAAGATCTGGTACAGAATCGGATTGCGGTGCCTGTCCGGCCGCCTTCGTGTGCAAAGCACGCATTTCAATCATCAAGTGCGTACGCTTAGAAATGCCATCTCCAGTGTTCGAAAAGAAAAATCCCATTAGGCACGGGTTTTGGTTGGAAAACAGACGAACAGCATGCACGCTGCTTCACGACAAAGCGTCTTCAGAGTGGTGAAAGTTGGTCGGCAGACACAAAGAAGATGTGAATGTGTATCAAACTGCACAGCAGAATTCTCTTCACTACCCAAAAAGACGAATCGAACTGGACGAAGTCCAGACCGCTTTTGAAGTTAGAACCAATCGTGTATTTACCGTTTCTGTTCATTATTTAAAACAACAACAACAACAACAACAAAACCCAACATCAGCACTGGCTTTGGTCAAGAAATGTCTTCTCAAGATGTGTGTCGATGTATAGAAATTACCTTTCTATTCACTATACGATGATGATGATGATTATGATCATAATAATAATGAGTGCTCACATAGCTCCTAACCTAAAAATTAGAACTCTAGGCGCATAACAAAGAACTAATTACCAATTACAGAAAATTAGAACCAAAACATACTGTGCTTTCAATAAAATACCGTTATACACAAAATCATTCTTCAGACTTCAAGACCAACTAAATAAGAACTGGGCACAGTCTTGGGTGGTGAAAAGTGTTTTCAACGTGTGTCAATGTACAATATTGACCCTTTCTGTTCATTACATAAGTAACATCATCAAACTCACCAATGGCTTCAGTCAAGAAATGTGTCTTGAAGATATTAACCCTTTGCGTGTCGGTAGCGATTTTTTTGTAGCAGTGATTCCTACACTATTTACTCTTTTACTCATTATCAAAAATACTTTTCAGCAGATCAAAGATATTAATGAACTCAATGATTATGTACAGTGTTTACTCTTCTGCTCATTATCAAAGAAAACTTTTAGCAGGTCAAACTCATTATTGGACTAGGTCGAAAAATGTGTCTTTAAGATGCTAATCAATGATTATGTACAATATTTACTCTTCTGCTCATTATCATGAGCAGAAGAGTAAATATTGCACTTTTTTCACATCGCCGACGAAAATGCATTAGACGTTTTCTCTGGTTCTGACATGAAAGTAAATATTTCACGTTGATTCACATCGCGAAAATACTTCACGGTAAATATAGAGTAGGTAGAGTAGAATGTTTTACATGTGGACGGTTGACGTATTTTTCTCGGTCCAGGCATGTGATCAGTGCAAAATCGTAGCGCCAAGTTTGTGATTTTTCTTATTTTGAGACTTAACAAATACACAGGCAATGGCAAAATAGTACCTTTATACATCAAACTGCCCATGCCTTTGTGTGCTGTGCGCTCGCATAAACTGACCAACAGTAATTTATTGATGAATTAGCGTAAGAGATGTAGTTTTCGCATACGTTGAGCATAGTTTGGTAGTATTTGTTTTTAACGCTTCGAAGCTATTGATGCAGGGCGCCGTCAATGAGTTAAAATCTCGTATACACACATATTAACGCCATGCTAGTGAAGTGTTTGGGTGTTTGTCTTTAGTTTCAGTCAGATCAGTTCTTAACTTTTCACCTTTGTAATGTTTAGTTCTTTTTTCAGGTCCTGCTGCTGATGAAGATGAAACGTTTTTTATTCAGGATAAAGTTTTAGGCATGCGAATGCCTCTCTTACAAACTGTCCGGCTACTCTACACACATATACATCCAGCAACACAGTAAAATATTTAAAACAAACAAACAAACAAACAAACATAGTGTCAAGAACATTCAAGTGTACGAAAAGCATAAAAGGCGAAAAAAAAACCCAACAACAAACAAACATAACAGCGACATAAGCTGAAGGTCATCTTGTAATTAGAACATGTCTTTGAGAGTAAAGCATCAATAGAGGAGAATTGAATCGAGGTATTAGTTTAAAAGTAAAAAGCGATAAAGGCGATCCATAAAAATTTAGAAATAGACTTAAGATGCTGGGGTAAATTATTCCATGCTTTTGCATCTAGTCTTGTTCTTGGTAGATGGAGCGACCTGTTTCTCGTGTTCTGTCTATGATTATCCGAAAACAGAGTTCGCAAATGGACTGGGGCTCTCTCGTGTAGAATCTTGTACATTATACACACCGATTAAATTCGAATTGTTTGTTTAATGCCAGCAATTTAAGAGATTTGATTTTCTTGTCTGTGGGGTCGGGTCCAGGAAATATGAGTTTAATACCTCGACGATACAGAGTATTTACTTTTTTCATATGAACTTTGCCGCAACCGTCCCAGACAGTGGAACTGTAATTACAGTGCGTTTTGATATGCGCGTGGAAGAAAAGTTTGCAAACGTCAGGATTAACTATACGGCGGAGCTTAGACAAAAGGAACAAGTTTTTGGATAAAGTTTTGCATACGTTATCAACATGAGGTTTCCAGTTTAACTGGTTGTCTACTATTACGCCCAGCAAGCGATGCTTAGTTACTTGTTCTATAGGTTGGCCATCTAAGGTAAGTGTTAAATTTGGTAGGCCGCGCTGGTGTTTCTGGCGTGTTGTAACTAACATGCTCTTTGTCTTTGGAATGCTAATTATCATGTAATTATTAATGCACCAGTCAGCTACTTTGTCCAGGCTCTACTGGAGTACCTCATTGATGTTCGCTAGCTCCTTGTTAGATGTGTGTACGGTTGTGTCGTCAGCGAACAGATCACAGTTAGCCTCTGGGTGAGATATGCACGGCGGCAAATCATTAATAAATAATAGAAACAATAAAGGCCCTAGAATAGATTCCTGTGGAACACCATAAGTCACTACACCGTCTGATGAAAATTTGCCATTTAGGAGTACTTTCAGTGTTCTTTTTTTAGATGTGAAGACAAGAGGGAATCAGTATTCGAGTTAATGTGATAAAGTGGTAGATTCTTTTCAGGAGGATGGAATGATTGACACGATCGAATGCCTTTTTAAGGTCTAGAAAGATTGCGCCTGATACTTTGTTGTCATTAATGGCAGAGAGCCATTTATCAATAATGTGATTTAGAGTAGGCTGGCAGGAACGTAAAGATCGAAAACCGGATTGTGCAACACTAATCAGATGATTGTGTTCAAGGAAATTTAGGAGATGAGTATGTACATGTCTTTCAAGTGGATTCGAAATTGATGATAAAATGGATTAGGTTTGTACTCATTTCAATTGTTTAAGTCTTTGATTTTGGGAAGATGGATTACCCTTAACCCTTTTTAATTTGTTAGGAAATACATTATGCCTAATGGCTAGATTGTAGATGAATGTCAGTGACTCAACGACGAATGGCAGAGATAATTTTAAAAAAAATGAGTACTGATGCCGTCTGGACCGCAAGACGATTTGTTTTTTAAACTAGAAATAGATTTACCAACATCCTGAATACTCATAAGAGGCACAGAAAATGTTTGTTGACAAATGGAATAATACACAAACATTCGACAATAAATACATTAAACACGTGACACATGTCTATCAGCAAATAAAGATAAATACTACAACATTGCTGAACAAATTGATCCACTAATTAACATGCAAAAACATAATAAACTAAACTTCATCAAGATTACATATATGACGGAAGACAACTTATTTATTTGTTTGTTTGTTCGCTTCTTATTTACATGTGTTCATTTATTCATTCAGTATTCACTTATTTATTTAGTATCTAAGTAACTTATAAAGAATATATTAAATTACTAAATTTACCGACAAAATCGAACATATATGAATTTCACACCCTTCAGTTCACACATTTTACCCCACTACCGATATCCCTAAATTTAGAAGTTGCCTTCTGAAGGACTGTATTACAATTCTACAGACAAATCGAGCATGATAGTCCAAGCTATTCTGGCACCACCCTTGAACTATCATGCTCGATCCATGTCGTCCTGCGATGTGTCGGGGCTGAAAGCGATAAGCTTGGAACATGACATAATAGAATCCAGTTCGTCACTACCCATGTTACGTTTCCTTGTATCCTTGCTCACAATACAATGTAAACAATTTCCAGTTCTTCCCGCACGTATATACTATATCTGTACATAAGAAAACAAGGTTCACCATTGGTATCCGTAGAATCGACGCTGCTGTTTTCGCACATTACCAGATAATATTTACAAGTAAGTAAGCATAAGTCCTCGAGCCCACGACGGCCGCAATGGGCCCGCGCACGGCTGCGCGCGGGCCCACTACGGCCGTCGTGGGCCCGGAAACGTTTTGCTACTGGGAAAGTAGCAAAAAGGAGCGCTAACAGGCACCCAGTTTTTCAAGACGATCAGTAATTTGCTTTCAGGGTACATCTGCCCTGTGAAGGCAAAAAACCAGCAAGCCAATTTTGCAAGCATTGTAGTACAACGTAACTCTCGCTTACTGTCGTTTGTCTTCACAGGATGGGCACGTATCATAATAATAGTACTGACGAGCAAAAGAAATGCGACATTTCTGGAATCATCGGAAACACCAAAAATGTCGCTTTCAAGGGTGATTTTTTTTTTTAAAAAGGTCGCATTTCTTTTGCTCGTAAGTATAACAATGATAAAATCATTGTGTGCTGGTCACACAACGTTATCATGCTCCACGTACCTGATCTTGCGGAATTTTTTGCGTGACATGGGTCGGCGGTCGCTGCCCCGGCATTCCGCGCCCCCCACGCCACAGACAAACGTGGCCTCGATCCCCTTGTCGGATGGCTTGGACTCGAACTCAACCACCTCCCCCTCGCCTAGGCTCCGGAACCCAGCCTTGTAGATAATAGACTGCAACAACAACAAAAAAGCACACGTCATATTATTAAAGAGACATACAGTAAAACTACAAATGTAACAAATAACCAAGATAAGGAGGGCGAAACTTGACTTGTTAGCGGCGTAGATCTAACAGGGAGACAATCCTTCTTTAAAGTGAAAAGTTTTCTGAGAATTAGGTCGGCTTAGTTATAGAACGATGGTTCTCATTGGTCAAATAATTAATGAGTGAACCAATTGCAGGCTAAAATCTATGCTGAGTAGCGTGATGACCCTTGACACATTCCTACAGCGATCACAGCGAACGGCACCGATCGAATTGTGAGGGTACCTTTTTCAGTTTCAGCCTAAGCCATTTGTGGTTGGATGGATTATTTCAAGCATCGATTATATAGTTGTGCAAGAAATAAACACACGGCTGGCGCGCGTGCACGTAAAAACGATGCGCCCGATGTCGCGCACCCCGGAAAAGCCATGGGCCAACAGGCCACGGAACACAGTGCCGTTTCCGTACTGTTCAGTCTCTTAGCCATAGTCAGTCCCAGGCATCCCCTAATATTTCAGTCCCCTAAAAAACACTACTGCCCACCAGCTGCACATTTGCCATGCACAAAATAACAATAAAAACAGCACATTGACAGTCTCATTTCTTGGCTATGAACCCGATTCCTTACCAACCCCACACCCAAGCACAGCTGAAATCAGCGTGCCCCTCAAATCACTACGTCAACGGCAACTCAAAATAGGCCCACAATTGTCCACTGGATAAGCTCAGGATGGTATGAATTAAAGCACCAAACATGTCTCCTCTCATCTAACCAGAAATTTCCAGCAAATTCTAACATTCAGCCCTACTACAAATTTTCAAACAAGGCAAAAATTATTTTTAAAAACACCGGTCCTCGCACTGCCTCAACTGGAAAAATTTGACTATGTAATGTGACCAACATGAGACTAAATATTCTTGAACTATTTTAGTCAAACTTATTTCACACACTGGTGTATTCAGAATGATAAGGGTTAAATGGATTAAACCAGAAGCACAACTGCCACTCACTACATAAAACACTTGCTGTGACTACATGCAAATATGAAGTCACCAAAGCAGACACCCCCCCCCCCCCCCCCCCCTAAAAAAAAAAAAAAAAAAAAAAAAAAAAAAAAAAAAAAAAAAAAAAAAAGAAAAAGAAAGGTGTGTCCTATTAGGCTGTGTTCCCATATAGCTATGGCGCGGTAGGCGGCGACACGACAAACATGTAGCTGAGCAGCAGGCGGAAAATCGGTTTCCATATAGCGGCGCAACATGCGGCATCACGCCCCTATGCACGCTGTTTGGAATTCTTGCGATCTTTTTTGTTTCCTGCTGAAAACTCAACTCCCTTCTCAGCAACATCGACTTTGAATCGCTCCATGCGGCGATATAGTTTTGTCGCTCCGCTGTCGCCTGTCGCACTGCAATCGCACTGCCGTATCGTCGCGCATATGGAGACACTACATTATTTCTAACATTACCAGAAGATTGTCGGGTAAGTATGGCCATACAGAAAGACCAGTAAAAGACAAAGAAGGCAAGCCTATTGCAGACAGAGCAGACCAACTCGACAGATGGGCCGAGTATTTTGAAGAGTTACTGAACAGACCTAGCCCACCCGACCCCCCCGACATCCAGCCGGCAGAGACCGACCTACCCATCAGCTGTGACAGACCCAGCCGGGAAGAGATCAGAAGAGCAGTGGCATTTTTTGAAGAATGGCAAAGCAGCAGGGCCAGATGGCATCCCAGCGGAGTCTCTGAAAGCAGACCTAGAGACAACAGTGGAGATGCTGTACCCACTGTTTGGAAAGATCTGGGAAGAGGAGGTGATGCCAGCTGACTGGAAGGAGGGGTACCTAATCAAGCTTCCCAAGAAAGGCGACCTCAGCAAGTGTTCCAACTACAGAGGAATCACCTTGCTGTCAGTACCAGGAAAGGTCTTCAACAGGATCATCCTAGAGAGAATGAAGAGCTTCGTTGACCCCCAGCTGAGAGACCAGCAAGCAGGATTCAGGAAGAACCGATCATGTACAGACCAGATCGCCACTCTCCGCATCATCGTGGAACAGTCTCTGGAGTGGAGCTCCCCGCTGTACGTCAACTTTGTGGATTATGAGAAAGCATTTGACAGCGTGGACCGAGAGACTCTGTGGAAACTCCTACGACACTACGGTGTACCCACAAAGCTCGTCCGCCTGATCAAGAGCAGCTATGATGGCATGACATGTCGCGTGATCCACGAAGGGCAGTTCACCAGGGAGCTCCAGGTCAGAACTGGTGTCAGGCAGGGGTGTCTGCTGTCTCCGTTCCTCTTCCTACTGGCCATAGACTGGGTCATGAAGATGACCACAGAGCACAGACGAAGTGGAATACAGTGGACACTGTGGACACAGCTTGACGACCTCGATTTTGCAGACGACTTGGCATTACTGTCCCACACTCATCAACAAATGCAGGACAAGACCACGAGGCTTGCTGACATCTCGTCCCAAGTGGGCCTCACCATTCACAAACAGAAAACAAAGACAATGAGGCTGAACACAATCAGGGAAGAACCAATCTTGCTTGCTGGCACCCCGTTGGAGGAGGTGGAGTCCTTCACCTATCTTGGGAGCATCATAGACAAAAAAGGCGGCACTGATGCAGATGTCAGAGCACGAATCGGTAAAGCCAGAGCAGCCTTTCTCCAGTTGAAAAAAGTGTGGAGTTCCAGAGAGCTGTCACAACACACCAAAGTCCGGATTTTTAACTCCAATGTAAAAGCAGTTCTCCTACATGGAGCAGAGACTTGGAGATTGACAAAAACCACAGTCAACAGAGTACAGACCTTCATGAACAGTTGCCTTAGAAGAATTTTGAAAATCCACTGGCCAGAGAAGATCAGCAACGTCAGACTCTGGGACAGAACAGAGCAGATAACAGCAGAGAATGAAATTGGGCGAAGAAGATGGGGATGGATCGGTCACAGCCAGAGAAAGCCAGCTTCCAGTATCACTAGGCAGGCATTGTCATGGAACCCCCAGGGAAAGAGGAAAAGAGGTAGGCCGAGAAACTCCTGGCGTCGAGACCTCCAAGCTGACATCAAGAGACTGGGAACCACCTGGAGTAGAATCGAAGGAGAAGCACGGGACAGGAGTTGCTGGAGGTCTCTCGTCGACGGCCTATACCCGGGTAGGGGTGACAGGCGTAAGTAAGTAAGTACATTATTTCTATGTTCTCGATTCGTGACGTTGACACCGCTGTCGCGCCGCTATATAAAAACACTTCCTAGCTGCGTTAACCCTTTTAGCCCCAAGGTCCCATTTCTCACATTTTGGAGGTGTTGCCTAACGACTATGTGCCAGTTGCAGGAGATGGCCATCTCCTGCTGTAGGGATCCAGGGCTAAAAGGGCTAAATAAGGAAGCAAGATTACATTTCTCCCTATTTCCACTCTTATTTCTTTAACCCATTCTACCCCAGATACACCACAGCAAGATCAGGATCGACCATGATAGTTCAAGGGTGATGCCAGAATAGCTTGGCGCCTATGGTGCCAAGCTATTCTGGCATCACCCTTGAACTATCATGGTCGATCTGTGTCCTGCACTGCAACGCAGTCTTCAGAGGACAACGGCAAAATGTGGGGATTTCGGTGTAGGGGTAGAATGGGTTAAGCAGGCCAGTCACTGGTGAAATCGGTCGTTGCTGTGACATGCACTGACGAGCAGAAGAAATGCGACATTTTTTGAATCATCGGAAACACTGTTTCCGATGATTAAAAAAATGTCGCATTTCGTTTGCTTGTCAATATAAATATGACCACGATCGAATGAATGGAAATACACTGACTCCAGCGTTAATTTGAGAAAATATCGCTTGAAATATTAACGATGACAGATGAAGCAGACTGATTACGCAGACGTGAAGAAAAGTGAAAGTGGGATTCTGCCCTTCTTAAGGCAAAAGACAGCAAGTCCATTTGTTGTTGTTGTGAAAAGCGAGTTTGCAAATAGCAATACAATGAAAATCTCGCTTTTCACGAAAGTGGAGTTATATGCTTCTGCCTTCACAGAATCGGACACTCTCACAAGACACCTGACTACTCCGGACGCTAAGAACAGATAATAGACAATCCAGACCAAAAAGGTGACTGCCAAGCGTGTAATATGCAAAGAAGTACCCAACGGAGAAAGAAACACGCTTAGAAAAGACGGGTACAACACAATTTATTAATATTTCGGGTAAATACCCTTTGTCAAAATAGACAAACAAACAAACAGAGAGATTAGCCGCTACTTATCTTCACTGGCAGAAGGAATGTGGCAACTAAATAATAGATAATAAATAAATAAAGATAATAGACATACGAAAAAAACCAATAACACTGCATGGCGTATCGGCAACCAAAATTTTGTATCGATTTGCGAGGTACAAGACTTGCATGGTGACAAAGCTGACGGTGAATGAAGCAAAACAGAAAGAATTATGGTGATCCGATGCACCGTCCTCGAGATACAGCGTAAGACGTGCCCTTTAAAATGTCCACGTTTTGATCCAAAATCGTTAAACTGGGGGACAATAGCAACTTAAGGCTCCTGTATGACTCGGACTATATGCCGCACACACTCCAAACTAGGCACACACACTTCGACCACTGCGTAGATTGTGCCTAAATTTGTTACAGGCTTGTACTACAACCGCACATCCTGAGACAGGCCGTTAAAAACGCCGAATTTTGAAAATCTACCAAAATCCTTTAGCTTGAGTCTTGGGTTTCAATCTTCAAAAGCTAACATGTCCTATATAACTTAACCATCTAACTTCAAATCTGGCCCTACTAAAGTATATAAATAGAGTTCTATGCACATGAGTGTTTGTATGTCTTATACGAAGGCCAAGGTCACACAAGGTCAAAACATATAATGAAATATAGGCCTTCCTCAAGATTTTAACACTGATTTGGAAGCCTAACATGACGGTTTTATCATGAAACACAACATTATGCTTCCAAGGCAACCTCTGATAACATTTTACAATATCAAGGTCACTGGAGGTCATCCAATACCTGAAAAGTGGTCAATGAGTGTCAAAGTTTGAGACTACATACATGTATTTGCATGATCATATCAGTAGCGTCTGCCGAGCTGGTTTCCTTGAGCTGCGCAGAATTTCTTCCCTCAGACCGTATCTCACAGAAAGTGCGGCGTCAAGACATGTAAATGCATTCATTACTTCCAGGCTCGATTATTGCAATTCTGTACTGGCAGGTTTACCAGCAGATCAGATTTCACGCTTGCATATGATTCAAAACAATGCGGCGCGTCTCATCTTGAAGAAACGAAAGAGAGACCACGTTACGCCTCTACTGAAGCAGCTGCACTGGCTGCCCGTCAAATTCCGCTGCCAGTACAAAATTGCAATTTTCGCCTATCGGCATTTTGACAGATCTCTCCCGCCGTACCTCTCTGCAAAGCTGTCTGCTTATCAGCCATCACGCACCCTCCGTTCCTCCAGTGAAAAACTTTTTAAAATCCCGAAGTTTAACATGAAAACTGTCGGGGAGCGTTCTTTCACCTTTTTAGCCCCAAGTGTGTGGAACTCCCTGCCAACTGAAATGCGGCATCTGCCCACATTGTCACAGTTCAAAACTCACTTAAAGACTTTTCTTTTTTGTCGGGCATTTAACACTCAGCTCATATTTAGCTAACTGTTGACTGACTGCCACTTATTCTGATCCCAGAGGAAGTGAATGTAAGGTGTTGGGAAGGAATGAGGTGGTTTAAAGTAGTGTATAATTGTGCGTGTGCGTGTGTGTCTGAGAGAAAGGGTGTGCCGTTGTGCATGCGCAGTGAGTCCAGTGATGTTTTCCTGGAGAACAGCGCTATACAAGAACTATGCATTATTATTATTATTTGCACCTCCTGACATGCGTGTTACTTCAGCTTACTTACTTACGCCTGTCACCCCTACCCGGGTATAGGCCGTCGACGAGAGACCTCCAGCAACTCCTGTCCTGTGCTTCTCCTTCGATTCTACTCCAGGTGGTTCCCAGTCTCTTGATGTCTGCTTGGAGGTCTCGACGCCAGGAGTTTCTCGGCCTACCTCTTTTCCTCTTTCCCTGGGGGTTCCATGACAATGCCTGCCTAGTGATACTGGAAGCTGGCTTTCTCAGACTGTGACCGATCCATCCCCATCTTCTTCGCCCAATTTCATTCTCTGCTGTTATCTGCTCTGTTCTGTCCCAGAGTCTGACGTTGCTGATCTTCTCTGGCCAGTGGATTTTCAAAATTCTTCTAAGGCAACTGTTCATGAAGGTCTGTACTCTGTTGACTGTGGTTTTTGTCAATCTCCAAGTCTCTGCTCCATATAGGAGAACTGCTTTTACATTGGAGTTGAAAATCCGGACTTTGGTGTGTTGTGACAGCTCTCTGGAACTCCACACTTTTTTCAACTGGAGAAAGGCTGCTCTGGCTTTACCGATTCGTGCTCTGACATCTGCATCAGTGCCGCCTTTTTTTTGTCTATGATGCTCCCGAGATAGGTGAAGGACTCCACCTCCTGCAACGGGGTGCCAGCAAGCAAGACTGGTTCCTCCCTGGTTGCGTTCAGCCTCATTGTCTTTGTTTTCTGTTTGTGAATGGTGAGGCCCACTTGGGACGAGATGCCAGCAAGCCTCGTGGTCTTGTCCTGCATTTGTTGATGAGTGTGGGGTGTTACTTCAGCTGGAAGCTTCAAAAGCATTTCTGCATGTCCAAATCTGGTTGACATCTGGCAGCTCAAGGTCACAAAGGTCAAGTAATGTGCGAAAAGCAGTTATAGTTTGTCTGTGACTGCATTTCTGAAAGGCTTTGTGGTCAGATAAAGCTTAACATCAGATACACTTTGTTTATGAGAGGGGCTTTCGTTTTATACTGATAGATTTGACCCCCCAAAGCAGGCCATGGTAACAGATTAGCAAATTTGTCAAAATGAACATGAGTTTTGAGTGTACCAATGTACTTTGTTAGTTTCTTGTGTTGGTAACTATATACGATAACAGTTTATATACACATCCATGTCAGTGACCTTGGGAAAGGGTCAAGTTCACAGTTAATGTTATTCTGACTTCAGAGTCTCAGAGTACCTAGTTTAAGGCTGGTTGTGTTTCAGTGCAGGCGTTGTTAAAAAACGGTACGTTAGAAAAACTGGCAACACGCTCATGAAAACTTTACAAGTGTAGTCTAGAATTATGTTTTATCCCACCGAAAATCACATCTTTCCGCCTTGACAGTGGAGCGAGCGATAGTGGAGTCACTTTATTTGCTACGTTAGTTTGTTGCGTTTGTCATTCGATTTTATGTGGAGTTTAGGTGGTAATTTCAATCATTACAACTTGATCAAGAGGAAAGTTTGTTCTACCTTCAAGGTCAAGGTCGCGGCCACATGTTTTGGGGTTGCTATTCTTGTAAATCACTTTGTACAAAGAATTGTAAATCACTTTGTACAAAGCATGTTTTAAAAACACTTGGCCGATTTGATACAAGTTTGACATGATGATAGTTCATTTGGGGAAAAAGCTCAAGGTCACGAACACTGCTGCGATATATGTTGCAATAAGTCTGTAAACGCATGATGGATTTGCTCCGAATTTTAAATATTATTATTTAATGTAATGAACAAGGTGCGTGGGGGGGGGGGGGGGGGGGTGTTCAGGAAGGGGGAGTGTTGAGGAGGACTGGGACTGTGGAACTAGATGTTCATGAGTTCATGATGGACGGTCCTAGTTTTCACAACCTTCTTAACTCATTCTATCCCAACACCGAAATCCCCAAATTTTGCCGTTGTCCTCTGAAGACTGCACTCCAGTGCAGGACACATATCGACCATGATAGTTCAAGGGTGATGCCAGAATAGCTTGGCGCCCATAGGCGCCAAGCTATTCTGGCATCACCCTTGAACTATCATGGTCGATCCTTATCTTGCTGTGGTGTGTCTGGGGTAGAATGAGTTAAACTGGCCGGAGGAAGGTTTCTTTACAGTGTGGTTACAGACATTTCACGTTTCATTTTATGCTATTGAATCAGCAACGTACAGCGCAGGAGGCTGTTTTAAAACGCAGGGGGTACCAGCTCCACTATGCGCTTAACAGTCATTTACCTTTAACAAGTCTACTGGAAAGTGAGTGACATTCCGAGTCCCAGAACGTATTGAGTAATTCTCATCTGTTGGTGACTATTAGGGGTATACTCGTTCTGATGTAGCTTGAGTCACGGACTTTGACCCAGTCTCAATTGTTTTGTCAGAATTTATTTTCAGGATGTACACAGAAACAGCAAAAGCAGATATGTTACAAATTTGATTCTTTTGGTACGCATGCCTCATTACAATGTGTGAAAAAACATCTAAAAGGTGACACAAAAAGCGGAAAGAAATAGGTACCCCAAACAAACATAACGTGCGTTACGCAAGGTCTTACACACTCACAAACTGCAAGATATACAAGAAGAAGATGATAAAAGGACCGTTACAACCTTTCTGCTGGAGACAGTATAGCCTCACACATGATAAATATATGAGTTTGTCTCTCAATTTGTATTAGAGAATAAACCCACAACAACAACACAAAAAACCCAACAATTTTGTCACAATATGGCTATTTCCTGATCCCCTTTGACCTTGGCCTTTGAGAGAGGTTACTGAAATTTGGTAGGTTTAAAAAGATCTTGCCACAAAGTATACATTGGGGAAAGTTTGAAGACTGATGTTTGAATTGTTTCCGAGGAAATGCCAACGTTACAGTTTACCCCGGACGACGGACGACCTGGCTCAGAACATACTCACTTTTGCTTCGTACATGAGCCAACAAAAACAATAACATCTTTAAAAGAGGCGAACATACAAAAACAAATTCAATGTACGTTTTATTTTAATTTTTGTAACACATTTCAGACATGCATGACGACTGACGCTACTTTTCACATTATTTGTCAGACGACGTACAGCACAGTGACTGTTTCTCATCGCAGAGGACGTCTACGTCATTTTCTCTAGGTCCATGCAATTTAGACAGACCTACTGGACATTTAATGGCATTTGATTGGAACCCAGAAAACATGTTGTTTTCCGGATTTTATGATGATCGGTAACAAGTCAGAAACAAATTCTATAAACGCACATCTTGCAGAATATCCCATGAATGACTTTTTTTTAATGGCAACACAATGACCATAGCCAAGAATCTGATCTTTCCAATAATTCTAAAACCAAATTTGTAGACTGACCGGCAGAGATGCCCTAGGCCATAGAGATAAGAACATACTATCATCGTGTGCACGATAGGCCCGGAGAAAAAAATAATAAGAATAATAAGAATAAGAGTACTTTATTATCTCAACAAGAGAAATTCGTTTCGCCACCTCAGGTGCAACTCACAATCACACACACACTCACACAACAGTTTTCAAACAAATGGACAATGGCTCGGGACGGGTGAAGCCCGTCGCCAAGGCGTCTAATGGCCGGCGCCAACGGCCCCAACCCGACCTGAACCTCCCTAACACAAGCAAACTAAAGACGGCCATATCTTAGTATCTCTGAAACACATAATAATATGTTTTTAAACTTTCTGCTTGGCTGAGACTAGTTACACAAATAACAAAAATACGCAATGCAACGTGAAGAAAAAATCGAATACACTCACTGCCTACCACACACTCGTTTTGATGACTTTTAGTTCGCCGAACAAAACAAAACAACTTAAAAAAGAAAAGAAGGCAAAATAAACTTTATTATTCGTTTTCTCATTTTCTTATCACATGTTAGACACGACTGAAAAGAAGGCCTACGTGTCTTTTCACGTTAATGAGTCAGACGACGTACAGCACAGTGACTGCTTTCTTCTGCGGAGGGCGTCTCCGCCATTTGCTCTACAACCATGCAACTTATACAGATCTACTGTAAATTGAATAATGTTTACTAAAGTCCAGAACATATGTTTAATTTTCATTTTATGATATTTATAAAAAGGTCGCGAAAATTCGCTAAAAACGCACGTTCTGCAGCGTAACTTTTGAATCCCCGAAAAGTTCAATAAATGCAACGGACTGCTTTTAGCCAAGAATATGACCTTTCCAATGGTGCAAAAATCGTATCTGTAGGTTGAATGGCGGAGACGCCCACGGCTGTAGAAACGAGTATGTGTCTTCAACATAAATTTCGCGTACGCGATCTACCACACAAAAAGTGCGTCACGCGATAAAAAGCACGTCGACAGTCACTGTCTTCCACACAGTGGTGTTAATGACTTAGTGCAATAATAACGAAGCTAATGAGTAACGACATATTTGGAAAGAGGAGAAGACAAAATTTATGACCATGTAAAAAAAAAGTTTTCTTTCAAAGTCAAATTATTTGCATTCGGAGCGAGTTGAAAAAACAGGTAAAAATCGCACTCTCGGCGCGTTGGACCCGCGCAGAACATCAGGTTACCGATACCTATCATCACGTTCATTTTCGGGGCGCCTTTTTCATTTTAGATTCCTTGGCGTCTTATATGATATGTTCTCCCAAAAAATCATTTGTGCATACGGGCAAAGGAGCAAATCAAAAGCGCAGGAGCCAGTTGCATGAGCGAGTTTAGTCCTGCACCAGCCACTAAGCAAGACGCGCCGCTATAACGGCTATAAGGACTAAGCTCGCTCATGCCGCAACTGGCATCAGGTGTAGAGTGCATCTTGTATTTTATTTACGGTGGAGGGATCGATGCACAGGAAACATATTTCACGAGTAGATTTCTCTCGTCTGTCAAAAGCAACAAGGGTGAACGTTACGGGTCTGCATATTTCATGTAACCCTAACCTTACTTTGCACATGTGTCCTAGTGTTTTTAATACAGATTTATGCAGATTCCCAGATATTGCGTTTCGTCAAGGAATACCAACACCTGATCAACAGGCAACAATACGTTTTAATGTCTTAAATCAAATATGGTTGATCATTAAAAAAAAACATTTCAGCTGTAATATGAGGTGCCGACTCCGTGAAAAAAGGGGGTGGAGATGAGGAGGGAAAAATAGGAGGTAGAAGACTTGACAACTTCAGACCATCAGAATTGAAGGCTGCATTTTTCAACTGCAATCGTTTCAAAGTGGGTGTCCTGCCGGCGACGGTGTAAAAATGGGCCAGACTGCGAGCATGTACGAGATGTTTTTCAAAAGGCCCTAAGACTAGTAGGAGCCTTATCAGCAGCGTCTCAAAACAGTTGGAGAGTGCGCAAAATTCCCAAATCTCTGAAGATTGTATCGCAGTTAAGGCCGCAAATCGACCATGATAGTTCAAGGGTGCCGCCAGAATAGCTTGGCGCCTGGAGCTATTCTGGCACCACCCTTGAACTATCATTGTCTATCCTCACCTAACCTCCACCCTCATCACCTACCCCACCCTCATCCCACTCCTTCCGGTGGAACGGACAACAGGCGGAAAACACCTGAGTAAAATTGTAACGTCTGTCTAAGAATAAATGGACCAATATACGTCACAACACACACACACACACACACACACACACACACACACACAAAACATGCATGCCCGTTAAGTTAGCACTATCG
This sequence comes from Semisulcospira habei, assembly GCA_036245525.1. Classification (NCBI taxonomy): domain Eukaryota; kingdom Metazoa; phylum Mollusca; class Gastropoda; family Semisulcospiridae; genus Semisulcospira; species Semisulcospira habei. Next base: position 174,812,248 of record BTPG01000006.1, on the reverse strand, counting down.
TAAATGAAGCCTTCATAAGTTCAGACGTAAACATACATTTTTTTTTTATTCGATACCACCGCGCAATAAATTGTGTTGTGCTTGTTCTTTCCAATTCTAAGCGCTCTTCTTTCTTTGTTGGGATTCTCGATGTTTTAATGGCATACCTTGCGCCACTGACACGGAAGAGGTCAGAGGAAAGGCAGGCGAAAAAAGAAAGGAAACGAAGGGCTCAGAACATCCGGTCATCAGCCATCCACACAACAATACGTAGCAAGCAGTCCCACCCCATCGTCACAATAGACGCGGGGAGAAAAAGAGGGGTAATAAGCGGATGGGGGTGAGGAGAGGAGGGGGAGAAGGTGGGGAGGGGTGAGGAAGTAGAGATTAACTCATTCGAGACGTGCCGCCTCCGGATACGAGACATAAGCCGCGTATCCGCGTCTCGAATGAGTTAAGGCGTGTTTTCCCCCATTCACTTATTAAACCATGACACACTACAAAAGGATACATTTTAGACAGATCATGATAGTTCTGTAGGCGCCACGCTATTCTGGTACTATATGCTGGGGTGAGAAAGTGGGGACTATTTTACATTTTTAAAAATAATATTCACCTATTTAGCAATCACACACTAAAATGTATTTTATTAAATCAACCACGATGGTTCAAAGGTGATGCCTAAATAGCTTGGTGTCTTTTGGCGTCAAGCTATTCTGGTACTATCGGCTGGTTGGGGGTAGGAAGAAGAGATTACGTTTAAAAAAAAAAATCAAAAAAATCTATTAACCTGTAACACATTACAAAACGATATGTAAGAACGACAATGGTAGCTGGAGACTGGTGCCAGAATAACTTGGCGCCTACAGGCGCCAAGCTATTCTGGCACCATCCTTTACCCATGAAGGTCAGTCTGTTGGAAGCGGCAAGCTTTCTTGCCACCACCCTCGGACTATCATGGTTGATCTGTTTTCTGAACTTTTAACTGACGTAGCCCGCAAAGAAATTCCCAAATTTGGGGATTTCGAACATGCTGCTTTCGTAACGCTTTTTGTGGAGGTAATTCGTGCAGGAAAAACGCGCTACAGACAGCCAAAGGGTTCAGAGGTTTGCGGGTGAACAAATAAATAACGTGAAAAAGTTTGATGCTTTTTCCTCTACGCCTTCTGTCATCTGTAAAGATACCTTTGATAATTCATGCCATTTGCCATTGGCCAACGGGTACCACAGTGAGGCGAGGTCGTCGGGCCGACGTCGGCCGCTGTTGGACCGCGCACAGCAGTGCGCGATCCAACTGCGGCTGACGTCAGCCCGATGTGTCTGTGCACTGGGTACTAGTCCCCAAAAGGGCCGGGCGGTGGCTGCGGTAGGCTCTCTCAGTACGACCACCGCCTCTTCGCTGGCCAGAACGGATACATGTATCGGGGAGGTGAATGAAGACATCCGCTGAGTGGGTGGCAGAGAGGATGAAAAAATACAAATGAATTACAAAAGAGTTGGGAACGGGTTAGTTAGTTATTTGGGTTTAACGCCGAGCAGAGTTGGGAATGGGGTGGATTGGGGTTGGTGGGTGGGTGGGTGGGGGGGGGGTACAGCGGGAGAGAGGAGGACGGGGTACAGGAACAGGGAAGGGAGGGAAGGAGTTTGTGAAAGGAAGGTCATCCACTATTCCAAACAGTGACCTCGACTTCCGGTCCAACAACAATGCAGACCGTCATCATATGAGTCCACCAGATTTTTTTTTTTCTCTGGCAGTGCCGAACCCTGATATATACTAGTTGCCAAAGGCATAGATTCTCATGATCCCCAATGACTTCAGGGGTCCATTACAATACGGCTACGTCTCTTCCGGGCAGAAGTTACAAGTCTTTTAACCCCTTAAATGCCGAAAGACGTATAACGTGTTTTTCCCCGCCAAACAGCCGCAGCAGCACAAGACACATTGACGAAAAGCGGTATCAGCAAGAGACATAAATCCTCATGAGCCCCCACGACTGCGGGGGCTCATGAGGACCTATTCCTCTTGCACTTGAGCGGTGTTCTATTTTTTCCCGGCAGTGAATGGGTTATGCCCCTAGACTGGAATAATTCCGGGTCGAGTTACCTCCCTTTTCCAGTTTTTCACGCAGTCAGGTTCCGTCTTAGGAAAAAAAACAACTAGCGAACCCCTCCGCCCGAAGAACAAAGTACACATAGTTATTTTTGTAAAAACTATGTAAGTCAATAGAGCCAAAAGATGTCTGGCAAGCGGCATAGATTCTCATGAATCCCTGCATCTGCAGAGGTTCATGAGAATCTAAGCCTCTTGCAGACTAAAGGGCGCTGGAAAAGACACTGGGGCTTGTGACTGATAATCTATACGTTGTGTAAACGAAATCCAGACTAAAAACGGTGACTGGCAAACGGGTAAAATGTAAAGAAAATTCACACGCAGGAGGAGATAAGCTTAGAAAAGACAATTACAAGATAGTTTACTAATACTTAACTCATTCAGCCCGACGGCCGTATTTCCCAAATTTTGGAGGCGTCATCTGATGACTACGCACCAGTTGCAGGAGATGGATCGACCATGACAATTCAAGGGCAGTGCCAGATTAGCTTGGCGCCGACAGGCGCCAAGGTAATCTGGCACTACCCTTGAATTATCATGGTCGACCCATCTCCTGCTGTAGCGCGTCAGGGCTGAATGGGTTAAGACCTTTTCCAATCAAACTAGACAAAGAAGTTCACAAAATGCCACTCAGTTGTGTTTTCTTTGCTGCGATGTTTGTGTATTTGTTTGCATGTTTATTTCTAACAAGAATTAAACCCGAAATATTATTAAAATGGGCTGTAATTGTCTTTTATAAGCAAGAACAGTTTATTAATATTTCTATTTTTAATATTTTAAAAACACCCATACAAGCAAGAACACAATGTGCTACTTATCTTTTCTTAGGTGAGATGTTTGTATATTTGATTGCATGTCCATTTTAAAAACGGGTCTTAACCAGAAATATTAATTATAGCTGCCTTTTCTAAGCGCGTTTCTTCCTTCATTGGGAATTTCTCAAGCAAACATTTCACCAAAGTAGCACATTGTGTACATGTTCTTACGCCTATTTTTAAATGTTAGCTCAATCAAGGCACCTTCCTTAATAGCTGCGAAAGTGTCGCATAGCGTTGCCGCTGGCAAAGCAATACGACACTTCCGCATCTATTGATACGGAGTTCCATGAATGAGTTAATAAAATGTGTTGTAATTGTCTTTTCTCAGCGTGTTTCTTTCTTCATTGCAATCCAGACCATTGCCACATTCCTTCTGGGATAAGATAAGCAGCGACTAATCTCTCTGTTTGTTTGTCTGTTTTGAAGAAGGGTATTTATCCGAAATATTAAGTGTTGTAACTGTCTTTTCTAAGCGTTTCTTTCTTCTCTTGCCAACGGAATGTGCCGGATGAAAGACTGTCTCCTTCTGATGCAGGGACACATGAGAACCTGTGGCGTGTTGCATGAGCGATCTTAGTCCTACACCAGCCACTAAGCAAGGTGCGCCGCTGAGCTTAGTCTTGCGCCAGCCTAAGCTCGCTCATGCAACTGACTCCTCTTCTTATGCAGATGGCCGGATAGAGGACCGTCTCCATCTTAAGGCAGTTTCACAGGCCACACAGGGCAATTGCTTCCGGTGCATGTAGTAACTTTTCCGCAAGAAATAGTTAAAAAAATTTCCTCCCTTTTTGCCATCGTTTTAGGAGGTAAAACTTCAAATGTTTGCCTTTTTTGGCGTTTTGAGCAACAAAAGGCATGACAGGTGGTGTGAAAAAGAGCAAAATCTGGGTAATTTTAGTCGACCTAGTGTGTTCATGGGAGCCTAATGGGGGCATGTGCACGGTTGTAAACAGGCTTGCAGACGACAGTTTTGTCATGGGGTACTTAGTGCATTCGAGTGTTGTGAAAAATGCTAACTCTTAATTTTTTTAAGAATTGCTGAAAATGTTTCTCCTGTGATGTGCTTCGCGTGGATTTTTTGTTTTGGCAGAAAGGTTCTTCGTTCATAATTTTATGCTGCAAGAGGCTAACAGATAACAGTGTGTGAAAAGGGGGCGTAACCTATTTGCCCTGTGTGGCCACACGGACAAGCGAAGCCCCCTGACTTGTGGCTGGGGTAGGCAGGGTCAGGCCCTTACCAGGGTACACATGTCTCTTATTTATTGGTCCCTGCCCGCCGGTCGGCAACGTCTCCAACACGATGTCGCGTGTGAGGATGTAAATGGAGCCAGTCGATGTAGTAAGCAATAGGCGTAGTCTTATGAAGCCCCTGCTGCTGCAGGGGCCTCATGAGACTCTATGCCTATTGCATACGGAAGAAGTTGAGGGCTTTGTTCAAGCTTCCGGATACCCATAGCGAGTAACGACCAGGACACCGGTCAGGATTCTAACACAGTTTCCCCCGGAAGAAAATGTCTTCGGGCCCACAGCGGCCGTCGTGGGCCCGAAGACCTTTTGCTACTGGGGTCCGCACTAACAAATGTTTTGATTGATTAAATTGATTATTTCTGGATTGACTGGATGGATGGATGGACTGACTGATTGATTTGTTAACTGGCTGGTGACAAGTGAAGGTTGTTGCGAAGGTTTATTGGTACATTTCACAGTGTGGCAACAGATTGTTCACGTTTCACGAAATAACCATAACGTTTTAACGGATCACGGAGGTCTTATTTTGGTTGCCACGTTTCACTACAAACCCCGTTTCACGCATTACGAGAATGAATCACGAGAACCGAAAAAAAGCCAACCACACATCACGATTTTAGTGCATAACCCCCCATCTCTATCCCCCCCCCCCACCCCCTCAATAAAATGTGCAGCCTCTGCCTAAAACTACACCCAGGTTAACTTTCGCGGCCAGCCGCATCCGGATGCGCGGCATAAGCGAATGAGTTAAAACTAAAACTTTACCCAGATTAATACGCATTTCTTCCATCCCTTGAAGACTTACTTCCTTCAACGGACATGAACGTATTCTGTTCGATCACAAGACCTTGGCGGTAGGGGAGGAGAGTACACGTGTGAGAGCGTGTGTGTGCGTGGAGGAGAAGGGGGGGGGGGGGAGGGAGGAGGGGTGAGAAGGGGAGGGGTAGGTGGGTCAGAAAGAGAGAAAAAGACCTCACAGGGTCACGGAGGGTCACATACCAAGCTTGGGCCAGGAGGTCTTGAACGAGAAACCACCAAGTGTACACCCACAAGCTCCCATGGACTTCATCTGCCCGAGTAGAGAAGCAGAGACGAAAGCAAACGGGAACGACACGAAACTCGACAAGAGGCATAGATTCTCATGAGCCCCTGCCATGCGAAACAGGGGCTCGTGAGAATCTATGCCTCTTGCAGAAGGATCAGGGTCTGAGTGAGCAACCACAGATTGACTTGTGCATTGGAAGTACGCCGGCCTGCAGTCAGCACGGGGCGAGCTGTACAAATCCATCGCTACGTACAGCGTGTTTGACTCGTCATTTCTGAACACTGGGTACTCTGCTCATCATGTACAGCTTGTAGAGTCCAAACGTCACAGACCCGACAACACTGAAATTTCCAGCACAGCCCTGAGAACATGCGAGCAACGACGCAACAGCTACGGTATGCGAGGTAGTAACAAAGTAAGCGAAAGGTCCTCGGGCCCAGGACGGCCGCAGTGGACCCGCGCAAGGCTGTGCACGGGTCCACTGCGGCCGCCGTGGGCCCGAAGACGTTTTGCTATTGGGGAAGTCCATTTTTGAGTGAAAATCAAGACTTGTAATACAATCAGAATCTCTCTTTTCAAAAAAAAAATGGACTAGGTATTGCCGTCGCGCCTAGGCAAGTGTTGGGGTAGAGACCCTTTTCAGTTTTCTTCACTGCATCGGGCTTTACTTATGTCACCTTACGGTAGCAAAAAACGTCAATACCCAGTCACCACCCCCCAACCCTCCCAACCCCTTGTCTCTATCTACACAGTCACCTTTGCGGTAAACAAAAAAACCAAAAAAAAAAACCCAAAACAAAACAAAACAAAAAAACACCTCCCCTCCCTATCTTTTGCCTCTCTCTACACAGTTGTACACGAGTACATCTAAGCCAGTAAGTAAAGGTCCTCGGGCTCACGACCGCCGCAGTGGGCCCGCGCACGGCTGTGCGCTGGCCCACTGCGGCAGTCGTGGGCCCGAAGACGGTTTGCTACTGGGGGAGCAATCTACTGGAAACCGCCGAGTTTCTCATTTAATCGTATTCATGCTTCTACGACATAAATCACAACTCAGTGCAAGGTATACACTTGTACTCTCAGTCCGGCCGTTGACTCTGTTCTGTTACAAGTGCGCACTGCTAGGGGCCTCACTCATGCTTATCCACAGTCATAGTCTCATAGTCTGATTGCAGTTTCCCGTCTTCAGGTGGCCTGTTTCAGGCAGTAAAGGGTTAATCGTTTGCAATATATCCTTTATAAATGTTTTTAGCTTATAATTATTTTACAATAACCCATTATATCCTGAGGCTGATGTAAAAAAAAGCAAGCTTATTGTCCTACGAAGGCTGCATCACATGACAGATCAACCATTTTAGTTCAAGGGTGGTACCAGAATAGCTTGGCGCCTGAGGCGCCAAGCTATTCTGGCACCACCCTTGAAATAGTATCATAGTCAAATTTATTTCAAGCAATAGTGTATCAGGGAGAAACGGGTTAACGCTGAGGACTAAAGGGCCAAGTTAAATTATTAATTTAGAATATGGTAAAATGAAAGACTTTTCTGTCCTTCTTCTCTTAAGCAGGAGAGGTACTTCCGTTACGCTCAAAAGGCATTGGATAACCTCCGGGACGTGTGCCTAATCACATGGATTGTGGAAAGAAGGGTAGACAAGTCTTAGCTGAGGCAAGACAACATTGAGAACCCGTTGTATCGGCAAATGAGCGACTTAGCTCACTGATGCTAAAACACTGAAAATGCGGAGCCTTAGCCCCATTTGTGATTCGCCACCGATCCAGCAGCCGGCATAGGCTTCGGTACTCGCGCTACACAACAGGCCGCAGGTACATCGCTCCTAAACTCGGTTTTGGATGACACAGAAAACAATAGAAACCGGACACGCTAAGCGCAGTAAACCACACTAACTGATCCTACTGTGCGATGTACCAGATGAAAACGAACAGCTATCAAGAAGACTGACTTTTCCCCTAATGTGAGCAGCTACACCGCACACAGCAGCAGAAGAAGATAATTTCAGCTAAGTCGACCATTGTAGCAATCAAAGCCCGCCATGGAGCAGATCGCTCTGACCCTTTTCACCCTGATACACCCAGTGCTTGAAATAAATTTGACTCTGACTCTGAGCCGCCAAGCTATTCTTGCACCACCCTTGAACTAAAATGGTTGATCTATCTCCTAATCCATACTGTAGCTTCGCAGAACAATAAACAAATTTTACCAAATCAGTTCCAGGATGTAATCGGATAATTATGCCCTAAAATCGTAAGTACACAAACATTAAAAGGTGTCCTCTGAAGATCACATTGCGGTCCATTGCGAGGATAGTTTGACCCTGGTAGTTCAAGGGTATGCATTTACAAATTACTGGTAAATTTGAAATAACTGTCTCACTGTCATTTTGGACCTTTCCGTTGAAACTGACGCACACGAATGCGAGAACAGAAAAAGTAAACATTGGATTTAAACAAAACGCTAGGGGTCCCTAACTCTGTGGTTGTTGCATGCAAAGTTTGTTATAAGCGAAGACGCTAATTTACTCACGAAGACTGTAGCTGGGGACTCGTAAAAGGCGTTTAAAAAAAAAATCCGACCTGGCTATAAGCGGACTTAACTCATTATATCCTGAGGCTGATTTGTTCTTTTAATTTGCTTATTGTCCTACGAAAGTTACATTACAGATTAGGAGATAGATCAACTTTTTTAGTTCAAGGGTGGCGCCAGAATAGCTTGGCGCCTCAGGCGCCAAGCTATTCTGTCACCACCCGCGAACTATCAAAGTCAGGTTAATTTCAAGCAGTAGTGTATCAGAATGAAAAGGGTTAAGTGCATGTCCAATATCACATTGGATGTTTGGATGTTTCCCTCCATTGCTGCGCAGCGAATCGCGGGAGACAACCAGTGTGGTCAAATACCATTGTCCACACGCTTGTCCATGCAGTCTAGTGTTACTCCTGCAATGCCCATAAAGTTATTCATGACAGGAATGGAATGTCAGGGTCAGTGGCCATTCAAGCTACAGCTGCAATGGTGTAGCAGAGGCATGGGAACCAGGGGTCTCTTTCCCCCTCGCCCCACCCCCTCATGAAAAAGTAAGTGAGGCGGGAGTACCCCCCCTCCCCCCTTCAATACATAAGAAGATTCTTTTTAAAGGAAAAATAACAATTAAAAAGCATCATATATACTATTTTGTTTGTTATTTAGAGAATAAAATATTTGTTTAGAAGAAACTATACGTTGGCATGTTTGATTTTTACGTGGTCGGACTGTAGCTTTCCCCAATCCCCCCCCCCCCCTCCCCCCTGGTATTGTTTGATTATTTGCTTATTCGAGCTCAGAGTGTTGCGCCCCTCTCTCTCTCCCCCTCCACACCCCCCCTCCCCCCCCCCCCCCCCCCGCAACAGCCCACTCCTCCACACCCTCCCCAGTTCTATGATTTTGGAAGGCTGGAAAGTAACATATCAGGCGCGCCCCCTCCTCCCTCCCCCCCCCCCTCCCACCCTCATCCCCCCCCCAAATGAAAATTTAAAAAATCTTGTTATGCCACTGATAGGCTGAGCTTCTTCAGTCGCAGACAGAGTGATTTTACACTACAGACAGTGCAGGGTGAGTAGCCCTATCGACGGCTAACCGAAGTCTAGTACTAAAATAACTGGGCAGTAGCACAGCTGAGCCGCCAGCCTGTGCATCTTCCACGTTCATCAACTGCGGGGGCCCATGAGGATCTACGCCTCTTTCTTTTAACTCATTGGAGACGTGCCGCCTCCGGATACGCGGCATAAGCCGCGTATCCGGAGGCGGCACGTCTCCAATGAGTTAAGACAACTTTGTACCATGTTCCTTTAGTTTAACGGGGAAAAGAGTGGACGTTGACTTTATGACGTTGTTAACCCTTTGGCTGGTGGTAGCGGTTTTCGTCGCGACCATTCCTGCAAGAATCATCGAGACGAAAACCGCTGCCGACAGCCAAAGGGTTAACTCATTCAGTCCCGACACACCACAGCCAGATATGGCTTGACCATGATAGTTCAAGGGTGATGCCAGAATAGCTTGGCACCTCTAAGCGCCAAGCTATTCTGGCACCACCCCTTGAACTATCATGGTCGATATGTCTCCTGAGTTGTAATGCAGTCCTCATGACAACTCCAAAATGTGGGGATTTCGTACCTGGGACACAATGAGTTAAGTCTGCAAACCCAGTATGTGTCCACTGGCAGGTAAATGAGCCCTTGCTGTCGTTTTTTTTTTTCTTTTTATAGTTATAAATGCAACATACTGGCGCATAATCAAACAATCAGCTATAAATTACACTGCCCGTCGTGCAGTGATCGTGGCCTGCGCTTTTAATGCAGTTACTCTCGTTGCCCGGCTTTGTGTAAACAATGTTTGGCCGGCTCGAACACGGCCGCATGTTGCCTGGTACATCAGCGCAAATATCGAATGCCGTCGGAAAATTGTCATCCGGACCAGACACAGCCATCCGTCACCATCCTACTTCGCACAAGGTCTTCGGGCCGACGTCGGCCCGAGGGTCTCGTGTTTACTAGGAGTGTCTGTTGTCCGTACCGGAGACGCAGTCCGTCTGTGTAAGCACGGGTAATCAAAAATCGATCCTTTGTTAAGTGCACAAGAAGACTTATTCCTATTTCAGGCTGGCTTTAAAAAAAAAAATAACAAAAAATAAAATAGGTCAATGTAGGTAGTGCCTCTTGAAAGAGAGGACAAAGAGATCGAGATTCGACTGATCGCAACGATCACCTGCAACCGCTGCTGTCCAGTCGTATGGTTAACGTGATCTCAACCATGAGATTTTTCGGATTGTTCGTGACCTTCCTACGCGCAGGAAATAAGCGTAAGCCATTCAGATGTGGGAATATATGTTGTTGTTTTTTTTGGGCCAACAATCGCACACTCTAGTTTGCGAACTGGCTACAGGTTCACCATGATATCCCAGAAAGCTCAGCGCGGTAAGACGAGGACACGATATGGTGTGGAGGTGTTTCCTATGTAAAAGTGGCCTTGAAAGGTTCTATTAGAACATATTTTTCACGTCCACCCTTATGAGAGATCATCTGCAATTAACTGCCAGGGTATGGCGAACGCTACACAGGTGCAAGAGACATAAACCCTCATGAGCCCCCGCAGTCGCGGGGGCTCATGAGGATTTATGTCTCTTGTCAGTCCTATGTTCTGTATATCAATTTTTGGGTCTCATTTGATTTGTGTTCTTCACGCGAAGTGTCGATCAGCGTGCCGTGGTTTCAGACGCAAAATTCGTTATCAGTGACAGCGAAGGGGTTAACTCATTTGCGGCCAGCCGCATCCGGATGCGCCGCTTATGCCGCGCATCCCGATGCGGCCGGCCTCGAATGAGTGAAAGACCATCATGATACTATGACTGTCTTTCATGACAGGTGACAACTTCTTTTTCTTGCACAAGTAAGGTGGTGTCTCCAAAGAGGTCCTACTGTAACAAGTCTGGTTCCGAGTCAGCGCGCTGTGTCCATCAAGATGCGTGTGGTGTAGTGCTTACCTGGTGCACGAAGACGTCCTGACCACCATCGTCAGGTGTGATAAAGCCCCAGCCCTTGGCCACGTTAAACCATTTACAGAATCCACGCCGCCGGCCTCCGCCCCCGCCTCCTCCACCTGGGTGACACACAGGTAAACACAGGTAAGTTATGGGTGCATACTTAATTAGAGCAAAGGTGGTCAAAACAACACCAATAACAAGATGAAAAACATCGACATCACGTGGCTGCGTTTTTCAGTGTTTTGGTGCAGGAACATCAACAAAAGCAGTAAAGGATGGATGATGGTGTGGATGTATGGATGGATGGATGGATGGATCAATGCATGCGTGCATGCGCGTTTGGATGCATGAATGGATTGACTGACTGGTTGATTGGTTGACTGATTAATTGGTTGGTTGGTTGGTTGGTTGGTTGGTTGATTGATTGATTGAGTAGTAGAACGTCGACGACGTCACATATATATATATATATATATATATATATATATATATATATATATATATATATATATATATATATATATATATATATATATATATATATATATATATATATAACAATGAGGATTTAATGCCGGGTGATTCAAACTACACAAACGCAAATATGAGCTACGGGCGTTAACTGGGACGTTTTCGGTGTCTACAAAGGAAGTGTGACCTTGTTCGTAATGCACAACTATACTGACGAGCAAAAGAAATGCGACATTTTTGGAATCATCGGAAACACTTTAGCGTTTCCGATGATTCCAAGAATGTCGCATTTCTTTTGCTCGTCAGCATACATATGCAGGGCATCTAGGGCTCTGAATACGACACCAACTTTTTCAAACGGCTGGTATAAATTCCAGCAATCGTCAGTGCACTTTGACAATAATTTCTTTTCACAAGGCAAACGCGCCTCTTCCTAGGCGTCAATAATGAGACATGAACACGCGGCAAGTGCTAGTTTTAAGTGTGACTCGACACCAAATCAGATTCCACGCCTCTTTTAAGGAGCTTATTACCGGATACCCTACTCCCTTCTTCCCTTTAAGTCCGTACTTCGTCTTGCGCTGTCACACCCGACGGTAAAAGATTGTTAAAGTCGCATCTCCTACGGGAAAATGTCTCTTGATGGTCACACTACTTCAGAACAATTGTCCCTGAAACGCGGTCATTACACTCTAGTAAAATGGAAAGATATACAGCCATCAAATAAATAAACAAGCTTTGGAAGAACAAGGATTGATCAGTTTTTAGTAAACTGTCTTGTCCTTGGTTTTCCGAAGAGTCTTTATGTCTTTGTTAATTGTGCCTGACACAGCATCACACAGTCGATTGCCTCCAGAGCAGAGCTGTGGAGAAAGGCAGAAGGCATTGGGCAGACTTCAAAGGACACGAGAGAGCCATAGTAAACCAGACCAGTAACGCTACAATATCGAAAGAAGACTTGTGATGGGTGGGTCGGAGCACGTATAGGCTTTTCCGAGCGCAGATATCCCATTTTGACTGAACTGAACTGAGCTGTGCCTGAGACTGATGAATCATGCTGCGTTTAACTCATTCAGCTCCGGCACACCACAGCAAGACATGGATCGAGCATGATAGTTCAAGGGTGGTGCCAGAATAGCTTGGCGCCCATAGGCACCACCCTTGAACTATCATGCTCGATCTGTCTCTAGAATTGTAATACAGTCCTTCATAGGGCAACTTCAAAATTGGGGGATTTCGGTCCTGGTGTGAAATGAGTTAATGTATTAGCTGTCTTTCGGTATTATCGAAGACATTTCCGCCAAAATGGGTCCTCGGCGAGAACACAAAACACATTGATCCACTCTTATAAAACATCAGAAGATTGCGGTACCTAAGTCGCCACCACCTGCAGGTGGCTCAGATTCTCATGAGCCCGTGCAAATTTATGCAAAGGCGCAAGAGGATCTATGCCTCTTGTTGGCTTTTGTTCCTCAAGTAGAGTTTGTCACCGAAACCCTTCACGTCGCAGAAACAAATGAACACCACTAACCAACTACAAGAGGCATAGATCCTCATGAGCCCCCGCATTTGCGGGGGCTCATGAGGATCGATGCCTCTTGCTGAAACCGCTTTGCATCCCTGGACGTCTTACGCTCTTTGACGATGATTTCAAAACACAATCTGCGTCCACTGGCAGTGACGGGGTTAATCCGGCGCTATTGGTTTATCATGGTTTACATGCACGAAACGTAAGTAGTCTCTGAGCTTTTCGCTTAAAAGTCAAAGTAAGTTAACCCTTTGGCTGTCGGCAGCGCTTTTTGTCACAATGATTCCTGTAGGAATCATCGCGACAAAAATCGCTACCGACAGCCGAAGGGTTTAAAAAAATATATTCTGCCCTTTGGAGAATAAAAAAAATTGGAATTAGTTTTCTCGAAATTAATAGAGCAGTGAGCAGGTGCCCTTATAGCAAAAGCCAGCATGATTACTTTTGAGAAAAGCGAGATTTTCACTGTAGAACAATGAAAATCCAGCTTTTCTAAGAAATTGACGGCTGGCTGTATAGAAATCAAACTCTATAAATCTATAAAACGATAACAATGAAAAAAAAAAAAAAAAAGACCTGCTATGCTGACTTTTGCCAAATACTGAGAGAAGGTCTGTCAAAGTAATCAATCGTGGAGAAACTAGCTCTTGCATCCGGGTGTTTGTCGTGTTGTGTCGGCGAAAGGGTTACAAAAATAACCCTGTTTCTGACCTCTGCCCCCAACAACCCCATATATGCACACTTAACCCATTACATCCTGAGGATGAAATTATCCCTGCATTTTTTCCTTATATCTTTTGATGTCTGCGTCACAGTTCTGGCGACAGTTCGACCACGATAGCTCAAGGGTGGTGTTGGAATAGTTTGGCGCCTACAGGCGCCAAGCTATTCCAACACCACATTTGAACTATCATGGTCGATCCACATCCTGTTGAAGCATGTTAGGGCTTTATGGGTTTAAAAAATCTGCCTTTATGGCCATCACAGTAAATAATTCGAACAGGAAACAGGAAACTGCGCAGGTGCTTGCATTAACCCGCTTGTGCGCAAAGCCGCAGTAACGATGGCTTCATGCACATGGGGGTTAATCTTAATAACGATGGAAACCTACTGTTTCCGTAAAGTACAACTTACAAACACTATGGACAAGATAACTGAAAGAAGAACTGCTATTTCCGTCTCCTTACGGACTGCCTCTGAACATCTAATCAATGCAAATTACCGCAAGATGGGGACCATATCAAGGTACCCGCATCCGTAGTGTGCTGTTTCTACGAAGAACTACTTTCCAGTGGCGACAGCATTAGCTTTTGGAATCGGGGTCGGACGTGAGCTTGCGGAAAGGGAGGGTGAAAGGGAGGGGGGGGGGGTGGGTGGGTGGGTGGGTGTGAGGATATGCCGACCAATCAAAAAGCGCCACGACAAGCTAGAGAGGAGGGGGGGGGGGGGTCATACGGATGTGTGTCTCTCGCTGACCCATTCAGACTAGAGAAGCCATGGATGGACTGATCAGTCACATTCGTGATCAAAAACGTTAACTCATTCGAGACGATCGGCATTCGGATACGCGGCTTAAGTCGCGTATTAAACGTTTATGGCTTTACGCCTTTTGTCCACAGCGACTGATACTGATAGAATCTGAACAAATTTGGACCCCAGTTGGATTCGAACCAGCCATACTTTCGGACGAGAGTCAAGGTCTACCACCTGAGCTATCCAGCTCCCCCACATTCGTGTTGAAGAACAACAGCAGGAAAGCTCATTGAGAACAAGACAGAAGAGATCGGAGATGCAGGCATTTTGCAAACTACGCCATTTTGAACAACATGCAGAGATAGTGTATGAAACTTCACAAACAGTGAACTAAACAATACAATACAATGTAGCTGCATCGACGGACTAATGACACTGACACGGATGTGACGTCAATCGACATATATAGACTGCGTTTGATACGCGTAACAGAAGTTCGCCAACACCGACCATTGTCAAAACATGTTCAGATACATGCACGTCAAACCATGAGCGGAGACACTTGCCAGACCACGCGGCATCAGCACCGTTAGACAGACGAGAGACTTGTAACATCAGCAGAATCTGAACTCGGGTATGGAGACAAACGGAGACTTGAGTTCTCGCCGATCCCCGACGACTGCTTCCCGCTAAGATGGATGTAGATATGGGAGTAATCTCTCAGGGTTAAGCGGTAAAGATTCTCAATAGTCCCTGCGACAGCAGGGGCTCATGAGAATCTATACCGCTTGCAGAGGTAAGGGGGTTTTGAGGGGCTGTGTCGAGTCAGCTATGGCCGCCATGGGAGCCTGGAGCTGGGGATATAAAACTGCGGCAATGCGCCGTGCCTCAGTCTGACATGCCGGGCAGATAGATTTTAAAAATCGATACCGAGTGTACAGTCTTGTGGCCTTCCTTCCACACACCGCTCGCCACTATGCTCAGTCTACATACAGTACTGGAGCTCTCTCTCTCTCTCTCTCTTTCTCGCGCGCGCGCGAGACAGATAGATAGATAGATAGAGAGAGAGAGAGAGAGAGAGAGAGAGAGAGAGAGAGAGAGAGAGAGAGAGAGAGAGAGAGAGAGAGAGAGAGAGAGAGAGAGAGAGAGAGAGAGAGAGATTGTTCTCTGTTCCTCCTATATAGAACTACATCAGGACCTTTTGTCTTTAAAAAGATAAGTAGCCCTTTTGTATCGCTCTCACCATAACATGTGATAGACCGTGTTGTTCTCGTCGTTTCTAAACAAAATGTTTCCCTCTTTGTTGGGTAAGTAGCCACTTGTATGGCTGTCAGTATCTCTGTTTTGAGACGATTTCCAGAAATAATAAGTTCCTGAAAATGTGCATGTTTCGACGAAAATTGTGGATTAAAAGCCCGGACAAAAACATGCGCTCTGAATTACAAGCCCGGACAAACATGCGCTCTGGATTAAACGCCCGGACAAATATGCGAGCGTATGCTTGTCCGGGCTCTTAATCTACAGTTTTCGTCGAAATACGTGCAATTATGACTTCCGATTTCCGAACATCCGTCTATTCACCGAAAATTGTAATAGACTGTGTTGTTCGCATCCTTTCAAAGAATATTTTTGTCCTTGTGGACTTATTTCTGTACACAGATATAGCACAGCATTGTATTCTATGCATATGGTCTGTACAACAAAAGATTTAGATTTCCTGAGCCCCTGCTGCCTGCGGCAGGAGGGGCTCATGAAAATCTAAGCCTCTTGCAGATGGGTGACAAGACTGCGAACAGAAAAAAAAACCGGAAAAAGAAATGAAAGCGGAGAGTAGTGCGATAGTCAACATGGTACCGCAGCAGATCAATACCACTGGCCACCAGGTCGGCGCCTGTACCAGCCATCGGGAGTCCCCTCTGAAGCGTGTGTGGTGGTTCTAGAGTTGGGTTGGCGAAAATACTGAAAATCGGTCGGAGACAAATTTTCGTTTCAGGTACGGTGCTGGCGAGAAAATTAAAAATTGGCGAAAACAAAATTTTCGTGTAAGATGAGGTAGCCTATTGTTCTCTGGGTTGACAAAGATATGAAATAATAATAAAGAGTATTTATATCGCGCTGAATCCCCAGGAGCAGTGGGCTCTAAGCGCGTTACAAAAAAATGTATGTATGCAGAATCTCACTACCTTTTAAAAATTTAATTTACGCACACACATGCAACTGAAACACACACAAACCCATTCCCAAGTTAAACGCATTTTGATGATGCTGCTGCGCCACCACGATGGTGCCACACAGTCAACAAAGGGAAGACCTAAGATCAAGGTCACCATGATGGTGAAAGAACAGATTAGCATGTCGCCCACGGCGTATGCATTTAGAGACAACTATAGAAAATTCCTGAATACACATTTTTTTAAAAAGTTCTTAAAGGTTCTGATATGCGCAACAGTAGTTCGTGAGATCATTGTCAAGAAGTATCTTTGTGTATGTTAATCCTTATCATTTTGGTACACTCACTGCTTGAAATAAATTTGACTGATAGTTCAAGGGTGGTGCCAGAATAGTTTGGCGCCTGAGGCGCCAAGCCATTCTGGTACCACCCTTGAACTAAAACAGTTGATCTATCTCCTAATCTGTAATGTAGCCTTTATAGGACAATAAACAAATATTACAATATCAGCCTCAGGATGTAATGGGTTAAGATCATTATCAGAAACACTTTGGAAAGTGGTAGGTGGCTAGAAGAAAACCCAACAACAACAACAACCTTGAAAATGAGTGAAAATAAATGTTCATGCCTCTCAAAATGAGCAATTTTCATGTTGCACTTGATGGGAAAGAAGTGTGGTAGTGAATGGGAAAATGACTGGGAGGACATGTTCAAACTTGTGAGCTGTGTTACATTCTGAGGATGGCACAGCTGTCCCCATATGTTTCTACGTATCATACTATCTCATTCCAGACGTGCTGCATCCGGATACGCAGCATTCTGCCGCGTATCCGGATGCAGCACGTCTCGAAGGTGCTATTTTTGGCATCCCTCTGACACAGGACTGTCGGAGTCAATAATTCACTATTTGAAATGTTAAGCTCACACTTTTACAGGTAAAATTACACCCCATCTCTACCAGCCAGCCGCAATCTAATCCAAACACGAAAGGCCATTTTCGGCCAATGATACATCACCCCGCTAAAAACGAAAGAGCACAATCCACTGTGAGCACTTGTGCGGCGGAGTTCGATGGCCACGTGCCCGGTCAGTGACCCGGATGAGAGGCAGTAGCCTGGGCCGCCTCTACACGCGGTACAGCCACAACTTACAAGGGATATAAATAAACAGAAGTAAGTAAGTAAGTAAGTAAGTAAGTAAGTAAGTAACCAACCAAACAATAAACAAACAAACAAACAAACAAACAAACAAACAAACAAGCAAGCAATCAATTGAAAAGCAGACAGAGATAGATAGTTGAATAAGTTTAAATAGTTTAATAAATAAATAACAGGATAGGATTCCAGACACCATTTTCTGCTTTGTCTTACACAAAATGACTTTTATCTATGTGAGTCGCACAGTTAGTGATTTTACTCCGGTATTTGTAATTAGACAAGCTGTGGCTTTAAAACAATCGATATCGCATGTTTGTCTGGGCATTTAATCCACTGTTTTCGTCGAAACCGCTACCGACACCCTAAGGGTTAAAGGATTACGCGTGTCGCTTCCTGTGTGGGTGTTCGTTGTTTCATTGTGTGTTTTTTTTTTAATTTTTTTTTTATCAATACTCGTTTAAAAGGTCAGAGGCGTTGAGCCAGAATCAAAAGCTCCATCTGACTTTGGAATCATGTCTACGAATAGAAATTTCCTCTAGTGCGAACCTTTTCCTTCAGTTGGTTAAAAAATAAACCATGATAACCGTTGTTTGAGTGTGTTTTCTAATGTGACCACTTGTTTAAAAGGTTAGGTGTCCTACTAGAATCGAAGGCTCCATTTCATTTGACATTCGAATAATATTACAACAGAAATTCCAAACACTACGAAACGCTTCCCTTTAATTCGTCTAAAAATAAACCACGGTGTTTGTTGTTTCCGTGTGTTTACTAACGTTCTGTTTACTTCAGTGCTTGTTCAAATGGGCAGGTATGTTGTACAAAAATCGAAGTGCCTCTTTCACATGGAATAGTGTTAAAATATAAATTCCAATTACTACGAAACTTTCCTTCAATTAGTTTAAAAAATAAACCACGGCGCTTGTTGTTTTAGTCTGTTTACTAATGTGGTTACTTGTTTAAATGGGCAGGTATGTTGTACAAGAATCGAAGTGTCCATTTGACATGAAATAGTGTTAAAATATAAATTCCAATCACTACCATTTCCTTTAATTGGTTTAAAAATAAAACCAAACTAGGTGGGCATTATATATATATATATATATATATATATATATATATATATATATATATATATATATATATATATATATATATATATATATATATATATATCATTGAAACATCTTTAGATTTGAGGACACTTCAATATAAAATACACAGCGTAACTGCAGCCTGCATATATGTATACAGATGCAAACGTTCACTTTTCTTCATTGCTTTACACGTTTACTTGTAACTCTTTGGCTGTCGGTATCGGTTTTTGCCGCGACAATTCCTGTGTTGGGGCTGAATGGGTTAAGTCGTTCATTATTTGCTACGCTAAATTTGAGCCATCCTTATGTGAAATTTAAAGAACGAGACCGCTTCGTGAGGTGGACAGCACGTGGCAGTACAAAGGTATTTCTTGATTCATTTGGTAGTCAGGTACTACTACTGGCCTGTTGTGCGATCGATCAGTAAACCGCAGTTGGCGCTGGAAAGAAATCGTGTTTCTCGCGAGACTGGCACGAACGTGGCGCGTGCACGTCACTAACTGTGGTCGGGCCACGTGCCAGGAGACTTACAGTGTACAGGACACGGTACCGATGGCCGGGGTACAACGCGGGAATAAGTTTTGTGAGTTAAGAAACCAATCACCTTTTGGCTGTCGGTAGCGCTTATTGTGAGCGATGATTCTTGCTGGAATCATCTCGACTAAAAGCGCTACCGAGTGCGGGATTAATCCTGTATACAGAGAGAGAGAGAGAGAGAGAGAGAGAGAGAGAGAGAGAGAGAGAGAGAGAGAGAGAGAGAGAGAGAGAGAGAGAGAGAGAGAGAGAGAGAGAGAGAGAGAGAGACGCTGCCGAGTTGGAACTTTAAGGAGTGCGACTGAACTGTCACAGTAGACACAGGGCAAGCATTAATCGGGTGTATGTCTACTACCCATGAATTGTCACCGTGATCGTTCTGTAATTATGCTGAGGATTGTTCAGCAAATGACCGCCGTGAGATGGCCTTAGTTGCCTGCTCGGCGTTAAACCCAAATAACTAACAGTTCAGCAAATGATTGTAAATGACTTATTGTGTTCTGCGTTTGCTATGCATAATTCCACAGCAACCTGGAATCGAAACGTCTTACCCATGGCAAAATCAACACATTTTTAATTCCGTTTATTGTAAAATATTCAGCATAATTACAGATCGATAGACTTTGTGGATAGAAGCGTTCCTGACTAGCGTCCGCTTTGTTTCTTGTTTTAGTTCAATACCTATCTAACATTTCGAACTTCGGGTACCGCAGAAACTGGGACCGCGTTTTGTCCCTACTTCCCGCGTACATCAAACTGCGAATAACAAGCAGCTCGAGCCGATCAGGTACAAAGGGTACACTTGTTGCTGACAAAGCCACAGACAATTACCCGGATCAAGGAACTGCGGGCAGGAGTAGGACCCCTTATTATAAGCCTGAAATAAACTCTGAAAACAAACCCCACTAACCCTTATCATTCGGATTATACCAGTGTGTGAAATAAGTTTGACTAAAATAGTTCAAGGTTAGTGCCAGAATAGCTTGGCGCCTTTAGGCGCCAAGCTATTCTGGCACCACCCTTGAACTAAAGCCGTTGGTCTTTATCCTTATCTGTAAGTACTATAATGTAGCTTGCATAATTATGGCAGTGTACAAATTTGAAGCTTTTATCCTCAGTATGATATGGGCTAACTAGTGTGAGGCACGAAATCAATTGAGCACCAGGTAGATGTTGACGGATGATATAATATATCAACCTATTATCTGTCTGACCTCTTATCACTTCAAGGGGACATAGTCCCATTGCCGTCGCAAAGTGTCATGAGAATTTACGTCTCTTTGCTGGCGAAATTCGTCCCCAGCTGTTCCTCTCCAATTTAACCCATATCATACTGAGGCTAAAAGCTTCAAATTTGTACACTGCCATATGCAAGCACCATTATAGTATTACAGATAAGGATATAGACCAATGGCTTTAGTTCAAGGGTGGTGCCAGAATAGCTTGTCGCCTAGAGGCGCCAAACTATTGTGGCACCACCCTTGAACTATTTTAGTCAAACATATTTCACACACTGGTGTATTCCGAATGATAAGGGTTAATGTGTTATTTCGCAATCAGTAATCTACGCATCTCAACCCCGTTCACCCTTTGACTGCTGCTGACGATACCGTTCGGTGGAAAAGAAGTGTAGTTAACCCTTTGCGTGTCGGTAGCGGTTTTAGTCGCGATGATTCCTACAGATATTATCGCGACTAAAACTACTACCGACACTCAAAAGGTTAAGCGTCTTTTTTGCCGAGCGGAATCGCCAGTCAGAGAAGATCAGCAACGTCAGACTCTGGGAGAGAACAGAGCAGATAACAGCAGAGAATGAAATTGGGCGAAGAAGATGGGGATGGATCGGTCACAGTCTGAGAAAGCCAGCTTCCAGTATCACTAGGCAGGCATTGTCATGGAACTCCCAGGGAAAGAGGAAAAGAGGTAGGCCGAGAAACTCCTGGCGTCGAGACCTCCAAGCAGACATCAAGAGACTGGGAACCACCTGGAGTAGAATCGAAGGAGAAGCACAGGACAGGAGTTGCTGGAGGTCTCTCGTCGACGGCCTATACCCGGGTAGGGGTGACAGGCGTAAGTAAGTAAGGAATCGCCAGTACCAGTCAAGGAGTTACACAGCCCATCTCTCGCACGGAAATAGACGAGCAACATCCCTCGTTAACCCTTTGGCTGTCGATAGCGGTTTTTGTCGAGGTGATTCCTGTAGGAATCGCCTCCACAAAAACCTTGCAAATGGCCAAACGGTAAATATTTGTTTCGTTCTAGCTGATTATTTTTCTTCGAACTTTCGTTACGTGTTTGTACGCCGTGGTGATTCAGAGCAATATAGTTACTCCTTATGGATGATAACGATGATGGTGATGGTGATGATGATGAAGATGATGACGACGATGAAATGTATAATTATAATAGTAACTATAATCATTATTCTTATATTTTTTATTATCATCATCGGCATCTCTATCAACGTAGTCTCAGAACCAGGCTTCCCATCCATTAGAGTTTAACAAAAAGGATCTTATCCCTTTTCATCCTGATACACTCCTGCTTGAAATTAATTTGACTATGATGGTTCAAGGGTGGTGCCAGAATAGCTTGGCGCCTGAGGCGCCAAGCTATTCTGGCACCATCCTTGAACTAATATGGTTGATCTATCTCGTAGTCTGTAATGTAGCGCTCATGGGACAATAAGCAATTGTTTAAAAAAAAAAAAAAAAAAAATCAGCCTCAGGATGCAATGGGTATTTGTGTTTATCTGTTTGAGATTTTGTTTGTGTACTGAACACGTCGTGTTGTTTATTTTCCAGGAAATAGGGTCCTACCGTCAACGTTGTGAACGGTTTCTTGTTCATCATATTTAACGCCAGCGATTGTTTGCTTTTATAAAATTCATTTTGTTTGTTTGTTTGTTTGTTTGTTTGGTTGGTGCTCTGAATTCTTTCGCCTTTATGTTAAACCGTCCCCGATCTTGTTGAATTTAGTCGCTTCATATTTCCATGAATGTGTGTACATAAGTGATTAATTTTTAACGGAGTGATCAAAACACGTTTTGGTAACAGCCCTCAGGATCATCGCGACAGAAACCGCTACCGACAAAATAAAGTTCACAAGGAAAAATATGATCATAGATAAAGCATTTACGTTGAAAACATAATGCACGGTGAAGGAAAAGCGTTTGATTCTCGTCCGAAAGGTCGCAGCTTTGATCCCAGCCGGGGTCAAAATTTGTTCAGATCCGGTGCCTAAGTCTTAGAAAACGCCTTCGTTGTGGACAAAAAAGACATTAAGCCCAATAATTTAATGTTTTAATTATTATTATTACTATTATTATTATTATTTTCTAAAATTATTACTGGTGTTGTTAGCGTTGCATTTCATTCTTATATTTCATAAGTCTATTACTGTAAGTACAGTAACAGACTTATGGTTCTTAGTATTACCACTACCAATCTGATCGTCGAATACATGTTTAAAGCAACATGTAACAACGAACATGATCATGATGAAAACATTTCCCAGCTGATGCTCATCTTATGTGTCTATTTTACAATAAAAATGGACAATGCAATACGCGAAGATAAGAACCCAACGGAGAAAAAAAAAAAAAAAAAAAAAAACACGCTTAGAAAAGCGTGTTTCTTTCTCCTTTGGGTTCTTCTCGGCATTTTACACGCTCGGGCAGTCATATTTTCGGTCTAGATTTAATCCATATCCTACTGAGGCTAAATGCTTCAAATTTGTACACTGCCATATGCAAGCTACATTATAGTACTTACAGATAATGATATAGACCAATGGCTTTAGTTCAAGGGTGGTGCCAGAATAGCTTGGCGCCTGAAGGCGCCAAGCTATTCTGGCACTACCCATGAACTATTTTAGTTAAAATTATTTCACACGCTGGTGTATTCCGAATGATAAGAGTTAATACGCGAAGCTACTAACAGTATTGTAACAAAATCAAAGCTGTATTTTAATTTTCAGTGTTCAACAGGATACATGGAATTTGTTGCGAACAAACAGCATGTTATCCACTCGGCCAGCTGCTATCATCTGGAAGAGGCATAGATTCACATGAGCTCCTGCGGTCGCAGGAGCTCACGAGAATCTACGCCTCTTGCTGGTAGCTTCCCGCACTGTTTACATCCTCACGACCAGCTTTCACAGTTTATAAAATATGTTTGCAATTCGTGGCCTAGAATCCGTGACGAACACAGCCGCATGACTAGCAATTATCTCGGGCACAAACCCATGACTAGTAATTATCTACACGTACATAATTACGCCAACTGCATTGAAAATAACTATAATCTTTATATGTTACATCAAGGATACATTGTATGTCTCCGTCGACAGGAGAAAAAGAAGGTTACTCTCCCAGAAGGAATAGAGTGCGAAGTTACACACGTCGATCTCGCTGGAAATTCAGTCCGGAGTCTCCTCAGACCCAGAAATCTGACCTTGGGCACTGAGAATTAATATCAAACCCCCGACGTCCTTCTCCGACTGAGCAGAAGAGAAGTTAGTGATAGTGAGCACAGCTACCTAAATAATGTGTGCGCTGGTCTGTGAAAGCCGTAAGGTTCAAAATCACAGACCAGCACACATAGAAATCCTCAGGCCCCCCCCCCCCCCCCACTTTCCGCACTGGGAAACAGGCGTTAGGTTGGCGAAGGGATGGGTTGGCGAGGGGGAGGGGGGGGGGGAGGGAGTGGCGGGGAGGGAGGGGGGGGGGGGGTAGTTGGCCTTGATAAGTACATAAAAAATAAATAAATTTAAAAAAAAGACGCGAATCTGATAATTTGCGTAGGAGTGGCCGAGATCCGTTGCGGAATAAATTATATTACAAAATACCCTGTACAATCCTGACAAAACGGATGAAAATAGAGACCATACCAGTACCAGAATCTAAGACCATACCTTTTGTGCCCACCGTGTGCAGGGTGTGTTACATGAAGCCCTATGTCAACGTAAGATAACATGGCATTTAGCTACAGGAGAGGTTTGTTAACCTTTTCTAGCCCTCGACACAATTTCTAATGGCGTCCTCTGACGAATGCGCACCGGTAATGGAAACCACGATAGTTTTAAGGGTAGTGCCAGATTAACTAATATGGCACAACCCTTAAACTATAATAATCAGCCATCTTCCAGTTTTTGTGTGTGTGTGTGTGTGTGTGTGTGTTTTTCCTCCAAGACTGAATAAATTAACCTCATTGTGCGTGCAGCCACCAGTACTGTTCACAGTTCCGGCGGCTGCATGAACAAGGGAGTTAAAGCGAGGCGCCCAGCTAATCCGGTGCTACTCCCCTTGAACTAGCATGCTACCTCCGCCTCCCACAGCAGTTTGTCAAGCGTGAATATGTTAATGCGACAGGGATGTCAAGCCGTCTCACGCTAAAGCATGCCCGGCCCATCCTTTTTCAAGGACAAGCGTTTTCCGCAGTCCCTTTCCTGATAATTAGATGCTACTCCGAAGCTCAGCGTGACCTAGTTTCAGGCAAGATGGCGGAGCACCAAGTGCCCTTGGGAAGAATGGGTTTTCCCCGCGTAACTGTGTCACGGGATCTAGCAGTTTGGAGAGAGAGTTATCTTTTCTAACGCAGCGGTGACAAACTCGACCACTCCTCTCTCTCTCTCCCGGCTAGTTTAATTCCTCCAAATTCTCACTTGAACGTGGTGTAAAAAGTTTCAAGTGAAATACAATAACATATTTTATAAGGCACATTTATTATAAATCTGACTTCATGGACCTGTTTCGGTTTATCCTCTCTCTCTCTTCTGTCCAAAACTAATGTTCAATTCATCTCTCCCTCTCCACCACCACCCCCCCTCCCCCGCCCATCACATCGATTTGGCGTGGGTCTTTCCCAGTTTTTCCTGACTTAACCCCTTCGCTGCCGGAAAATTTGCAAACACTCACACGATGCAAGAGGCAAAGAACCTCATGAGCCCTCGCATTCGCTCTTGCTGTCCCTGTTCTGTTTATTTCCACGATCGTTGGTTCTATTCGAGTTATTCAGTGTTGAATTTCTCACAAACCAGATAGGTGAGGCTGTACAGTAGTGTTGAATTTGCCCAGTTTTCCAAGACATAACTTGGCGTCCAATGGCAGCAAAGAAATTAAACTGCCTGGACATTAAGGCAGCCGGCCGGACGCTGCATACTGAGAAAATAACCTTTGAGAGTTGGAGGAAAAAGGCTGTTGCAGGTTAGGCACCAGCAGAAATGGTCTCGTATAAATCAAAGCTAAAAAAAGACTGCCTCCCAGTTGTTGTGTTACCAGTCCATGACCAGTCGCCCACCAACACACCTTCCCCCCTGCTAACTACAAGTGGCATATATTCTCATCGACCCCTGCCTGCGGCAGGGGCCCATGAGAATCTAATTAAGCCACTTGCTTACCTTTAGATTGATTTCAGTCTCTTTTTTTTTTTAAATCGATGGAGTTATTTCTAGTTCAGGATTGTTTAACAAAGGAAGGGCTGATTTAAAGCACGCCAAACATACAAGGAATTTTATTATTTAAAAAAAGACCTCTAACAGACCCCAACGCGGCTCCCTTTCCGAGGGGACAAAACTCATCATTGCGAATGTGCAAATATTTTATAGTTGTCCCATTGGCTCTTGTTTATATTCAGCAGGGAAGGGAAAAAGAAAAGGGAAAAAAACCATTAAAAAAAACACGTGAAACGAATAGGGCTTAACGTCTTTTGTCCACCACGAAGGTGATATCAAAGACGGGGCACTGAGTATGGTCTGAACAAATTTTGACCCCAGATGGATTCGAACCCCGGATCTTTCGGACGAGAGTCGAACGCTCTACCGACGAGCCACCCAGCTCGGCAAAGAAGAGAGGGTTGAAAGTTTAGTTTATCAGTTCAATAAAATTCGTCGTTGTATATTCGGCGCGCGTTAAGCTTGTCGTATAAACACAGGTTACGATCATAGCAGGAGGCTTAAACCATGCAGACGAGTAACATAAATTAGCCGATGGCTGCCAGAAAGAGACATAAGATTCCCGTAAGCCCCTTTTGATGGCTGGTCTCAGGAGAACCTACACGTCTTGCTAAAAGAAGAGGCTGACTGAATCATTAAACTTGTAACGAAACGTCAGCTTATTTCAGCCAGTAATCGCGTTCAAGCAAGTCATAAAATGTACCCTTATTTCTTGACTGGGCGCAATTTAGGAGATCTACATTCGATCCCTGTTTAACCCATTACATACTGATGCTGATTTAAAAAAATTATCCTAAGAAGGCTACATTACAGATTAGAAGATAGATCAACCATTTTAGTTCAATGGTGGTACCAGAATAGCTTGGCGCCTGAGGCGCCAAGCTATTCTGGTACCACCATTGAACTATTACAGTCGTGTCTCAGGATGAAAAGGGTTAAACGAGCAGAAACGTTTCAAAGGCAGATACAGTTTGCTTGTTCTAGGGGAAAAGCACGGTTTTATTCTGTGAGTGACCACGAGCCCAATCAGCACAAGGAACAGATTTCATTATTTGGATCAAACCGTTTATTATTATTTATAATCAAACCGTTTATTGGTAAAACTATCATATGTCTATAAATGATAATTTAATCCTTTGGTTGTCGGTGACGCTTTTGTCGAGGTGATTCCTGCAGGAATCACCTCGACGTACAGCGCTGCCGGCAGTCCAGCCACAGGGTTAAAAGTAAGTAAGCTACGTGGACTTTAGGAGTCGCAATGATTTTTAAAACTAGTATTGCTAAACAAATGATAACAATAATTAATACTAATTATTTGACTGGGAAGGAGCTTTTCTGTGGCGACAAAAAAATGGTACGTACTGATGTAAACGCAACTCCGCCACCATTAATGCATTAGGTTTTGAAACAGAGTTATAATGCAAAATAAAACTAACAAAATACAAAAACAAGCAACAATAAAAGAAGTTTTTGATTATTGTTTGTGCAATTTCGAATAAATCTTAACCCTGTGCATCCTGATACAATACTTGCTTGAAATAAATTTTGACTCATAGTTCAAGGGTGGTGCGACAATAGAAAACGGAACGACCGAGATAGTTCAACTTCGAGGGGGCGTGCCTGATTAGCTCGGCGCCTCATGAGTCGCCGAGCTAATCAGGCACTACCCTTGAAATAGTTTGGAAAACTATCACGAAAGCGGGAATTTGTGCATAACACATGTTGCAAAAATTTATAAAATCACGGCCGCCTGCGGTAGCGGGAAATAATTTTACGTGAAGCATACGCATATCCACTCCACATTCACTAAATTTCAACTGTTTTCTCTTTACGAGACGAATTTACCGAGTCCATTAAAAACAAATTACACTGTAACACTCAAACAAACATTTCCAGACATACGACAATATTTTGATATTCTGATTTTGTTGTTGTTGTTGTGCGAACTCGATAATTCTTCCTGAACGAACGAACGAACGAACAAACAAACGAACGAACGAACGACCGAACGGAAAACAAACCAAACAATTATTTGTTTGGGTTGTTTTTCGTTCGTTAGTCATCAGTTTATTCATATTATCAATCTATGTATTTATCCATCGTTATCATCATAAGTGGCATCGTTAATGGCTACGTAAGAATTCTAAATCTTTGTCGACTTTAAAACAAAATCATTCGAGGAAAATTAAACGAAATTCCAGTAAGACTCAATTTTAACCCATTAAACTGCGCTTATGTTTACTCTGCCATATCACAATAAGATCGCGATGAGCTAACCCATATCATACTGAGGTTGAAAGCTTTAATTTGTACACTGCCATATGCAAGCTACATCATAGAACTTACTGTAGATAAAGATATAGACCAACGGCTTTAGTTCAAGGGTGGTGCCAGAATAGCTTGGCGCCTAGAGGCGCCAAGTTATTCAGGCACTGCCCTTAAACTATTTTAGTCAAACTTATTTCACACACTGGTGTATTCCGAATGACAAGGGTTAAAAAAAGAAGAAGAAGAAGAAAACAGAACAGTAACAACAGAATGGCTGAACGTGTGCTAGAATGATTAGTTATTAGTACATATATGTTCATAGCAAACACCTCCTGGAAACAGAAAAACGTCCTCCACAAATTTAAGTATTCAATTCACTTTCGGACAGTTTCAAAGAAAATTGGACACGTCAATTAGTGTAACTATTTCTCAAACTAAATCTAACGTTAACATTTGTGGATGTCTAGCAGTGACTAGTCGAGAATTGAAGCGTTCAATCCACTTTTTCTACGATAATGATTAAAAGTAAATTGGCACTTCAATCAATAAAAGTTTTCGAATTCTCAAACTGTTACTGTTTGATACTAATGATACCTGACGGAATCATCGCAACGAAAAGCGCTACCGACAGTCAAATGGTTAATAAGAAAAATGCACACCCTGCTTTACAAAGAAAGGTTTCTGTGTCAATCTCCCACTGTCACATCTTTGTTACTATAATATTGTCATTACAGTCCACACTAAATATTGCGTGACGGTGTCCTTGAAAAGCTGTATTGTTCTGCGCTATGTATTGTTTTCTTCAGAGAATGCATTGCCAAATAAATCCTTTGTATTATTATTATTATTATTACGAATGGCCCGTGCTTCTTGTCACAAGTATAAAAGTGTTTTTGTTTGTTTTGTTTGTGGAGCTTGTTTAAAAATAAGAAACCTGATTAATTCAGAAAAAATCGCATCTAAATACACAAATTAAATGTAAGGAAACAAGTTGTGTGCTTGTTTGCATTTCTCTTCGTTTATTAAAGCGCTCTGCACAAAAGCGCTTCTGTAAACAGTGAAATTGGAATTAAAGGCGCTAATTTTTGAAACGCAACAACAAAAGTTCCAGTTCTAAGCTTACTTCAACTTTCACAATTACAGTAAGGCGTTTCAATACAGACGGAAAGATTTGATTTATCTGTTTGTTACTTTGCTTGTTTGTTTTGTTTTCTGTTTGGGTGATGTTGGTTTCCTTCACCACACAAGACAATATACACAAGTCTATACATTCGTAAATTTTCTTTGAAATTACTCAGCGAGCTACAAAACACCCCTTCACAACGTCACTGAAAACCCTCAATTTTGCAGAAATGCTTTTAGTTAACGAACAACAATAATTGCTTATAAATATGACGGTTGTAAGTATTTTCAATTAAGTTTTAACTCATAGTTGTACCGAGTCAAATCAATTTTGGTACAGCAAACAATTCCGGTGAATTCAAGCTACTATTAACAAAAATCTACATTCACAATTCAGTTAAAAATGTAAGGAATAAAATACTTTGGAACCGCAATTTTTTTTAAAACCCTACAAAACATTATGTGCCAGTCTGTGACTTTGAACCTAACGGCCTAAGGCCGTTAGGTTTAAAGTCACAGACAGGCACATAATCTGTAAAATACTGACTAACTCAAGCACCTACTTACAATCACCAATGCCTCCTCCTCCAGCCTGCAGTGTCGACGACTGAGCTAGCCCGACACGGGGCAACAGAAACGTACTGGAAGATTCCACATCAAAAACAGCAAGAAAGACTACAGCGGGAAGCCCTTTTCACCTTGAATGTCGCGAGTTTCCCTTCCCATAACTGGCTACTTCAAAGCCCCAGCAATCCGCAGCTCTTCGCTGGCACAGGAGTTGTCGTTCCTGAATTGCAGCGCCGGATTATCGATCTTCTGGCTCAGCGATAGGCTGAAATTCTCGCTATTTCTTCGTCCGAGGAACGCAGACGCAACATAGTGGAGATCTTTGCTCGCAAAAAAAGCACTGTTGCTCATGCGCCCCTCTTGCCACGTGTATGCGAATAAATTATATTTTCAACCTGGCGCAGATGGATAACCGAACGATCTATCATGCCTGTTCCATGGGACAGGGAATGACTACACATGTATTCGCTGCCGAACTGGGGATGGCGTCCGTCGAGTGGAAAAGGCCAGCGTGCTGCGGCGCGGTCACTGGTGAAGCGAAGTTTTCTCTTGATCAATATCTCATTAGCTACTTTCCTCCTTCGATAGGTCGACATTTACGCGCACATCAGCAGATCATAATGTGCCCATCCAAGCTGAGGCCCGAGTGGTCACAACGATCAGGAAACGAGACCTTTAACTCAATCGCGGCCAGCCGCATCCGGATGCAGCTACCCGCGAATGAGTTAACCCTTTTACTGTCAGGGAACGCGAATTATCCCCTCCACTGCCTTCAAACAGTGGTTTAGTTGCACGAACGGGCTTAAATCTTGCGCAAGCCGCTAAGCTAGGTGCTCCGCGATAGCGGAGCTCCTTACTTAGTGGCTTGCATATGGCTTAATACCGGAGCACCCTGCTTAGTGGCATGCGAAGGATTGAAGCCCGTTCGTGCAAGTGACCCACTGTGCCTACGAATCCATGGCAAATTCAACGCGTAATAAACTAGTCTATCCAAGGAAAACGCATATAAATGTACCAAGAATCTCGAGGGTCCTCAGATGAAAAAGCAAGACCTTTAAGCCCGTTTTCTCGCACTCAACATAAAATATGTCTACAGATGAATCAACGGCAAATAACTCTGCGCCAGATAACCGCATTTTTATCCAAGGAAAATGGATGCAGACAGCAGTAAGAGGCACAGAACCTCATGAGCACCAGCATCTGCGGGTGCTCATGAGGTTCTTTGCCTCTTGCATTTGGGTGACCTTTATCTGCCTCCTGCGGTGGGGCGGATTGGTGCGCGCATTTTCACTCCAGCAGTGAAAGGGTTGGAAGTCGAAGACCTGAAGTGGTATGGAAAGGATCGATAGTGGCGCTCAAAGACTCGAGATGTTGTGCCGCACCTGACAATCCGGTGAATGCCGGTCTCTAGGCGTCGTCGATAACTTTCAAACACTCCCTCGTCGTTTC
This sequence comes from Semisulcospira habei, assembly GCA_036245525.1. NCBI lineage: Eukaryota > Metazoa > Mollusca > Gastropoda > Semisulcospiridae > Semisulcospira > Semisulcospira habei. The sequence goes on along the minus strand of BTPG01000006.1, from coordinate 174,781,234 downwards.
TCAAACCCGCGGCTTTTGGGCGTAAGGTCCAAAATCACAGACCAGCACACAATGACCACGCAAGTTCCGAAGACAAGTGACCACCTGAGTTCAAACACACGGACCAGTTCAGCGCAGTTTCTGAACGTCCGCACTGACGAGGTCCAAAAGAGAATCTTGACCAGAACACAGTTTAATGCAGGGACAGATGGTTGAGAGATAGAACCAGTGATACACCATGCCGATTTGTGTACGACTAACTAGTAACAGTCCGAAATATAGAAATGACTGGGGAAAAAAGGACCACGGACTACATACTGTGGTAGAGGGAAAATTAGAGTTTCATACTTATGTGTCAGAAAACAGTCTGCATTAACCCATTTAGCCCTGACGCACTACAGCAGGAGAGGGGTGGACCATGATAATTCAAGGGTAGTGCCAGATTATCTTCGCGCCTGTCGGCGCCAAGCTAATCTGGCACTGCCCTTGAATTATCATGGTCGATCCATCTCCTGCAACAGGTGCATAGTCGTTAGATGACGCCTCCAAAATTTGGGAAATACGTCCGTCGGGCTGAATGAGTTAATTGAGAAGGTGTTGTTCGCTTCGTGGTTGACGTGCAATGCGCACTGGTCAGCGACGTTCGACCTAACCGCACTGAGTCTAAGGTTCAAAACCACGAAACAGCATACAAGTTCAACACCTTCGCTGCCAGTGATACCGAATGAAATCTGAAAGCACTACAGACTTACGTGAAAAAGCAAAACAAAACAAAAAACAAACAAACCCAAAGACGTAAATAAAACTGGGACCAAAAACAGGCATTAAGAACACAGGACTAACAAGAGACATAAATCCTCATGAGCCCCCGCGACTGCGGGGGCTCATGAGGGTTTATGTCTCTTGCGACCGGGTAGCGTTCGCCGTGCCCCCGGCAATTAAAGGGTGAAGCTGCTACAGAAACACATGAAATCCACCTGAACACAAAAAGAGGCGATGAAACTGTATTCCACTCGACCCAAAATTATATTGAGCCACAGCATCACTACACATTTCATTGTTTACATCGAGATTGTGTCTCAGCTCGGCGTCTGGTGTTCCAAAAAGCTTTCTATGTTCAAATCAGCGAGATGCACAACTATCGATGTCGGAGACACCGTACGACTTGGCTTTTTGTACGGCGAATAAAGAGGCCATTTTTCAGAGAAGTTAGCTAGGAATAGGCGCGACAGATCGATTGAAGGGAAACTAATGTAAGGCCGGACCTGATCACAGTCACTGCATCGTCACGAAAACCAATCCCCAAAAAGATGACTGCGGAGCGTGTCAAAAGCAAAGAAAATACCGACGATGAAGAAAGAAACATGCTTTGAAAAGACTAGTACAATACAATTGGGTTGTAATTGTCTTTTCTTGGCTCGTGTCTTGAAGTATGCTTATCGTCACGATAGCTTTCTGCCCCCCCCCCCCCCCCCCCCCCCACCCCCTCTTCTCTCTCTCTCTCTCTCTAGTATGTTCTGGTTTGCTTTGAGTTAAACCTTAGGGACTGTCTGCAAGACAGGCTTTTATAAACCTAAATCTGTGTAATAAAGTTTCATCATAATCATCATCTCTCTCTTTTCCCCCGAGGTTTAGTCATACCCCTGAATGTACAATGAGAGATGGACAGACCATGAGAACTCAAGGGTACCACTAGATAAGCTCGGCGCCTCTCTAGATCTAGGAAACAAGTGCAAATGCGGAAAGGACTAGAGCTGATATGTTACAGTGTGGTAATAATCAATAACCCTTTGGCTGTCGGTAGCGGAATCATCGCGACATAAATCGCTACCGACAACCAAAGGGTTAAAACAAAGCCCTGAAGAAAAGAAAAACACTGTCGCAGGCAAAAATAACAAACTGAGAATAAAACTGATTTGTGTGGTCATTTCGACCGTGCTTTTTACTTCAACGTTCAGTAGTAAACTACTAATAATGACCCGTCTGTTTCATGCTTAACTCCTTCATTGCCGAGAAAACGTGAACACGATCCAACTATTAGAGACACAACAGTTGAAACGTTACACCAATTATATTTATCAGTATTTTTTAAATAGCTACACCTAAGATACGATCAGACTAAACAAGAATGACTTTCATTCTTTTGCTGACCCAACTATTTTTTCTTCCAATCAAACTGAAACAGACTTTAAAAATGAATTATTTCAATAAAATACACTGCAGAAACATTTTAGACACAATAATAAACTTTTATACCCATTAAATGTCCAATATGATTCATAAATCGTTTCTTTGTTTGTACCCCGCACTTTTAAATGTCCCTTTCCCTCTTGAAGTTTACTGGACAGAAAAGCGCGATTAAACAATAAACATAAATAGTATGATAAAAGGAAGGCGAACTGGAACTTAACCTCCAGTTTAGAACTGCTCTTCTGCTATGTAGTAAAACACTTGCCGCAAGGGTTACTTGTAAAAGGAAAACAGAAAATAGATGTTGAAAACCATTCAAGGTAGATACATGAAACACGACCTTTCAGATCAAAGATCCTTTTTCTGGGTGATATGGAAACAACGTAGAACAGAACATGGTGTACGTTGTTTCCATATCACCCAGAAGAAGGATCTTTGATCCGAAACGTCGCGTTTCATGTATCTCTACCTTAAAGGGTTTTCAACCTCTATTTTCTGTTTTCCTTTTGCTCTTTTACTAGTTGCAAACTGCAATAAAATCGCCTGCTGGTTGCAAATTCTTACAGCATTTAAATCCCTTGACTTCTAGGTTACATTTCGTTAGTAAATCGTTTGTCCTGGGATTGTAGCCATTTGGCTGTCGGTAGCGCTTTTAGCTGTGGTGATTCCTGCTGGCATCACCGTGACTAAAAGCGCTACCGACAGCCAAAGTGTTAATATTATAGCTTGCAACCAACAGCCGACTGCAAGTCTGGCCTCAAATTCAGCACAATAATTATATTACTTGTAAAATAAGATACCCGTCTCCTGATATCCGCGACGTACATTGTAAGATTAACCCATTACATCCTAAGGCTGACTTAAAAAACAACAATTGCTTATTGTCCCATGAAGGCTACCTTACAGATAAGGAGACAGATCAACCGTTTTAGTTCAAGGGTGGTGTCAGAATGGCTTGGCGCCTCAGGTGCCAAGCTATTCTGGCACCACCCTTGAACTATCATAGTCAAATTTATTTTAAGCAGTAATGTGAGGACTCGTTGTTGCACACAGCAGTCTTGAATGAGTTAAAGCACATGAATTTTCATGAAAGTCAATGAAAGAAAAAGTTGTAATTCTCCCTAGCGGCAGACCCAAATTTGAGTACAAATAGATGCACCTGTGGGACTAGTCTGTCCTCTGGAGGCAAAAGTCAGTCAAAACATTTTTTTTGGGGGGTGAAAGCGAGATTTCCTTTGTGTTACAATGCAAAACTCGCTTTTCACAAAAAAATGAACTTACTGTCCCTCGTCTTCACAGTGCAGTAGTGTCTACTATTTTCAAGTTCTTTATAACAATTGTCCTTAATAACCATTTGCGTGTCGGTAGCGGTTCTAGTCGCGATGCCTTCTGTAGGAATCATCGCGACTAAAAACGCTACCGACACGCAAAGTGCTAACAATTTACATGATACATCCTTTATTTGTTTCATGAACAATAAACATTCATCTCACCTCACCTCACCTCACCTCATCGTATCGTATGGTACCGTACGGTATGGTATCGTATCGTATCGCATGGCATCGCAAACGCCCCTGATCTATTCTGTACAATACAAATGGAACTTTCGCATTTATTTCAGCAAAACAAAAATTGAAGGCACAAATGGAAGCCATGCGAGGCGTGTCGCACCCGGATACATGTCATAAAGCCGCGTACCCAAATGCGGCACGCCTCGAATGTGTTAACCAACTTGTCGTTAGAATTCTAATTAATTTCTTTTTTAACAACTGATAATGATTGAACAGGATGATGATGATGATATCAACGGCAGAGGCAAAGATATTTAACCCTTATTTCTCCTTACTTATCAATACTTAACCTTTTTCATTCTGATACACATTAGCTTGAAATAAAATTGAGTATGATAATTCCAGGGTGGTGCCAGAATAGCTGGGCGCCTACGGCGCCAAGCTATTCTGGCACCACCCTGGAACTAAAATGGCTGATCTATCTCCTAATCTGTAATGTGGCCTTCAAAGGACAATAAGGAAAATTAAAAAATCAGCCTCAGGATGTAAGGGGTTAATACACCACCACCATTACAACAGTGTTTGCCCACCCTACGGCATCCTTCGATATTGGAAAGTATTGATCTGTTTCTCATTTTGTTGAGATGTTCTTGACAATTCTAAATAGAATAATGAATCAATGGAGGTCACTAAAAATCACTGAACTTAACCATTATCATTCGAAATACACCCGTGTGTGAAATAAGTTTGACTAAAATAGTTCAAGGGTGGTGCCAGAATAGCGTGGCGCCTCTAGTTCCCTTGAACTAAAGCCACTGGTCTATATCCTTACCTGTAAGTACTATAATGTAGCGTGCATATGGCAGTGTGCATATGGAGGGGCACCAAGGAAGAGATACAAAGACTGTCTCAAGAAGTCACTTAGTGCCTGCCAAATCGACCACCACCAGTGGTCTTCGCTTGCTGTGGACCGTGACACTGGCGCTCCACTATTACAAGCAGCTGTCTCCTTGAGGACTCTCGCAGAGCTAGCCTTAAGGACAAGCGGCTCAGGAAAAACAGAGATGCCGCAACTCAGAACTCTGGCCATACCTTCCCTGCAGCCACTGCGTCGAACTGCCTGTCCGGATTGGCCTCGCAGCCACGAACAGCCTGCAGACGTCGTGGGCAACTCCTATAAAATCTTCGTTCGCGAAGTCCAGCCAAGAGAGATATGGCAGTGTGCAAATTTGAAGCCTTTAGCCTCAGTATGATATGGGTTAAACAGAAACTCCCAACAAAGAAGGAACAGGCTTACAGAGGATAAGTACTTGTAACGGAACTGTTGTACTTGGCCTTTCTAAGCGAGTTTCTTTGCCTTTCATACGGATTTTCTTTGCAGTTGACACACTTGTTTACAATTATTTTGGTTTGAATTTCGCGGAATCTATAAAAGAGTAGACCACACCTCTGTTTACATTACCTGTAATTATATTTATATTATTTGTAAATCATTTTGCAGACAACATCCCAAAAATCCACCAAACTATGGATCCAGACAGAGATTATCTCTACCAGAAATAGGGATATATTATTCTTTGCAAGAGGCACAGATTCTGGTGAGCCCTGCAGTGGCTCATCAGAATCTGTGCCTCTTGCAAATGGGTCAGTTTGATGAGCGACTATACTCCTTCCAATTTTAGACTCACAGTCACATCCCAAGTGTCCGTCGAGACATATATACAGATTTAGACACAGTAAAAGGAGATAGTCACAGACCTTGCTAGCTCAAGCGTACAATCTGGTTAATTTGGAGTCTTTCTTCAACGATAAGATAGTCAGGCACTATTCTGGCACTACACTGGCGACCCATTTTACAACTGGTGCTGGAGGTACAAAAGCGATAGCTCTTCTTCTATATTCACATTTATCTTGAGAGTAGCAAGTAGATGTTTGATTATAGTATGAAAGTTCAAAGGACCTTTCATACACTCATTTTAATTAAAATAATTTTACAGTAGCCCTCTCGCGCTCTCTGCAACGGCGGATGTGAAAATGGCATTGTATATGAATTTCTTTAGCGTTGCGGAATAAAGATTCTCTCTCTCTCTCTCTCTCTCTCTCTCTCTCTCTCTCTCTCTCTCTCTCTCTCTCTCTCTCTCTCTCTCGCACGCAAACACACTGACACACACACAACATCGAAATGGGGAATCGGCACATCGACACATTTCAAGATGGCCGCCTAAGCACGGAATTACCTACCCTATCGAACATGCAATCACGGCTCCATGTCACTGTCAAGCGAAAGCGGCGTGTGTGTACACTGGCTACCACCGTGGGGATACGTGACGCCCTGTCACACTGCAGACGTAATAAATTATCAACAGTGTTGGTAGTATCATCTTCCCAGTACGCAACAGGCCATTGGCCGACGTCGGCCCGACAAGCTTTGGGCCGGACATGAATTGTATACATGTAAGTGTATGCTGGGACTATGATCTGTGAGAAGCATCCGCGTCTCCACACTGTCCAGAACACAGACTAACTGATCGAAAGATTACCTGTGATAAGGACCCACCCATCCCCTCCAAAAAAGTCCCCTCTCCCGAGTTCCTATATAAAACGCTAAACACTTAGGCCTTAACGTCTTTTGTCCACCATGAAGGTGATTTCAAAGACTAGGGCACCGGAAAGAGTCTGAACAAATTCTGACCCCAGCTGGGTTCGAATCCGCGGCCTTTCGGGCGTAAGTCGAACGCTCAACAACCTGGGATACCCAGCTCCCCTCCTACAGATCTATTTGTCCTAGGTGGTCAGAAAATCGAACACAGAAAGACTCTCTGTGTCCTTTGACAGCAAAACCACAGTGAAGTTCATTTCTGTGAAAAGAAAGACGTTCATTGTATGAAAGTGAAATAAATGCAAAAGACAGCACATCTATTTTGTGAAAGCAAGATTTTCGTTGTATGAAAATGAAATGATATGAAGGCGAGTCCATTTTGCGAAAAGCAATATTTTTCATTGCATGACAATGAAAAGAAATCAAATTTCACCAAAATGGACTCAGTTACTGCCCCTTGCTTCACAAGCCAGGACTATGTTCCGGCTGTGGAAGCTAGCCATGATAATTAAAGGGTGGTGGTAGAATACCTAATTATCAGGGTTGAATATCTTCAACTTACGTCTAAAGACATCTCCAGCTATAGAGTAGCAGGACTAAAGAGGTTAACTCATTGGAGACGTGTCGTATACGAATACGCGGTGAATAGCCGCGTATTCGTATACGGCACGTCTCCAATGAGTTACTATACAGTCGAGGCGTGCTGCATGCGAATGCGGATATTTTCGAATAAGTTAACCCTTTGGGTGTCGGTAGCGGTTTATTCGCGATGATTCCTGTAGGAACCATCGCGACTAAATCCGCTACCTACACTCAAAGGGTTAAAGCGATCTTCTCTAAAGCAAGAAAGGGTTAATATCACACATAATCTCTTTTACAAATGTTCTTATAGATTACGTTCTTATAAATGGTATATCTTACAATCATGCTACACAAAATCACTAACTTAAACACAAAATCACTAACTTAAACACAAAATCACTAACTTAAACACAAAATCACTAACTTAACATTGTTTAGTTAAGATGTTTGAATATCGTAAAATGAGAAAGACATTTCTCATTTTCTTCAAACCTACTACGCAGAAAAGTTTCCCGGTTCCGCGCAGAGTATTTCTGTTTCGCGTGCCTATTCCCATGGATTGGTACAAGAAGGGTAGAAAGAAGAAGGATAGGACAATGAAATCAAGACAACATTGAGAGCCCGCTTTATTGGCGAATTTCTGCCCTTTGCGTGTCGGTAGCAGTTTTAGTCGCGATGATTCCTGTAGGAAACATCGCGCCAAAACCACCTACCGACACGCAAAGGGTTAACAATTAAAGAATTTCGCACAGGCAAGACAACATTGAGAGCCCGATGTATTGGCCAATTTTAGCGATCAAAGCCTTCCTTCGTTGAGGCAGTCTTGTATTGGCGAATATAGCAATCAAAGCCTTTACATAAGGCAAAGACACCATTGAGAGCCCGCTGTATTGGCGAAATTTATAGCAATCAAAGCTTTTAGCTGAGGCAAGACAACGTTGGGAGTCCACTGTATTGGCGAATTTTAGCAATCAAAGCTTTCAGATGAGGCAAGACAACATTGAGAGCCCGCTGTATTGGCGAATTTTAGCAATCAAAGCATTTAATTGAGGCAAGACAACATTGAGAGCCCGTTATTTTGGCGAATTTTAGCAATTAAAGCATTCAATTGAGGCAAAACAACATTGAGAGCCCGCTGTATTGGCTAAATTTATAGCAATTAAAGCCTTTAGTTACGGCAAGACAACATTGAAAGCCCGATGTATTAGCGAAATTTATAGGAATCAAAGCTTTTAGCTGAGGCAAGACAACATTGAGAGCCCGCTGTATTGGCGAATTTCAGCAATCAAGCCTTTACATGAGGCAAGACAACATTGACAGCCCGATGTATTGGTGAATTATAACAAAGCCTTTAGTTGAAGCAAGACAACATTGAGAGTCCGCGGCATTGGCGATATATAGCAATCAAAGCTTTTAGTTGAGGCAAGACAACATTGAGAGCCCGCTGTATTAGCGAATTTTAGCAGTCAAAGCTCGCCTTTAGAGGGCAACATTCAGCCCTGACGTACTACAGCTGGAGATGGGTCGGCCAGAAGACATGGACTTGGCACGTCATCAGAAAGCGTCAACACCAGTTTGGCGCTAGCACCTAATGCCAAGTCCCATTATGATCACATCATCACACACACGCACACATCCCTCCCTCCCTCCAGTACTGGCGGTACATCTAGTACTACGTACTAACCTAGCGGATGAGAGGATGCTACAACTACAAGTAAGAAAAAACGTCCGACAGACACTCGCAACTAGCAAGGAAACGCATTCCACGGACATAAAATTCGCAGCCAGCTTATAGATTACTGCATGACGCTCCACATGAATGACGCTCCATACGTGAAGCGTCATGCACTTTGAGCCTTATTAGAAAATATAACATGTCAGTTTCAACCATTTGGCTGTGGGTAGTGGGTTTTGGCGAGGTGTTTCCTGCAGCTGTATAAATCCCCCCCCCCCCCACCCCTCACTCTCTCTAATAAACACACACGCACGCACACAAGCTCGCACGCACACACATACAGAGTGGCAGGATCAGTTCTTTGAAATAGTTTGTCTCAGTCCCTAAAAATTGGTTGCATTGATCACCGAAAATTAACAAGGAAGATACTGTAAACTTTTTGAAAACCTTGCAATTAAAACCTTAACCCTTTGGTTTTAGGTAGCGTTTTCAGTCGCGATGATTCCTGCAGGAATCGTAGCATCCAAATCCGCTACCGACACCCAAAGGGTTAAACTACCTTATGAATATCTGACCTTTACTCGATTTCGACTTTCTTCGTGTTGTTTACTTTGTTCTATTGTTGATTTTACTGTGTTATTTTGTCACCAAGGACAGATTGTAAGAGGTATCTCTGTCCTCGGTAAATAAAGTTTATTAATTTTAATTCTTTTCTTTGCGAATGAAATATGTACTTTATGTCGCTGTGCTTTATTTCTTTTAACTTGCCGAACATTTTGTACCTGCCCCCCCCCCCTCCCTCCGCCCTCACCCTCCAACACACACACACATACATACATACATACATACATACATACATACACACAGACACACTGGGTGTAGCTATGGCAACGGCAGGTGTGAAAATGGCACAATACCTTTACCATTGTGAAATGTAAAAAAAAATTGAGTCATTGATCGATTCATCTCTCTCTTTCTTTGTCTGTCTGTCTGCCATTCACTGACTGACTCACACTCACAAACACACGCACACACACACACACACACACACACACACACACACACACACACACGCGCGCGCGCGCGCGCGCGCACACACACACACTCACACTCCACCACCCATCCACCAAATCCCTCACAATCATACCAACAACAACAACAACAAAAAAAAGCATCCATACCATCTACTTGATTGACTGGGCATAAAGGTAAACAATGGAAACAATTTACTGCGAGAAAAGATCCAAATTGTCCATATAAACTCAAACACTTAAACTGATATGCACACACTCTATACAGTGAGGAGTAGTGCACGAACTGAAGTTCATCAGTTAACAAAACCCCAGTCTGAAAGTCTCCAAAATAAAACTACTCTAGTCTGATAGCAGGGCAAGTTGCGGCAGTGAGCATAGTCCTGCGCCAGCCACTAAGCAAGGTGCTCCGCTATGCGGAGCACCTTGCTTAGTGGGTGGCGCAGGACTAAGCTCAATCAAGCGACTGACCCACGGTCCCTAAACTGACCGCTAGCTCAATACTCAATAATGCCCATACCCGCAGAATGGAAACAGACAGACAGAAATCCCCTCACAATTTGCAGGGGATACAAAGAGAGACCAAAAACAGACGTGCCAAAGTCAAAGTCTTTCAACCAACTCTCTCCATCTGCAACGGGCACAGACGCTCATGGGACCCTGCATCCGCAAAGGGTCTTGTGAGAACACGCGCCCCTCTTGCTGGTCTAGTACGGACGCTGTCAAGTTATTAACTTTCGCCAGACTGGGTGGGGGAAGGAAGTCGTAGCTGGTCCGGACCATTACGGTAAAGCAAGCTTAGTTTTTATCCCGCCAAAGCCTTTTAGTACCGAAGGCGAGCATAGTTATTTTGGGTCCCGGAGTACCACCGCACTTCGATCAATTCTTTGAAGACTCCTCTCTATTTGCATGGAGCCTCTGACCAGCGCGCGCCCACCGTTTCCTTTTTCCGCAGCGCCGGATAATCTCCTCTCTTTGTCTTGGCACAGGCGCAAATTTAACAGTGAGCAAAAGGCGTAGATCCTAATGGGCCCACGCCGTATATATGCCGTTTTGTGTGTGGGTGGATGGTGGTCGGTCCATGGTATGATTTACATCACTTCTGCTAACGGTTCGATTGCTAAGGCTGCCGAAACCAGCGCGAAAAAAATAGCATGATGATACGCAGAGAGTAAGGATCTTATAGGCTTGCGGATTAATTTGTTTTTTTGAAAACGTTACTGAGTATAATATGGCCAAGGGCCTTTCGGGCTGCAGATTGACCCTTTGGCTATCGGTAGCGTATTAGACGGAATCATCGCGACAAAATGAGCTACCGACAGCCAAAGGGTTAACACACACCTTTATTGACGATAATGTACCCAACCCTACACACAGTCCATTATGAAAAAAACGCAGCCAAAAGATGATGATAAAGACGACGATAATAATAATAATAATAATAATAATAATAATAAAATAAAATAATCAATCATAATGATAACAACAATAACGATGATGATAATAATGATAGTAAAAATGAGTATTTATGCAGCGCCTAACTTCAAAGACTACAGTTCTAGGCCCTCAACAAGATCTAATTACTAATCAGAGACAATATAAACAAAAATACCACAAACTCAATAAAATAACGTTTTTCACATAGTCATCCTTCTAAACGTTATGTGCACATATACGTTCACGTGCAAGTGTAACTGCACACACACACACACACACACAAACACACACACCTTGTTACAGATAACTCCAACGTAAATAATAATAATAACAAATGATAATGAAGAAAATAAAAATAGTAATAACAAATGATATCAACAATAATAATAAATGATGTTAATGATGACGATGAAGATAATACCAATATAACAATAATATTATAATAATAATTTTAATAATAATGACTAGTAAAATGACAGACATTTCTCATAGCGTGGCTTTCTATCACGTCATTTTGTAGTGACTCACAAACTTAATCTGACTAAATAATACTATCATATTTTAACAGTAACATTTAAAGGCATCTTTATGCTTCTGTAACATAAATCATTGACACATTAAGTCATTCGAGACGTGCCGCCTCCGGATACGCGGCATAAGCCGCGTATCCGGAGGCGGCACATCTCTAATGAGTTAATGTGATTGTACGTCTGGCATGTGGGCATTATTTACCATTGACTAATGTAAACATATGTTGTAGCAATGCTTTTTATTTAATGTAAACTCACCTCTACGTACAAGCTCTACTTTGAATAACAGCCAGTGTTTGATGCCTTGGTTGTAGTTCTGTAATTCTCCTTGTTTTAGACTGAATGTTAATTAGAACATATTATGAATGCATTGTTGTTTAGTTCATTGTAAAAGTGGCGTGTTCGGGTATTGTGTTTTGTTTGTTATGTGCATATGTCATTGTATTTTTATTTTTGTGTACAGATTGTAAAGCGCTTAGAGCTTTTGATTAAGAATAAGCGCTATATAAATACTCATTATTATTATTATTATTATTGTACTCCCTCATGACAAAGACTAATTTCCCTTGCCAACGATGAAGTATGTCTTTTAGATGACAAAATTCGTCTCTACAGCTTCAGACACAGGCAAATAAGCCACAGCGACAACTTGACTAGGAACATTTCAATCCAGTACACAAAGGTCCTCGGGCCCACGGCGGCCGCAGTGGGTCCGCGCACGGCTGTGAGCGGGCCCACTGTGGCCGTCGTGGGCCCGAAGGCCTTTTGCTACAGGGTATTGTCCCAGCTAACTTAGCCTTGCCGAGTCTTTGAACTCTGATGATCCTGTACTTCTTGCTGTTGTGTGGTGTTTGCATTTTCCCGACAGTGAAGGGGGTAAACGTTCTAACTTTAAAAGAGTTAAAAGAATGCTTCAATCAAGGTCCTACAGTATTATCACATTAACCCCTTGCGTGTCGGTAGCGGTTTTAGTCGCGATGATTCCTGTCGGAATCACCTCAACGAAAGCGCTAGCGACGGCAAAAAGGTTAACATCTCAGAGTTCTAACCCTTTGGGTGTCAGCACCGGTTTTAGTCGCGATGATTCCTGCAGGAATTATCGCGACTAAACCCGCTACCGACACGCAAAGGGTTAAAGGTGTGATGGTTCCTTCCGTCTTGCCTTTCAAGTCTGGCAACCGATTAAAACCAATGATCTAGCGTTGATGTTCTTCGTTCAAGTCACGCTCTTGTTAATGTTTCAAGTGGGTACAACTACACGATCACACAGCTAGTTCTGCACTTTCACAGTTAGTTATTAACTCATTCGAGACCTGCCGCCTCCGGATACGTGGTTTATGCCGCGTATCCGGAGGCGGCACGTCTCGAATGAGTTACGGTTTAACGCTGAGAATACGACTATGGCAATTTCACGACGGTCTGCGCATTCACAGCAAGATAATGTGGTATTCTGCGCTATCTTGAAATGCGAAAACTTTTGTCAAATTAACACATACAGTCCACGCTAAAGCCATCTGACGATGGTCTCTACATTCAAAGCAAGACAATGTGGTATTCTTCACTATCTCAAGATAATGTGGTATTCTGTACGTCTTGAAATGCGAAAACTTTGGTCAAATTAACACATTCCAAACTAAGGCCATCTGACGATGGTCTGCACATTCACAGCAAGATAATGTGGTATAGTGCCTAACTAGAAAACCGAAAACTGTTGTCAAATTAACACAAATCGTACGAAGGGTATCTGACGGTGGTCTGCACAGTCACAGCAAGGTACTGTGGTATTCTGCATTACCTTGGCATGCGAAATCTTTGTCAGATTAACACAGTCCATGCGGTTATTTGTTCATTGCTCGCAACTCTTTTTAATCTGTCCTCAATGTATCAAAATTTGGGCTTTAATACATATTCTCTAAATTGTATTACTGGCTAATGCATTATTAAAATGTATAAACTTGTTTGAACAAGTCGCCTCGGAAACCACGCTTCGGGACTTCAAAAGAAAGCATGTTACACTTCGAGGCAAGTACAGTTATTGTTTCCTATTTAGCGTCAATGACTAATCCCAGATAAAAAGGGTGGACCGCCAAACGTGTTAAAATGCATGTAAGTAACAAAGAAAGAAAGGAACACGCTTTAAAAGACAAGGCCAAAACAGTAAACAAGGAAATTACAAAAAAGATAGACAGCTTAACTCATTAAGTCATGAGTTTGAATTATTTCAGATTTGTCAGTTGTCCTATGAGTATGAAGGCTACATTGCAGTTCAGGAGATAGACTGAACATGATAGTTCAAGGGTGGTGCCAGAACAGCTTGGCGCCTCCAGACGCCAAGCTGTTCTGGCACTACCCTTGACTATCATGATACCATTTACCTCATATTACAGTGTGTCAGGGTTCAGAAAAACTAGGACAAACAGACCATTATTTTGTCCTAGTTTTCTCAAGCGCGTTTTACTTTCTTTGTTGTTGTTGTTTTTTCCCCCGGGATTTTCGTCAATGCCCAAGACGATGCAGACAATGATAATAACGGCGATGATGAGGCGTGTTTATGAATACCACGTCCGCGCTACTCTGATGGTAATGGTTACGAAGAAAATCGATAATGGTAAGTCTGAAACTGGCCTTCTGAAAGGTTCACATCAACCGTCCACATCCCGGTACCCTCGGGTATCCATGGACACATTTCGGGAAACGTGGAGCTGCCATGTTGTACCATTGCTGCATCTGACACATTATGCTAATTATGCACTGCCACTCATTTCCTTTTGCGAGGATCATCCGCCATTGCGTGAAAACTTTCAGGTTTTCTGTGGACAAAAGTACTTGATTGTTACCATCTAAAAGCAAACCTAGACAATTTCCGGTTGTAAATGACTGACTCAGCGCGATACTCAACGCACCGGCAATCTGCTGTGTTGAGTACAATATTCAAATCACGTACACATAATGTGGCCATTCAAAGTTCCCTAATACAGATCTAAATTTCAGCGGTACCAGCATTGCAATGAGGCGTTTAGCAACAGTAAAGGAGTGTGCGGTCATTTTGATGAATCTTTGCGACGAGTTCCTATTGCAAGGAACAGTAACAGTTTTCTGATTGTTAACTATTGTATAGTGAAGATGGTTCTTTGCTGAGACAAGTTAGTGCATGGTATGTCCATTTTCAAGTGTTTTAACCCTAAAATTTTACAAAGGTACGTTGTACTTGTCTTATCCAAGCGTAATCCTTTCCTTGCTGGTATAACTTAGTCCCTTATTTGTTTTGATGAGTATGTTTTGGCTGAAGAAACACACTTGTACGTAGTAACAGCCTACTACTGTACTAGCATAAACAAGGTTAGACCTTCGGATGTCAGTAGCGGTTTTTTGCGACAAAAAGCATTACAATACAAATACAATTTAACACTTTCAGTCCTAACACACAGCAACAGGATACACATCGAGCATGATAGCTCACAGCTGATGCTACTAGTATAGCTTTACGCCATATGACATTACCTTATTGGAAACGTGCCGCGGCAAAATCTGCGAGTCCGTATGTGGCTTGTCACGAATGCGTTAACCCTTTGGCTGTCGGCAGCGGTTTTTGTCGCGATGATTCCTGCAGGAATCATCGCGACAAAAACCGCTACCGACAGCCAAAGAGTGTAACCACCATGACCAATATGACTGATGAAATGGCATGTTCAGAGGACAACTTCAAGGCTGGGGTTTATGTACATCAGAGAAGTCACGAATTCCGCAGTGGATTACAAGCCCGAAAGCATATTTGTCTGGGCTTTTAATTCGCTGTTTGCATCAAACACGTGCACATTTTGACCTACTTTTGATATCCGAACAAAACCTAATGATCTATTGGAGTTATGTCTTCGGATTCAGTGCAGTCGCTAACCACTGAATGGACAGACGAAAAGAGAAGACGATGCATAAATGAGAGGGGCAGGGGATGGGAGGGGAGGGCGGGGAAGAGGAGGAATGAGTGCGGAGTGGGGGGGGGGGGGGATGGTTGGTTGGTTGGATGGATGGATAGAGTTTCAGATAAAGGAGGGGTGATGCTTTAATGCATGTATGGACTTGGGTGTTAGTGGACACAAAGCCAAAGGCGTCTTCATCCAAACGTATATCCTAGAATCATTTGTACGCCGATCTGTCTTGTTGATTCTTGTGACAATACACAGTAATGTCCAAATCATATACCACTTTCGGATGCTTTTGAAAATAAACAAGGGGTACAAGATGCATGCTCCACAACGCGGGTCACACATTAACCCTTTTTGTCCCACAGGTGCTTTTCCCAAAATTTGGAAGTGTTACTGAACGACTATGTACCAGTTACAGGAGATGGAATGATCATGATAATTTAAGGGTAGTGCCTGATGAGCTTGGCGCCTGAAGGCGCCAAGCTCTTCTGGCACTACCCTTGAATTATCATAATCAATCCATCTTCTGCTGCAGGCTCCTGGGGCTAAATGGGTTAAGAAACTATTCAACTTAGCTGTTCACTTCTATTTTGTGCGGCAGAGTAGGAATTAGACTTTATTTTAATCCTTTGGCTGTCAGTAGCATTTTTTGTCGCGATGATCCCTGCAAAAATCATCGCGACGAAAAACGCTACTGACAGCCTAAGAGTTTAATAATAAATACAGCCAATGAATGAACAGCCAAAACCTGTAAATATAACACAGCATCTATCCTGAAGTCATTTACCGTGCAAACAATATTGCTGATTTGTTGATATGTATTCATTAGAAGCGTTGTTGTTGTTGGAAGTGGTAGTGCATGCTATTGATTACATCTTCATCATCATCATGCTTGTTATTTTGGGGTAGTTTTTGTTGCTGTCATAATTATTAGGATTATCAAGAACCAATTTCAACAAACATGTTAACATTTGTGTTGCTGTTGCTGAATTTAATGTTGTTTTTGTCATTATCATTGTCGTTCTGCTATATTTGTTGTTCTGCTATATTTGTTGTAAATCTGTTGTACTAAAAGCTTCAAGTGGAAAATGAGCTTATTATTTTATTATTATCATAATTTTTTATTATCATCATATTATTATAGTCATTGTTTATTATTATTGTTATTATAATTATCATTATATTATTATTATTATTATTATTATTATTATTATTATTATTATTATAAAATTATTATTTTTAGATTTATCATCACAATCATTCGTGCAGAAGATAATATTATTGTATTGTCAATTAATGCTGCATGCGCAATTAGTACACACAATACAGTGTGCATCGTTTAAGTGTCTTTGTTAATTTCCATTGTCTCACTTCCAGTACGTGCTAAGATGCTGTCGGCGCGCAAGGACGAATCGGGCGACATCACACAAGACAACAAAAGGAAATGAAGGGAGTGCGTGCAAACAGCACAAAGAAAACACTATCCCGCTGTCCTGCACATAGTGCAACCAACATCGACAGAAAAGAATGTCGAGTTTACCCCTGTGTTGGAAGTGTACGTGCTTCTTTAGAAGCACGCACACTTCCAACACTGGGGTAAATTATGTTAAAAAAAAAAAAAAAAAAAAAATGACAGCATCTGACGGGGCAGATAGTTCAGTCTATATCCCTGAAAATAATGTTATCTATGGCGTGACAAAGTATTGAGCGCAGTGTGCGGTCAGTGTGCGTGCATGCAGGCATGTGGCGCGTTCGGAAAGCATACGACCGCAAAACATAGTGCGACAAACAACGAGAGAAAACAATGCACAAATTCAAAATCGGCAAAGGCTGGTCTACCACGGTAAATAGTACAACTTGTAACGGGACAAACACTGCGCGAAAGTGGCAGCCAGCGTGCATGTCGATGTATGTATGCAGACAAGTGACGGGTAGGAAGAAGCAGACGACTAGACCACAATGCCATTCCGCTTTTTTATGTCGTCTGCTTCGCTAGGTTGTGTACCTGCAGCGCCGGCAGCCATAATCCCGAGGTCCGTAGCTGCTCCCCCCCTGGCGCGTCACTCGCTGGTAACGGCTGATCCCCTCTGTCCGAGTCACCGCTACTCACTGGGACACCATCCGGCACACTGAGGACACGATCACACGCGAGATGCTCCAAAACCCACCACTCACTCCGGGCGCACGAGTCGCGCCGGCTTTTGGTACCTCCCGCGTGAGAGAGCACTGTCACGAGCTGCTGCTCTCCCCTGCCAGCGAAGGCCGAGTGCTGGCGGGCTGCGTGGTGGTGGTGTGTGGACGGGGCTGTGTGTGGCGGCAGATCCTCACGGTACACCAGCAGCATGTAGGCGGCCCACTAATGTCCAGCTCTACAGGTCGGGGTGGCCAGACAGTGGGGCAGGAGGACCAGTAGCTACAGTGGCCGCCATCACCACAGACATACACACAGACAGGGACACGGACAGTGCTTGGTGCAGTCTCCAGCACCTCCCCACGTGGACGGCCAGATATGCGGAGTACAATGCTAGAGGGCTGTGGAGAAAAGGCTGATGCGGATCTGTGCCGTGTGCGTGCACAGCGTTTGTGTGTCGGCGTGAGAGGCGAGGTCAGGAGAAGTGTGGACGGCGACCAGCCAGCCAGTGGCGAGCATCTAGACAACCAGCGGTGACCACCATGGCGCAAGGGGCAAGCATCCACCCACCACACACACACACACAGCAAGGAGGAGCAGGCAGACAGTAGGTCACACAGCCGCCAGGTGGAGGTAGTGGTGGTGGAGGTGGTGCTGGTGTTGATTAGGACGGAGGTAGAGGTGGTATGTGAGGGCGTGGGGGTGCCAGTCTAGGCCCCCTTGCACACCAGCCATTGTGGAGACGGTAACATCGCGGACACATGCAGCAGCACACCGCCTCCGCCAGTCGTCGTCATCCGCGCACACCGGCCCCGCTGATCGACGCACGCCGGCCACTGGCGCCAACATTTAACTGCATTCACATCACAGGCAGCCTGTGTCCACGTACACCATGCCTCCGTCCTTCACTGGCCGGGCGGACAGGTAGGTAGACAAGATAGGGAGACACACAGCCGCACAATCCACAAGACGCACACTCGTCACCGCTAGAGCACTGAAAGACAAAGGCTTGGGTAGAGAGATGCGCTTCCACGGTAATGTATCCATGTACAGTAATTTTCTCTTCTGTTGACTGTCAGCGTCTTTAGAGAAGGGAGTTTCACGATGTATATCAATGTACACTATTTTCTTCCTCTGTTCACCGTAGGTAAACAGAGGAAGCAAATACTGTATATTGATGAACATGGTGAGAGCACATCTCTCTACCCCAGCCTGAGTTGAAACACAAGCCAGATAGTCGGCCTCTGAAGGGCGAGTAAAGAAGGTCGCCCGGTGGTGAGTTGGTCGGTAGCGCGTTGGTACCACTGGTAGATCGATACCAAGACACGACTCCTCGTGGTCACCAGCTAGCACCGCTCCGCGCTCTCTGTCGGTGTCTCACACAGTACACCGCAGCACACACAGTGACTCTAGCACCAATATCGATACTGCCGCCGCCTTGCAGTACTGCCTGGTACCGGAAATAGTACTTTCAGCCGGGAAGACACTGACACTGGTGGCACTCGCACCATTAGACAATGCACCCAACACGAGTAGTGAGTGTCGAGAACCAAGTAAAACGCTGGCAGTCGCTAACCCGTTTGCTTTCGTTTATTTCAAGAAATTTTCAGTCACAAAATCCTGGTAGGAGTTCATAACTCGCTAGTTCTGATGGTCCTCGCTGCAGGCACACAATGATCACTTTGAGCTACAATACAACAGTACCTCCTGGTAAAGGCAAAGGCGAAGTCGCTGCATGCAACAGTCCGAGTTAAAAAAAACAACAACAACATTCGACTATGACACTCATCTAGTAATCTGCTCTAGTACCAACACAATGCCTTTAGAAGGAAGCTCTGAGATTTCAGTCCTAGTTCCACTAATGCAGCAATAAATCCCACAATGTATTAAGCCCCCCCCGCGTTATATGGCTGCTGTTGGTTCCTCAATACTCTCTCCATTAGTCCCAGCGAATGGTGCTTTCTCAGTCAGGGCTATCGGAATTTCATCACTGAATCATCAGGCGCGGAGACTGATCACACAAAGAAATGCCATCACCTTAAAGATATTATGATATTTCCGAAGATATTCACATACAAACGTGGTCTCTGGTGGTAACCTTTTATACATATATTTTTTTTTTTTTTTTTTTTGCTATGGCATAAGACTGCAGGAGGATTTCAGCTGCTCGCATTCCGTCACTGAAACTCATCTGCTCGATAAATTATACGAGAGGCCGGTGCTCTCGCCTTGCAGTACTACCAACCGTTGTGCAGCTACTATGGCCGAAGAAGTGCTAGGCTGGAATTTACACACTACGACGCAGTAGACCAAGAGATCCACTCATCCCGGAAATTTTAGCCATTCCATCATTGCAACAATCGGCGCTATACATCCACTAAAGAAAATGTGGCTTCATTTATAGTAGGTGAGTCAGTAGTGAGGGGAAGGCTCTCTCACAGATAGTCTTCTTCATGCCCCGTTCAAAGTGCAAGAGGCATAGATCCTCATGAGCCCCTGCAGTCACAGGGGCTCATGAGAATCTATACCTCTTGCAGCAGTGACCGAATTAATTTATATCCTCACGAGGAGAAAAATCTTGGGTGCATGTGCACGATTGTGAGCGAGGTCAGAGCATCAGCTGAGCGGCCAGGCCAACATTGCATCACTCACTGCCTTGCACACGCAACATGGCGAGAACCACAGGGCTGTGAGTCAAAGTCCACGTGCAGCCGGCGACTGGTCGAGTCATTATTGGTCCTGCCTCGTCAATCTGCCTATTGTGCAATCACATCAGCCATCTGCGTTCCAGAATGGCGGTACGACATTAGAAGCGCAATTCCACAGCACGAAGCGTACAAATTCCGCCAGGGCACGTGCAGTCCGCAAGTAGAGCACACAGGCTGCAGAGCGTGACCCACATGGCCCAATCTGGGTCACAGCGGGTTTTTGGAGCTACCGTCAGAGTGAGTACCAGCAAAGCGATCGATAAAGTTTCGCCCGCCACTAGCTGCGGTTGGTCTAGGAAGGCCTCGCCATTTTTTCAAGACGAGCCCTGCTCACAGTTCCGTATTCTCCCGTCACGGAGCCTACATGTGGTGCGTGTGTGTAGTCCTGGGCCCAAAAACTAGGCTTGGTGCAAACAGCTGTGCTAGTAAGGCGAGATCTGAACTGCGATATAGAGGGGAGGGGAGGTATTCAGTGCATTGTCAGCCAGGGATGCGTTCCACCCGTGGCTACAAATCATGGCGACAAGCTCGAGGCTTGCTGGTAGTGCCGCCACTGCTTGCAGTCTTGTTGTGTGTAGTGTGCGATCAAGAAAGTCTACATCACAGACCACCGTACCACCACCCCCCTACGATCGAGGAATACCGACATTGTTGGGGGTTAAAGCAACTAGAGGCATAGTTTTTTTTTTTTTCTTTTTGTCGTCCTCATGACGGTCTGTGCCCTGTAACAGATTGTGTGGCTGCAGAGGGCGTTTGGGTGGAGGAGGAAAGACTGGCCATTCAATGACTGGTGGTGGTTACAGGGAGACTGAAATCGATCCAGGGAACCCCGGCCATCGCACCATGCCTCCACCAAACTAACACTGCCAGCGACAGTAGCCAAGACATGGCAGTACTTCGCGCTCTCAAGGCCACTACACCACAGACCTCTCAACCACAAGTCGCTGCTACATATGCAAGAGGCTTAGATTCTCATGAGCCCCTGCATCCGCGGGGGCTCATGAGAATCTATGCCTCTTGCTACCTCAGGATCTGCTTCATTGCCTTCTCCTCTCCATCTGTGGTGTTCAAACAGAGGAAGTGGTGGGGGTTTAGGCGTGCGGGCGAGAAGAGCCTGCTACGTCAGTGGTTCGCCTCTGACCTCTCCCATTGATTATTTCCAGCAAACGGCGATCGCGAGCAAGCAGAACTCACCTCATAACAGATCGCACAGACTGAGAGATCTGACAATACAGGAATAAGAGTGCAGTGCAGGAGAATGCACTAACAGTAAGTAGTACACGTTTGTGCTGCGAAACACAGGAAGAGCTCAGTTCACTGCAGACGTCATGAGAAAGCCTTTATATTTATAGTGTTGCTGTCGAGACGTTAAGGCAGTGTACCATCAACCAAACAGCTGGTTCTTTCAGGACGGGGGCGCTCAGCGCTTGGAAAAGCCCACACGCGCTCCACCTCATCTCTCGGAGTCTGGCTCCAACTCTTATCTCGGAGTTTGAAGTCTTGCTTGAAGTCCTTTCTTATCGCACCAAATTTGGTCTGATTAAGTTCTACAATGGATAAAACAAATCCTCAGTCTTCCGGATTTCTCATGTCATCAGCGAGCCAAGAGAAAGTAAAATGTGATGCTTACAAATGTTGTCAGAAGACGGAAAAACAAAAACCTGGAGAAAGCGCATATTAATGACCGAATGCTACGCAGCACAATGCATATTTGTGCACACGCTGGTGCAAGCAGTTGCCATCAGCATCAGTCAGGCTGTAGCAAAACCCAGCAAGAGCCCGCACAAAAGTAGGTTGATGTCCTTTCATGTACAAAGTACACTAAGAACTATTCCATCCATCACACACTATGTGGTAACAAAGTTCGAAGTGTTCTCTATATCAATCTCCCAGTGCTGTGTGTTGGAGAAAGCAGGTATCGGGGAGGGGGGGGGGGGGGGGGGGGGGGCGCCTGGCGGCGCCAAGTTAATTTGGCACTACCCTTAAATTATCGTGTTGCATCTATCTCCTGCAACTGGTACAACATTATCGTATGATGACGCCTCCAAAATTTGGGAAATGCGGCCGTAGGCTGAAATGGACTAAAATCACAAAGCGTGTGATGAAATATTATACTGACAAATAGAAGAAATACCATATATACTCGGAGTCATTCGGAAACATTTTTTCTCATGATTTTGAGGATGTCATATTTATTTAGCGTGTCAGTAAGGTTAAGTAAGCTCAGGACTGTTATATAAATCACTCAGTGTGTGATAAGGAACCAAGTACAGTGAGGACCAGTTACTCACTGTGTTAAGCAAGCTAGACGCATCTTGTCCTCTGTACCGAAGATTTTATAATTATGTGTGGGGTAGAGTACGCTTTGTCAATCTGAAGCTGTGGGGAGGACTGCAAACGGATTTAATTTGCGTCCTGATTATGCCGATAAAGGAATACATAAACAAATGATGGTCTGCTGGCTGCTGCGCTTTGCTTGGTTAGTTCTTGTGATGGGTTAGTTTAGACAGCAAGCACCATGTAACTGAAAAGGTAGGCAGAGAGCAGGCTAATTGAAAACTGTGTCTCCCCATCTCCCCTCCCCACCCTCCGCATCCTGGAGTCGTGTGATCCAAGCATATTGCTAATCCGTCATCAGTCGAAATCCAGACCGAAACAAGTGACTGCCAGAATACAAAGAAATACTGACCAGACAAAGAGAGAAGCGCGCTTAGAAGAGGCAAGTTGTATTGTCCTTTGCAAGCGTCTTTTCTTTTTCTTTGTTTGGGCATTTTTATCAGTTGGTCTTCTTCAGTGGAGTTTAGGATACAGTGTGTGCTAGTTTGTGATTTGGGACCTACTGCTCTAAGCGATATGGTCCAGAATGACAAAGTAACACTCGTCAGATCTCCCACACTCCAATTAAAACAAGCTGGGGGTCAAAATTTGTTCAGACCCTATTTCGTGCTCCGTCTTTGAAATCAACGCTGTAGTGGACGGATACAAGACGTGCTTAGGCCTAAATGTATTTCCACTAGTAACAAGACTGGTGACCAAGTAAACAAAGGACCCTCGGGCCGAGGTCGGCCGCAATGGGCCCGGGCATGACAGTGCGCGGACCCACTGCGGCCGACGTCGGCCCGACTGTCCTTTCCTTACTGGTGAGAGAGACTGTCACTCTTTTTTCTTTCAGTTGCAGTGCAAGAGGCGGGAGACAGCTTGGCAATTTTAGGTAAGAGTAATTCATGTTAGATTAACTCATTCGGGACAAACCGCGTCCGGATGCGCAGCAATACGCCGCGTATCCGTACGCGGCATGTCTCGAATAAGTTAAACGTGGAGCTTGAATAATGCATCTGATATTGCTAGGCATACTGAAAGGTGGTAGGAACAAGGGCAGATTCACAGAGACAAACGGACTGATTGGTAAAGACAAATATGTTCTGTCGGAAAAGCTCCCTTCCACCTCTCCAGTAGAAATCCTTCTGTCTACGGTGTAAAACACAACACCAAATGGACTCTGTGTTAACCCTCTTAACCCCACGGCCGCAATTCTTAAATTTCGGAGGTGTCATCTAACGACTATGTACCTGTTGCAGGAAATGGATTGACCATGATAATTCAAGGGTAGTGCCAGATTAGCTTGGCGCCTTCAGGCGCCAAGCTAATCTTGGCACTACCCTTGAATTATCATGGTCGATCCATCTCCTGCGTCGGGCCTAATGGGTTAAACGTGCTGACTGCCCTAAGCAGGATTTTATAATTTTAAAAAGGCGTTACCTTAATCAGATTGTAATTATCTCCATATTTTGATAGTGACCACGTTTTGCTGCATGTAATAGTAATACACAAAGTATGTGGCCGTAAATTCTTACATGAATTTTAAAACTAAACACCAATGAGTAATGAGTCGTTGGTTATAAAGTGGAACACCTAAAAAGATAACGTAATAATAATAATAATAATAGTACTTCTACTAATGATAATAACAGGGCAATAACAAAGACAATAACATCTGATAATAAGGAGAAGAAGGACACCTCTCATCACATATAAATAATCTGCAGACAAAGTGCACATTGTAGGCCTATTCTACAATCCGCGTGTTTAGGAAGAATCTATTAACCATAACGTGATTCTCGGCAGGCGCCATAGTGCGAGTTTTCTGCAGTACTGACTCACCTGTGATGGTCTTTACTGGTTGTCCCATAGTAAAATACTCCCTCATTCTCATTGCATGGGGTTGCACCACGACAAAAGAATCGAGACAACGCTTTTGGAGCTGACGAATCGTGCTGAACGATCTTTGAAGTTTGTGTCAGCTGTAGCAGCGGTATTCATGTATTCAAAATGGCTGGTGCCATGAACAGTGTAATCTATCGTACAATCGGAAGCAGATCAGCGACTGCAAGCTACGATGTCCACCGAAACACTGGTCAGTATCACAGCATTGTCTTTAGCTAACTAGTGTAGCGTCATCTCCTAAAATAACTGATGACGGTTACTAAATTTATCGAGTTCGAGCTTCAGTCGCTGTTTTTGGTTTTCTCTACAAACAATAGTTGTCCACTTAACTCATTCAGCCCGACGGCCGCATTTCCCAAATTGTGGAGGCGTCATCTAATGATTATGCACAGTTGCAGGAGATGGATCGACCATGATAATTCAAGGGCAGTGCCAGAATAGCTTGGCGCCGACACTGCCCTTGAATTATCATGGTCGACCCATCTCCTGCTGTAGTGCGTCAGGGCTCAATGGGATAATGTCCGCGAAAGGATGTCGTTTGGAAGGAGGTTGAATACACGAAAACATCTTCAGCCGCTAAAAATAAAGCAGAAAAATCGGTAAATAGCTGAACTATCTAAAACGGACTTCAACAAGCACGTAATTCCAGGGAGCGCGTGCAGTGGCCACCCTCATTACAAGTGCACAGTTGCTTCAAATAGATGAACTGCCGGTGCTCTGTTTTAACCCCTTCATTTCCGAGAAAAATTCAACATCACACAAGGTCTGCGAGAGGCATAGATCCTCCTGAGCCCCCGCACTTGCGGGGGCTCATGAGGATCTATGCCTCTTGCTGGCACTCCTTCGTAATTATCCATGTTCCTTGGGTGAAAATGGTTCTTGGAAGATGATGAATTGGCAGACATTTCAGACAGGCACTGGCAACTTGCGATCACCGGCAGTGAAAGGGTTAAGTTCAAGTCGACGGCCAGTCCTTGATCGCTCGCAAACTGGCATGCGCATACATACACACATTGCCAGCGTGTGTTGGTCTGCTCAGCAGCTTTAACAATATATTATACTGAGTACTTCACACTACAATTAATATTTCAGAGGGCTTAACTCACGATCGCTATTTGTGAAGGGGTTAAGTCTAAATGACGGCCAGTCCTTGATTGCGGACAAACTCGCAAGTGCACACTCAGCCAGTGAACGTTGGTCGGTTCGGGTCACCTGACACAGTTTAAAATCTGGCATTGAAACACTATACAATATCGACTCAGACCATAGGCCTACTAAAGGTACGCCTTGTGCGATTGATTATTTTTCACGGTCCCCAAATGTTGGGTCGGTCTGTCCGTCTAACAATAAGCGTGTGCTCGTCTGTGATTTTGGACCTTACGGCGTCAGATCGTAAGGTCCAGAATCACAGACCAGCACACACACATTCTGTAGGCCGTTCGTTAGGTGCAAGATTCACACACCAACACACTTTAAACATTCAGCAAAGTGAGGATTGCGAGAGACACTGAAAGAATGCACCCTTTACGTTATTAGGAAAAAGTCCCAGCACTGACGGGCTTCGCAGACCGCACGGTAGGTATCCAAAGCACAAATAATATGTACTGTAGACTGACAGTTGAGAGAGTTTTGTTACCTTTCGCGAAATAGTGGTGCATCCCCATCAGCTGGCCGGCATGCTAGGTTAGTCCAGGCTATGCGCACTCCTCACCGTGAGTGCAGATGACTGAGTCTCTACAGCTTAGGGATGGGGAGTCAAATACAACTCTCACAAGCCACTAACCCTTCCTGATCTGAACGTCCCACCACCTTCCCCGGACCGTCGATGAGAATGTGAAGAAAGTTGTAAATCGTAATAAAGTCCTGACAGGAGGCCAGCAAGAGAGGTAGATCCTCATGAGCCCGCGCATCCGCGCGGGCTTATGAAGATCTGCCCCTCTTGAACATGTATGGGATTTGACACATGGATCCGTGTACATGGTGGTAAAATTATAATGCAAATTTCTTGCAGATATGGCATGATGGTGTCTGTCAGTAGCAGATGAAGGGTGCGTTCGCTGTAGGACTTTTACGCAGGAAACAAGCTGATAGGAAGGAGAGGAGGCAAGCCCCCACGTTCTAGCTCCACCCACCCCTTTCAGTCGTTCCACCCTCCGGCCACCCCTTTACCTGCCCTCTTGCGACCTTACCCTACCCTTCTCTATGCATCCTTACCCCTTTGTCTAATTCTAGTCGGGGCCTAAGCGCGACTCGTGCAGGTGTCATGATAGCGACGGGTAGGGGGGTGGGGGGGGGATACTACCCACCCACCCACCCCTCTTTCCCCACTCCCCACCATCCACCCACCTATCTCTCCCGAAGGACAGGTATCAATTCAAGCTACGAGTGATGTCCCATTCGCCTGCACTGACGAGACATAGAGTATCATGTTTCCGCGCAGAATGCTGAGGTTCGAGACAATCTGTGCCATTGCTTCTTGTTGGGGTGGATACAAAATATTTAGGGCTGAACGTCTTACGCCACCACAAAGGTGATTTCAAAGACGAGGGCACCGAATAGGGTCTGTACAAATTGAGACACCCGCCGGGGTTCAAACCCGCGACCTTACGATCGAGAGTCCGACGCTCTACCACCTGAGCCACCTCTCTCCCCACGGATCAGTTTCTCTTTACTACATCTGTGTTCCTGGCGGAGGTCACAGGTATTGTGCGCTGGTCTGTACGTGATTTTGGATATGCAAGGCAGTGTGTGCTGGCCAGTGATTTTGAACCTTACGACTGTAGCCACTAAGATCAAAATCACACCCAAGCACACATATCAGCCCGCGTGGGTTTTTGGGTACAACACTCATGAATGGGTGGAGCATTGTTTAGGGTCAAAGGTCGAATGGGGCAGGCTACTAGAGTAGGGTAGGTTCACACCGGTTGTCTCCCTCGATTCGCTACAGCGGTCGCGATGGAGACGACCGGTGTGGGGTAGGTCAGGTTTAGGGAGGAGGATGTGGGTTATGCCGGGCGGACGAAGGAATGCGGGAAAGCAGGGTGGGGGAGGGGGGGGGGGGGTGTTTAGCAACCTTGAAGTCTGGTGGGAAATAACAGTAATTGAGAACTTTACAACAGTACCACGATGTGCAGTACAACCCTTTGCCCTTTTATCCCCTGACCTTGAGACATGGGAGAACAGACCGAAGTGTGACCTTGACGAGAGTACAATGACGTTGGTGCCCTGCAGCAGTCAGGAACTTGGTATCAGTCGATCCATATTTATTTTAAAATTTCAGCTGAGGGTAGTTTAAAATCACATGAGAAAATAACTTCCGAAACCGAAATTCTTTTAGAATTGGCGATGCTGTGAAAAAAATAATTTGAGTTTTGGAAAAGAGAAAACAAATCCGGCTGTGACAATATGCTCCCTTAAATCTTCCTAAAAATGTATTTGTATTTTCACGTCAATTCGTAATCCAATGTAACATTTGTCATAATGAAAATGGTTCATGACTTATTATCGTGCGTTTATCTTTGGGTTTTAACGAAAGTGTGGTCCACGAAACTCCATAAACCTGTCAGTAAAATGCACCAGCTGGTGCAACGTACTGTGTGCACTAGGCATTCCATTACCCCCTTCACTGCCGAGGAAACGTGAACACGATCTTGCGGCAAGAGACACAGATCCTCATGAGCCCCCGCAAAAGCGGGGGCTCATGAGAATCTGTGCCTCTTGATGAGACCAATTTACGTCCGTGTTCCTTGGACGCTTGTGGCTTTTGGCCGTTAACAAAGATTTTAGAAACGTAAAATGCGTCCAGTGGCAGTGAAGGGGTTATGATTTACCATATTGTGTGAGTGCGCACGCGCGTGGGTGCGAATCATCTTAGATTGTATAATGTGTGCTAGCCCGTGAGGGACAAAATCACAGACTTGGTCTCAGCTGCATGAGTGAGCCTAGCCCTGCACAAGCCACTAAGAAAGGGGCTCCGCTGTAGCTGAGCCCCTTGCTTAGTGGCTTGCGCAGGATTTAATTTTACACTCGCTCATGCAACCGACCTCAGCGCGCAAATGTGCAAACGCAGCAGTACAATCGATGCACCGGATTTTGAACGGTTTTATTTCAGGCCATGTCCCATTCTAAAACATGCAATATACGCATCAGTCACCAGGGCAGTCCTTGAACCCGCGTGCGTTTCCTCAGTCTGGGGTTGCACAAGGCACCCATCGAATACAGACATGCCCACGCCTCCTCAGCCTGCAGAGGCATATGAAACTCTGTGGCATCTTGTCGGTAAGGCTAAGTGAGCGGCTGTGTGGCTCGTATACAGCGGGTCATGCGTCTAACCAGGTTTGTCTGTCCAACATAATCAAAATGACCACGTATGATCTCTTAACACATCGACATTGTTGTAGTCGTCGGCGTGTATAACGTTGCGTGAAAGTTCACGGACACGTGTCTCAAATATCCTTTTATTAACAAACAAACCACACACAATAGACACCAAAAAACAAACAAAGAAAACACACACACACACACACACACACACACACAAAGAACTCAAATCATGCGACTTTTGTAAAGTATACGTGCATAAGGTTTGTAACAGTATTACCAGACGCGCACTTACACTATTAACCCTTTCAGCCCCAAGGTCCCATTTATCAAATTTTGGAGGTGCTTCCTAACGACTATGTACCATGATAATTCAAGGGTAGTGCCAGATTAGCGCCAGATCAGGCGCCAAGCTAATCTGGCACTACCCTTGAATTATCATGGTCAATCCATCTCCTGCTGTAGGGACTCGGGGCTAAATGGGTTAATAATATACTACTATGAGCCATTCTACAATGTTTTGGCTTTTAACCCTTTGGCTGTCGGTAATGCTGTTTGTTGAGGTGATTCCTGCAGGAATCACCTCAACAAAAAGTGCTACCGACACTCGTTATGTACTAGATTAGCATAAGACGTACATTTTTTTTTTTAACGGCTTTTGGCAGTAGTGAGAATTGTAACTGTATCAGGCTGTAACAGTATAATAGTCTAAATTCAAGCCGTCAGTGGCACTGTTAGGTGTTTGCCGGTAGCTGGGCAGCTCAGATGGCAGAGGGTTTCAGAGGGTTTGACTGTAGTCCGCCCTGGAGGTCCCGAGTTCGAACACAGCTAGAGTCGAAATTTCTTCTGACCATTTTTACGGTGCCCCGTCTTTGAAATCACCTCCGTGGTGGGAGAAAAGACGTTAAAAGCCCCAACCTGTAATCAATCCTTTGTCTGTTGGCAGCGCTTGTTGTCGAGGTGATTCCTGCAGGAATCACCTCGACAAAATTCGCTACCGACAGCCGAGTTGTGTTGTCAGGTGTGGTTGTGATGAGCTAACTCGTCGGAAGGTGTGCCGCATACAGATACGCGGCAAAACAGCCGCGTATCGCATGCGGCACATTTCCATAGAAGGACGGTTCTCATCGCTTTCTTAACCCATTGCATCCTGAGGCTGATTTTGTACAAGTTGCTTATTGTCCTACGAAGGCTGCATTACAGATTAGTAGATAGATCATCTGTGTTTAGTTCAAGGGTGGTGCCAGAACAGCTTGGCGCCTTAGGCGCCAAGCAGTTCTGGCATCACCCTTGAACTATCAGTCAAATATATTTCAAGCTAAAGGTGTATTAAGATAAAAAGGGTTAACAAGTGTTACAAACGTTTATAGCGCAAAGTGCAATGTCGCGTGTGTTTGCTCTTTCATGCACGTGAAGTTCCTATTACTAATATCAGTAATTACATTCAGGTAATAATGTTTAAAAAAATACAAAAACATTGACACGCTTCATTTCAGTCAACGTAATAATATGCACATCATGTTCACGTTAGCCTGGAAACGTCACTCAAACACAGCCGCCCGTCCTAAAGAGGAAACTGTTCAGGATATGTAACCAGAGAAGCGGTATTCAAGCAATAAATACAGCAACAAAATAATGAATGTTCACTGAAAATAGAATGCAACGATTACTCTCGCAAAGCAGACCTTGACCTACTTTCAGTCATGTGCTCAAATTATGTGCACTTGAAATAGGGCATTACGTGTAAATTGTTTTGTTTTGCACCTATATGGTAATTAGGCGCTATATAAATTGACGTTATTATTATTTATTGTATTGAACTCTTGTATTGCATCGTATTGTATTTTGTATTGCATTGCATTGCATTGTATTGTATTGTATTGTATTGTATTGTATTGTTTATTGTGTATTAGTTTCAGAAATAGGGTCAGATTTTGCACTGAAACGTTTCAATAACCTGTGGTTGACAACACGATTCTTGGCGGCAGAACTAAAGAGATAGTCAGACTTCTCTCTCTTGTTTCTTTCATGTTGATTTAGCTAGTAAGCACTACTACACAATGCATAGAGTAATCGAAATAGTTCACAATGATTCGGTTGCGCGTTTTCCTGCACCAAACTAATCATGTAGTATGCTGAGGAGCAAAAGAAATGCGACATAATTGGAGTATAGTGTTTTCGATGATTCCAGTGATGTTGCATTTCTTTTGCTTATCAGTATACATTATTTTGTACAAATGAACTATCATTATCGATCAGTCTCCAGCACATTGCGCTGCAACAGTGGTAGCAAAAAGCGTTGTGTCTCTCTGTTCAGTCATACACTATATATTACACATGCGTGACTCGCCGCATCGGATACGCGGCTATTCGCCGCGTATCCGTATGCAACATGTTTCGTATGAGTTAACCTGAAGTAACAGTTCCATACCCTCTGTTGAGCTACACCTGGTGCCGATCTCCAATGTCCCTATATCAGTTCCCATGTACTTGTACTGTATTTTGTAATTGTAGTCATTTTCTACATTTGATTTTTGGTTGGTTGTACATTGCTTAACGTCCCGACAGCAACAAGACTTTCTCTGGACGTGCCTGCACTGCTTGTGAAATAAAAACAAAAAATAAACAGAATATTGAATGTATGTCGTGGTAAACTAGGGTATGATAAATTAGCATGAAGGTGCAGCGTCCCCAGCATGTTTATTTATCATTTTAGACCAGCTGGCTACATAAATTCATTATTCAATATTATTTTCACAAGCAGCGCAGGCACGTCCTGATAAAGTCTTGTCGTTGTCGTACCGTTTAGCAGTACAACCAACCGACCAATCTATCCATTCAGTTTACCCGTAACAACAGTTTTAGAGTAATAATATCAACTGTTGAAGTATTCCTGATGCAGTCCTCGGTCCAGCAAGAGGCGTAGATTCTCATGATCTTCTGCGACTGCAGGAGACCATGATACTCTATGCCTGTTGAAGTTGTAAGGGACTGCCGTGGAACTTTATTCCCTGATGCATAAACAGCGTCCACCTGGCAAGCGATGGACATAGTTATGCCAAAGATTAACATCCCCCAGCTCTTCCTTCGTTCACGGAGCTGAAACGTGAGCTGATCTATCCCTTCAACCCTTACTCGAGACGCGCCGCATCCGGATACGCGGCGTAGAGTCGTGGATTTGCACTAGCAGCACCAAGGCCTTACGAGACTGTAATGATTCTTCCTAAATACAGAGCAAGGGTATATGGGCTTATGAGAATATAATGTGAAAGTGGAAGATCGTTACTATAAACGTGTACGCATTCATGAGCTCATGAAAAACCACTCTTCTTGCGTGGGCCTGTGCACAATATACGCCTGTTCAAAATGGAAAGTGTCACACAGGGATGCAAGGGCTCATGAAAATTTATATTTTTTTCCTGGTGTGCACTGCAGCAATGGCTCGTCAAAATCATGTCAATGCTTCTGGTCTGGATTTGCTGCGACCACTCTGGGACACATGAAAATCTATACCTGGGGGATATGAGAGCGTGCGGATGCATGCGTTATCGAGTGTTCACGATCTTGCGTGTGCAGCCGAAGGGGTTTATGAGAATCTGTGCCTCTTGCAGAGGGACGCGTCCAGCTGGGGGAAAGACAGAGGGATGGTCCGCCCCAGTGTCATTGCATGGAGGGCGGGGACCAAAACAAGGGGACACCTGCTCCCCCTGACCAGCCGGCCACCCAGCCAATCTCTGACCACTCTCTTACCACCTGGACACGGCCCTTAGCCATGCTAATACACTCCATGCATTATCTCTTTAACCACTTCACTGTCAGTGGACATAGGCTGTGTTCTTAATATCATCGTAAATTCAGCGTCAAACTCAAAGCACATCTGCCGTCCATGGAACATGGATACAAAGTCGAGTCAGCAAGAGGCATAGATATTCATGAGCCCCCGCGACTGCGGGGGCTCATGAGGATCTATACCTCTTACTTTACTTACTTAAGCCTGTCACCCCTACCCGGGTATAGGCCGTCGACGAGAGACCTCCAGCAACTCCTGTCCTGTGCTTCTCCTTCGATTCTACTCCAGGTGGTAAGTCTTCTGGTAGAAGAACCTTCCTCCTCCAGGAAAGGAATTACTGTTAGTCTTTTCGTCGGCGTTTTTATAGCTATTCCTTTTTTGCAGGGTGGGGAAGCTACCCCCACGCCCAACCCCCTTACTAGGATGACCAGGGGTTTTCTGTCGGGGTCACCTTCCCTTAGACCATGTTGGTTCACGGCACCTTATTTCATTCGGTGCACCCCTCTCACGAGGGACCCCCTATCCACCACCCAGGGGACGCGCCTCAACGCCATATGGTCCCAGCGCGAGGCATCTATACCTCTTGCAGAGTTTAATTTTATCGGCGCTGAATGGGTTAACAGTCTCTGTAACAGCCAGTGTATTCTCTCGTTTAACAAAGTACTAATTCTCTACAGTGACTGACTCAGGTCGACGTACTTTACTATCTTTCTATTCGTAGGATACTGCGTCTGGTCTGACACAAATCATTGTTACTGAGGTCCATGGTAAGTCATGGAAAAACAAACAAAAAACCAGATAGATATTGGCAGGCAGGCAGCCAGACAGACAGTCAGATAGTGTGGTGATGGATAGACAGACAGACATAAAAATTTAAAACATGAACAAATTAACAAAATAAATAAACACTAATAAATAAATAAATAATGATATGGTAAGGCTGCTTTCGTATAGATCTGTCTGTGCAATGTTCAGTAGATTTGTGTTCCTATTTCTAACCCTATGCCTAGACACAAGTGTCATCTTCCAATGGTCTGGATAGTGATGCTGACGTGGCCACAGCTATCCTCTGCAGGCAAAAGACATTAACCCATTCCGCCCCGACACACCACAGCAAAAGTTCGATCGAGCATGATAGTTCAAGGGTGGTGCCAGAATAGGTAAAGCCAGAGCAGCCTTTCTCCAGTTGAAAAAAGTGTGGAGTTCCAGAGAGCTGTCACAAGACACCAAAGTCCGGATTTTCAACTCCAACGTAAAAGCAGTTCTCCTATATGGAGCAGAGACTTGGAGATTGACAAAAACCACAGTCAACAGAGTACAGATCTTCATAAACAGTTGCCTTAGAAGAATTTTGAAAATCCACTGGCCAGAGAAGATCAGCAACGTCAGACTCTGGGAGAGAACAGAGCAGATAACAGCAGAGAATGAAATTGGGCGAAGAAGATGGGGTGGATTGGTCACAGTCTGAGAAAGCCAGCTTCCAGTATCACTAGGCAGGCATTGTCATGAAACCCCCAGGGAAAGAGGAAAAGAGGTAGGCCGAGGAACTCCTGGCGTCGAGACCTCCAAGCAGATATCAAGAGACTGGGAACCACCTGGAGTAAAATAGAAGGAGAAGCACAGGACAGGAGTCGCTGGAGGTCTCTCGTCGACGGCCTATACCCGGGTAGGGGTGACAGGCGTAAGTAAAAGTAAGTGCCAGAATAGCTTGGCGCCCATAGGCGCCAAGCTATTCTGGCACCACCTTTGAACTATCATGCTCGATCTGTCTCTAGAATTGTATACAGTTCTTCAGAGAGCAACTTCAAAAACTGGGGATTTCGGTCCTGGGGTAGAATGTGTTAAGTGCGTGCTTGTGAAAAGCGCGATTTTCATGGTGCTACAATGACAATCTTACCATTCATACAAAATGGACTTACAGTATTTTGCATTCACAGATCCATTTTTGTGAAGAACAAGATCTGATTGGAATACAATGAAATTATTGTCATTCACAATAATGGGATTTCTTTTGCCATCAGGTGTTTTTTTTTTTTTTTTTTTTTTTTTGTTATTGTGGAAAGTAAGATGTTTCCGGTAATTTCAAATATGCTGCATTTTTTGTTTGTTGCTCTTTAGTTGATTTATCGCTAAAGTCAGACGAGATGACTGTTACGCACTTCTTCCTGTGAGTAAAAATACAATATAACAATTCAGTCTTCCACGCGATGCCTGAAAGAGGTATTATTAGTACCAGCAGTACTAGTGTAGCCAAAGCAAGAATGACATTGAAATACTACAACTCTCTTTGCGGAAAATAGCGGTTTCAGTCATTTACTTAGAACAGTGAGTCAGAATCACAGTTTGCACTGGGATTTTCCAATATTATTATTCCACTAAAACAAATTCTAATTTTTATAGCATTGTATTGGCAAACGTCAAAGAGAAAACACTATCGTCCTCTCTCTAAACCGAGAAATCTCTCTCCCCCTCCCTCTCTCTCGTGCAAGGTCAGATTTAGCAATAAGAAGTAGGGGAGGGAAACATAAGGAGGGGGGCGTTTGACCTAAATCAGCTGGTGACCCCGTTTCAGGCGATCTTCTTTCATATCCGGTGAAGGCGAAACACAAAACAGAGCGCCTGATGACACCGCCTTGTACATTTGCGAAATACCGATACAAATGTCCTGAAATATACGTAGAATTCCTTATGCATGGGGTCTTGCAGAATTGAGGGCAGGGAAGGAGGAGGACATCCCATTTAGCAATACGTTTACGGGCCGACGACGGCCTTACTTGGCCCGCGCACGACCGTGCGGCGCGGGCAAAGTACGGCCCACGTCGGGCCAGGGGAATGTTGCTCACCGGACTGTGCCTTAAAAGATGTGTGCCGTGTGCCGTTCGCTAAAGAAACGTGTGTGTATCAACAAACAAAACGCGACGCGGCCTACACTTGTCATGGCACAGTCAAAGCGAACGGAAAATAGGCAACTGCAGAAACAGAAACAAATATGGCCGCCGCGACCTTCAAGGTGGCGCCAGTGTAGATCATGAAAATTTTAAAACAAACAAAAACAATACAAGCAACATTTTAAAATTAAAAATTCGTTCAAAAAAAGTTTTTATGTAAATCGAGGTCATTGCAATTCACATACACTCTGTGAAGGAGCTAAGCTAACGAGTCCGTATTATTTTATAAATTATTATTAGACAATTCAAACAACTGCATTGATAAACAGAACAAGGTGTTAGTATTCCCAATCTACTACCAAGGAAAATAACGGTGTAGGTGTCTTACGTTTGTAAAAGAGAAGTAGCATATCTCACTGTTCTTTTGAAATGACAAGAAAACGGCGTGCACGTTGAAGGCCCACTATCGCCGTAACTGTTCAAAGATACACTTCTATAACAGATGATTACGAAACGCTGTGTACTCGTCTAGTTATAGTTCATTTAGACACAGGACAATCCAGTTCAGCACAGGTCGTCTTAATATCAAATAATCTGACAATGACTCCACTCTGTTCTATATAATACAACAGTATCAGTACGAGAAACAGCTAAAAATAGATTGACACGCTAATGGGTGCGCAGAATAAAGAAGTGCGATTACGTGTGTGTGTGTGTGTGTGTGTGTGTGTGTGTGTGTGTGTGTGTGTGTGTGTGTGTGCTGCATGTCCAAACTGCTGTTAAAGTTCATTAGGTGTGTCGACAAGGCATAAGGAACACAAATGGTACTGAAATGTGTCTTCAAATTTACGCGTGATGGTACTTTACCCTTATCATTCGGAATACACCCGTGTGTGAAGTAAGTTTGACGAAAATAGTTCAAGGGTAGTGTCAGAATAGCTTGGCGCCTCTAGGCGCCAAGCTATTCTGGCATTACCCTTGAACTAAAGCCATTGGTCTATATCCTTACCTGCAAGTACTATAATATAGCTTGCATATGGCAGTGTACAAATTTTGAAGCTTTTAGCCTCAGTATGATATGGGTTCCAGGTACCATTCTGGACCTACACGTCCGGGCCCAGTCTTCCTATACCGTAGACCTGCAAAATAGCCTCAGGTCCAAGAATTATCCAGGTTGTTCTACCTCCGCTTGTTTTCTGTTAGTGCTGGATGGGTTAACTCATTCGAGACGTTCCGCGGGCACGCTCGAATGAGTGAACCCTTCGGCTGTCGGTAGCGCATTTTGTTGAGGCTATTTTCTGAGTCAACCCTTTAGCTTTCGGTAGCGTTTTTTTGTCGAGCTGATTCCTGTGGGAATCGCCTCGACGAAAAGCGCTACCGACAGCCAGAGGGGTAACCTCCATGTCCAAGAAACCTAGGTCTATCCATCTTCGATAATCTTGCAAGATCAATGTACCGTACAGGCCAAAATTACTTCTGGCATACTCAGCCGGGGTTATTATGGCGACGACTCTATGATGGTGCGTTTTGTCTTCGATTTTTTTCCTCAACCCCACCGCGAACGCCATTTATCTGCATAAGGCACGGACCCCATGATTGATTGATTGATTGTACATTGCTTAACGTCCCGACAGCAACAAGGCTTTCTCAGGACGTGCCTGCACTGCTTGTGAAAAAAAAAAAAAAATAAACAGAACATTGAATGTATGTCGCCAGCCGGTCAAATACGTTAAATAAACCTAACACATGGGGCCTAAATAAAGCTAAGACCATTTAGCAACACACATCCAATATCAAGAGCTACAGGCAGTGCAGACAGTAGGGAGAGTTTTAAAAAGGCAAATACAGGTGAATGGACAAAGGGTAGACAGAAACACATGCCCCAGAATAGAGAGAAAAACCCACCCTGTGGGGCTGACCAGGGTGACCCTGGGAACTAAAAAATACCTAACCCCACCCAAGTCCCCCAGGGCAGACCCGGGTGGGGAACGGACCCCATGAGGTTCTGTGACCGTTCGGCTGCCTTCTTTGCGTTCCTCAAGTTGTCGAGGGGGATGGGAGAGCCCATTCCACAATTGTTTTCACATTCTCTGCGTTTGCCTTGTACGTACAGGACGCCCCGGTACTAGCCCGGAAGTGACTGTAGCTAGCTGTTCTTGTCTTGTTATATTTTCTGTTCATATTCAACACTAATAATTCTGCTCCACCACAGCAAAAGTCAATAAATATGTATTTTTTGCGTGTGAAATGCGAGAGTATTTAATGAGAATCTTGGTTTTTTTTTTACAAAACTAAACACACTGACGTTTGTCATGGCATTTTAGTGCAGAACTGATTTGTCGCGTATTGATTTATAAACGATTTGATGATTTATTTATTCGAGACTTGCCGCATTCGGATACGCGGCTGAAGCCGCGTATCCGAATGCGACACGTCTCGAATGGGCTACAAGAGCTCATAATTATAAGATCCTCAAGCTCACTCAGTACGATCGTTCTCATGTCGGAAGAAATGCGCGCGAAGCCCAGGCAGCACACACAGGTTGTCCCTCATGCGGGGTCCGAGATTCCCAACATTGACCCCCCAATACAAGTCAACACTGGCACACGGGCTCATACCTTGTGGAGGTGGGGGACTGGGAGTGGGGGGTTGCGGAGGGGGGGGGGGAGGGGGAGGGGAGGAGGGAAGAAGGAGGGACCTGAAGGGATGGCTGAACAAGAACTAGTTTTGACGGTACAGCAGGAGAAAGGGGGGGCAACTTTTTCAACTTTTGTTTATTACCTGAACCTGTAAGTTATTACATGATTTTGATCGACTGTGATAGTTTCAAGGGTGGTCCCGGAATAGCTTGGCGCTTCTAAGCGCCCAGCTATTCCGGGACCACCCTTGAAGTACACTATCATGCGATCCGTTTCCTGAACTGATGTACATGAAGTTTAAAATGACAATTTTCAGATGACAGGAGATTTCAACCTCCGCATGGCTCGTTAATGTAACAAGGTTCTCTGCTCCAGCCAATGGAAGGTTTATAACTCGCTGACTATCTCATGTATAGATGTTTCTAAATCTTTCGGGTGTCGGTAGAGACCAAAAGCGCTACCGACACCCAAAGGGTTAATACATTTCACAACAAAGCTGCACAAAATGGCTAACTTACGAAATTTGAATTTTGTAAAATGAAAAAGACTTTTCCCGTTTTCTGCTTTTTTTTTTTCTCCTTCGGGAGAAGACCCGCCGATCGCACAAGGGGCAGTACATAATCTCTGTTACGTGAGTCTACTCTCATGGATTATAAAAGGAAGGGTAGAGAAGTCATAGTTGAGGCAAGACAACATTAAGAACCCGGTGTACGGGCAATTTTCAGGAATCAACGCTCGCCCAGAAGCAGGTCACTTTAGCCCTTTTCATCCTGATACACTACTGCTCGAAATAAATTTGACTATGATAGTTTAAGGGTGGTGCCAGAATAGCTTGGCGCCTGCGGCGCCAAGCTATTCTGGCACCACCCTTAAACTAAAATGGTTTATCTATCTCCAAATTTGTAAAGTAGCCTTCATAAGACGATAAGTAAATTTTAAAAAAATCAGCCGCAGGGTGTAATGGGTTAAATAAAACAAAGTCAAGCCTCTGGGCGTGATTAAAAACGTAATCAAACAAATGAATCAAAAGGCCAGCTGTAAGGACCTTTAACCTTTCTTTTCTTCTTCTGGACACCGACCTACAGTCTATTCGCTAATAACAAGGTCGGACATAACAAAAGTCGGATAATTAATTAACACTTATCTGAGGCCCGGACAGCACTTTCCATGCAAATTACTTCGTTTATAACAAACTTCGGGTATTACAACAAGAAACGTTGGTTCCCCTGGCAGTTTGTTATATTCGAAGTTCACTGCAACCTATTTTTGGGGGGGCAGAGGGCTGGCACAAGCGTTTACTTACCAAGTGCTTGACACAGTTTCAACACTAACACTTTGCAGGCACACCCCCTCAATTCAGGCGCAACATAAAACCTCAAGACTTACTCCACCTGAGGACGTAAATTGTAACATTGATTTATCTCTCCCAGCAAGAGGCATAGATTATCATGACCCCTGTACGGCAGGGGTCATGATAATCTATGTCTCTTGCAATATGGCCTGGATAAGGCATGGGATCGTACCGATGTAGGCAGCACACGAGGCAGGCACAAATCCGGCATGACTGGAGCCTATTTATAGCACCCGGCAAAACTGGGTTAAAAAGACCTACATACATCTACAGGAAGAACCAGGGAAGGATGCAAAGGTCGCTTCCCTTTATTTCTCTCCACGTGTTGTAAAGGGGAAAGGAATCAAAACTCCATTATCCCTTCCATAAATAAATAGCTACATAAACAGCAAAATAAATAAATAACTTATGAGCAAACAAATGAATAAAATAATAAGTAAATAAGCAAACAAAACGTCAGAAAGGTATGCTATTGATACATAATAAAATATATTGATATATAATAAATATACTGGGACATAATAAAGTAATAGTAATAATAATAATAAGAAGAATGTATGTAATGGATTCAATTCAATGTGCAGATCATCCTATAAGCATCTGGCTTGTTTTGATCTGATTAAAAAAAAAAAAAAAAAAAAAAAACAACTGTATATTCTTTCATGTGTTTGGCAAAGCAATACACTATTTAAACCATGAAAATGAAGAAGAAATTGTTCTTTTTCTTCTTAATATTATTACCATTATTATTATACATTACATGAATAAATAATATATAAACAAACATGTACATACATTAGCACAAAATAACATACCTATAAAATAATACACTGGTTACAAATTAATACACTGAAATGAATGAATGAATGAATGAATAAATGAATGAATGAATGAGTACAGAGAGAGGGATTCCTCTGCCCTCCAACTCGGTGATAAATCTCCCACCAAAAAATCTGACCGCATGCTTTTAGTGCCATCAAAAAGTCGGGCAAGCACCGCATCAACTTGGACAACTTCCTCCGTCCAAGGATGAACCTGCACTAGAGTTCTACATCAAGAGGCATAGATTCTCATGGGCCCTGCGAATGCAGGGGCCATGAACGTCTATGCCACTTGAAGCCCTATGAGGTACTGAACACGCAAACCAAGGGACTGCGTAGCAGCCCATGCGCTATGCTGAGCAAGAACGCACACAAGTCACCGAGAGTTCAGAGTTGACGGCGGACCTTCACCTTTGACCCCTGGCTGCCCAACTCCGGTGGGGCAAGTCGAGCGAAGCCAACACACTCGTGGCGGGAAGGGGAGGGAAGCGTGTGGGGAGGAAAGAATTTATTGCAAAAACATACGAACACTTCCGGTCAGAGAGAGGGGGAGAGCATGAGAAAGAGATTAAAGGTCACAGGCCGCGGCAACGTTCGCATGCCCGCAGTACAATAGTTCATCAGCGAACGACCTGTGAGCCCCCTCCGACTGAAGAAACAGAAGTATATATGTGATCAGCATAAGCTCCATACCCACAAATATATATATATATATATTTATTTTCTTCTGAACAAGGACCCATACCTCCCCTGAAGGCCTGCTATGAGTGGCTATCTGACATTTTGAAATCATTTTTTGAACTCTGCTCTGTAAAGACAAAAAAAACAACAACAAACAAACAGTAAGTCCATTTTTGTGAAAAGCGAGATTTTCATTGTATTACAATAAAAATCTTGCTTTACACAAAAAAACGGACATACTGCCTTTTACCTTAATGGAACAGAACTTCCCACAAAATAAATATAGAGGTAGAGTGTAGAAGAAGGTAACATTTAGTGGCAATTGATTTAATTTTTTTAAGCCTTTGGGTGTCGGTAGCGATTTTGGTCGAGGTGATTCCTGATCACCTCGACCAAAATCGCTACCGACACTAAAAGGGTTAAAAAAAAAAAAGAAACATGCTAAATATTTGTAGAATTTTCTGGACATGAAATAATAATAAATTGATCTAAAACACAATTCAAAAAGAGAAGCCATACTGTAAAATTATCTTTGAAATCTGTAGTTCTAGATACTGTATGTATTCAGTCATCCTTTCACACTCTCTTTTATTTCATATTGTTGAAAATAGTATGCAACTTCAATTGTTGCTGCTGTTCATGCTTATAAAACAACAATAATAATTATAATAACAATAATACCAATTAGTAGTGGTAGTAGTATTTTAAAAGCATTATTAGTATTATTAATATTATTATTATTACTATCTTCTTCATGATTATTATTATCATGATCATGCTTTTTTCCTTCTTCTCTTCTAAGTAATTATTATTATTTACTCTTATAAAACATTCAATGAGAAGGGAGATATTTATCTCAGGCAGAAACGTACGAAAACAGTTTTACCAATTAACATAATTAAAATCAATTGCAATTAAATAATCAAAGTAGTTAGTCACAAACACTGCGACATGTTACATACACTGTAAACATGCTTTATTTATCTGGCGACATCACGCTCTCCATAATTGCCAATTAACTCATTGTGTCCCAGGTACCAAAATCCCCACATTTTGGAGATGTCGTCTGAGGACTGCGCATTACAACTCAGGAGACTTATCGACCATGATAGTTTAAGGGCGGTGCCAGAATAGCTTGGCGCCTTTAGGCGTTAAGCTATTCTGGCACCACCCTTAAACTATCATGGTCGAACCATATCTGGTTGTTGTGTGTAGGGACTGAATGAGTTAACTCTCTTGTACATACACGTACGAAGCCACAGGTATAGTATTTACACTGCAATAAATTCCTCGCGGGATCTGCTGTTTGTGTTGACAGTATCGGTGGCTGCATGCACATTTAAGTTAATAATTATAACCTGAAATACTAGTGCTGAGGATGCACCACACACCAGCACATGGCTGTATTGATCCTAGGTAATAACACACGTCAGTAAATAATAGCATTCTCATATTAAATTGTGTGCAGTTGTCTTCAGAAAATTTGGAACACGCTTTATGAAAACTGCATACATTATGAAGCATTACACCCATTTATAACAGCGCCTTGAAATTTGGACTCTTACAATAATTTAGTATTGATTATTTTAGTGATGGATCAGTTTGTTCTCCGCGCATTTAATAGCAAACAAATGTTTCAACTTTCGGAGTTACGAAAATGCAAAAATAATTCCTGAAACACAACGACCAGAAATGGAACGATCTTGCTAGTTCAAGGGTGGTGTCAGAACAGATTGGCGCCTATAGGCGCCAAGCTCTTCTGACACCACCCTTGAACTGTCATTGTTAACTTTTATCAGCCAATCAATCTGTCACCTACATTAGTGCTTAGGTTTTCAGAAGACAACAGCTAAATTCGGGAATTTTCACTGCACAGCTCAATATCCCTATAATATTGTTTGTTGATATTTTGGGTTGAGTTTTCTCACTCATTGAATGTAATCTACTTTTTTTTAACGCTACAACGTAACACGTTTCAAAACAATACGATGACAGCAGGTTTCACAATTCGCGTTTATGTCTGGTGCACACGTTACACAGAGAAAATTATTGTTGTCATTACCATGTGGACGTGTCCTTGTTCTCTATTATGCCATGTATGCGTGGTGTGTGTTGAACAAATTATTATTTGAGCAACATTTCAACACACACACACATACACACACATACACATATATACACATGAGATAATATTAGTATCATAATGCATAACATGCGTGGGTGTATTATGCCAACGCCAAAAATTAACTGTAATCATAATGTTAAATTTTCTCCGTAGTAACGGTGACTCATCCCTGAATCTTTATCACAATAACGTTGCTCATGTTTCATAATTTTCATTCATAGAAAACCCGTTTCTCCATAATAATGCATAACTAACACAATCAAAGAAAGAAATTTAATGTAGCCTAACCCACTGTCAAAGAGACCCAATCCGTGTGAAACTTCTCATGATCTCTCTTTTAACCCTTAAGACCCTGATACACCCTAACATAACATTAATTTGACCATGATGGTTCAGGCGCCAAGCTGTTCTGGCACCACCCTTGAACTGTCATGGTCAATCTATCTCCAGTACTGTAATGTAGCTTACACAGGACAACCCACAAGTATGAAAAATTCATCCTGAGGATGTAAAGGGTAAATCCAGTCCATATATTTCATCCCAATGTCCTATTTTCATCTCAATCAATCTTATGACTTCTGTGATGTCAAAGGCGCATTACCATAAACAAAGTAATAAACCCGTAATATGTTGAATAACAATTAACCATTGATGAAAAAAAACATAGCCAAGAGTCTAGACGCGTTACAAATGTTTCTTTTGCAATCTCAAGAAAAAAGTAGACAAAATAATTATCGTAGGTCACAAACATTTAATCTTCAACAGTTGTGAAGTTAGAAAATGAATGCCCATGTATGCCATGTACAGAAAATTTCTTGTAACAACATGACTGGGGTCGCAACTTGTCTGTTATATCCGAAGTGTGTTATAGGCGAAGTCATTTAAAAGCCTTTCGCTCTCAGCAGCGGATCTATCCGCGGTTCAAGGGTTGCCGCATATTAATTAGCGCACTGACCTACATCCCGGTCACGTGATCTCTAAAACTTCCGTGCAATGGCTGCCTCCACAGTTCATGTTTACAGTGCTTTCTCTGCGAGTTTTTCATCTTTTTTGATGCGGTTTTTTGCATTTTCTTAAGCAATCACACACGGAGATTATCAATATGGCTGCCAGACGCTACACTGCCGAGGAAGTAGCACGAATTCTGTTTGAAACACCGTATAATGGTGATGTTAGTGACGATGAAAGCGTAGCAGACGATGGTGATGTTTATTCTAGTAACCTGTCGGACAAGGATTCAGATAACAGTGATTATCCTGAAGAGGAATACAATCTTCCAAGTACATCAACAGGCAGGGGGCGTGGCAGAGGAAGAGGAGGGAGAGGAGGAAGAAGACAAAATGTTGCATTCTTCCCCTGCATGGGAGTTTTCCAAACTTGTCAGTTCAAAAATTATGTTTATTTGATTCCTCATTCATTTTCCTTCAAGAATATATGCATGTTTACATACATATGAGCCATAGTTTATTTACTGCAAATTTTTTTGTAAGGTTGGTGTAGTGCCGCTAAGAAAAGTTGCGTCAGACCCAGGTATCGACTGACATCCCATAATGCACCTCTGACAACATTGTATGCTTAGTTATCAAACAATAGCAATTTGTGGTGATGTGTGACATATTTATACACATTTTAGAACCATTTTCCAGTGCATATTATGAGCATTTGAATTTTTTTTTTATTTTTCAAAACTGCGTTTTTTTATAATCTTTTAAAAAGTGGGTTATCTTCCCCTGTGTGGGAGTTGTCCGAACATGTCAGTTCAGAAATTATGGTGACTGTATTCCCCATCCATTTTCCTTTCAGAATATATATACATTTGCATACATTTGACCATTTGTTGATTTTCTGTTAATTTATT
The DNA here is from genome assembly GCA_036245525.1 of Semisulcospira habei. Classification (NCBI taxonomy): domain Eukaryota; kingdom Metazoa; phylum Mollusca; class Gastropoda; family Semisulcospiridae; genus Semisulcospira; species Semisulcospira habei. The sequence continues at coordinate 174,736,241 of BTPG01000006.1, read as the reverse complement.
TCTAACATTGGTGATTTTTTAAGAAAAAATCTTATTAGTTCTGGGAGTGAAAGAGTTAAACAGAGTGTAGTGGGGGCTCCTGGAAACAGCGTGGCTGCATCAGAATGTTGTTATATTGATATGAACTTGCTGCACGTGTAGTTTACTACAGTCATATTAAATAAAACAATATTTCAACAAAGACATAACGTGTTTAACTCATTCGAGACGAACGGCATCCGGATACGCGGCTTATGCCGCGTATCCGGACGCCGTTCGTCTTGAATGAGTTAAACTAAAGAGCATTGAAAAGCTCGAGCTATCTGTTCTAACCCTAATAAAACTATACCATGACGTACGTTTGTCCGTGCTAGTTAGCGCCATCCTTGAACTATCACGGTCGACTCTCTCCTAAACTGTAATGTAGCCTGCATAGGACATCTCACAAATTTGAACAACTTCAACCACAGAATTTAATGGAATAAAAAATGGTTTCTGTCGTCATCAAAATAGTAGCATCAACACGGCCATACCTTTCAGCATTTGAATCAGCAAGAGACAGATTCGCATGCATGCAGCAAGGACTCATGTGACTCTATGTCCCTTGTAAACGAAGCGGGATTTCCAGAGCAACACTGGAACTTGTTCTGGGGCCAGTTGCATGAGTGAGCTTAATCCTGCGCCAGCCACGAAGCTTTCTTAGTGGCTGGCGCAGGACTAAGCTCACTGACCCCTGGTCTGTAACTTTGGGCCTTACAGCTGAATTTCTACACCAATAAATGCTCGCTGGTAGGTGATTCTGATCCTCCAACCCTTCACTACTAGTTGCAATATCTAGGCCAGCTCAAAAAAAGCCCTCGGACTCGAGGGCAGGGGAAAGGTGGTGACCCCTTTTCACCCGTGCCCGTTCGTTCACACCTACAAACTCTGCCCTCATTGGTCCGGCAAGGGAGCTAAGTAAATCGCGTGGGTGGGGCTGAATAAGAAGTGAAGAATGTTGGTCCCCTCGCCAGCGTACTATCTACCTACGCTAAACTATGCCAGTACTCCATATATTAACGTCCCCGTTCAACGCCAACTGCGAAAAAAAGAAAAGAGAAAAAGATCGACAGTAGAACTCAAGGGTAGTGCCGGTTTGGCTTGGCGCCTTTAGGCGCCAAGCCAAACCGGCACTGCCCTTGAGTCGATTAATTCGATTAATTTACGATTTAGTATTACTGTCGTAAGCCGTGATATTGTAGATAATTTAAGATGTGATAAAAAAATATATAACAACAAAGAAGAGAGAGAGAGAGAAAAAAAGCACGCTAAGAAGGGACAAGTACACATTTGTAATTTTTAAACTAATTTGTAAGTGTTTTTGTTTCTACCTTTGCTCGGTATTTCTTTGCCATTATGCACACTTGGTAGTCACCTTTTTGGTCTGGAGTAGGATGTGATACGTTTGGAGGCCAGGGGTTAGAAGTGAAGGGGGAGTAAATAGTTTACTATCGGCCTAGCCTACAATAGTACCCGCCTACAGCGAGGGAGCGTGAATCACAAATGGCCAGAAAAATGCGGGCAAAACTATGCAGGAAATAAATTCTGTCACAATTTCACTTCTGTTGCCCTCACCCCTCATTCTCCGACTTTTCAACATACGCAAGCACACACACACACACACACACACACACACACACACACACACACACACACACACACACACAGTGTGTGTGTGTGGAGCAAATAAATGGACTGGGACAGACTTTGGACAGAAACGGAGAACATTTCTAACAAACACAAAAATGATGATTGTAGAAGTTAGTGTATGCATAAATATATGCAATTAAATTTCGAGAAATGCAACAACAAAAAAGTGTTGGTATCCATACATCTCTAAAACGTAATTTATATAGGTCAACATTTTTAACGATGCAGCCAAGACGACAAATGCAACTACGTCACAGAACTTGACCACTGAACGGTCACTCACCGGACCGCATTTTCCACAAAAGCCCGAAGTAAACAGCAACAGACATAGATCCTCATGAGCCCCCGCAAATCGCGGGGGCTTATGAGGATCTTTGTCTTTTGCAGATGTGTCGCTAAAAGGCTAGGGTCTACTGGCTAGCTAGCCCGATGTGTTGTCGAGTCACGATGGGAGGTCTAGCCCTCCGCAGTGATACATTCCAATCACTGAATGAAATTCCTTTGCGCGCTGGGCGCTTGGAAGGCCAAGGCATTGAGAGTCCGCTAGCCGGCTCGCCCTTAAAACTCTCTCAGCAAAATAACACAGACCCTCGTGGACTGTATGCAGCGTAGAGGAAGTAAATATAATCAATGCTTCTGGAAGACAAAGACAAACATCCATTTGCACCAGTATTCCTTGAACTGAGAAGGTGGTGATGGTTTCAGTGTTGCGGTGTACTACGCAGGAAGGTGCTAGCGGGCGCGTGTAGCGAGGATCAAAAAACAGGTCACAGGCGTGAAAACTAGGTGACGGAACAAAACGGAAACTTACACCCACATTTTAAACAAGCATCCAAGAACCGAACGTGCGCTTCAGCGCTTGTTCGGTTGTTGGATGCTTGTTTAAAAACCAAGGACTGTCAATCATTCCTAACGCAATCCTTCAGCAAAACCGTTACTCCACCTGCAAGTGGACGAAGCATGGTTTCTCAAGTGCTCGTGAGAATCTCTATAATAAAGCTTCTTGCTGGCATAATTCAGCGACATTTGTCCTTTGGGGAAGAGGAAGTCATCGGCATTGGAGTCCTGTGTCTATAAATGGGGTTACAAACTAACACACAGAAAGTGCCCCACTTTGCTGGCCCCCTCTTTCTATTCCCGTACCCGAACACAGAAACGGCATGGTTCCGGCGAAATATGCTTGCATACATGTGCCAGCTGATCGTACGCGCACATACCCAAGTGATTATTAAAGGCGTGTGCTTTGGAGGTGAGAGCGAGAGGTAGGGAGAAGAGGGAGAGGGGAGAGAAGAGTGGGAGAGCGGTCAAAGGAAGGCGCCCTGGTCACACACACAGGAAGTGGAGAAGATAGCGGCATTATGAATGAACGAAATCTTTTCTCAATCTGCTAACCCCCACGCGCTTGCAGCCACCGGTACTGTGTACATGTACGCAAATATAGTATTATGATGTACAGTGCCCAGATGGCTGCATGCATCAGGGGGTTAATGAACAGATTACGTGGATCATCTTGTGTCGAATTTGTCTAAATAGACACCCAATTCTCTTGAATTCCACGTGAATTGCCCCTCATGGTCCCTGTCCGACTCAGTGCTAGAAGCTAGGATTCTCAGAAGCCCATGCAGCAGCACTGAGGTCGTGAACACCTATCTGTATCTCCTGCTACTGGTTAGCACTTTTGACGGGAAACTAAAATGGTTAAAACATAGGCCTGAATTCTGTGTAGGTAGCTAGCTGCAGAGGACCGATCGGACAGCATATTATATTGACTTGGCTGTCGGTAGCGGCTTCTGTCGCGATGATTCCTGCAGGACATAGGATGCTGTTATTCCTGCAGGAATCATCGCGCCAGCCAAAGGGTTAGTACTTCCCTCGCACACAACGGTTGTCTCCCTCGATTCGAATCGAGCCCGCAGACAACCAGTATAACCTTCGCAGTGAGCTCAGGCACCAAACACTTGAACATGGCAGGCACAACTATGAAGGTACATGCACAATACGGACACTGGTCAACGCAACAGGCATCCACGACCTGTGTGTACTGGTGCGACAGAATCATGCATCGTGGAGCTAGAAAATCACAGTTGTTGCACACTGATAAGCCTTGATAGCAGACAGAATTGCCTGTTGCTGGTACAAATATGAATGGTTACGAGCAGTGATTCGTGTGACAATGATTCTTTATTTTACAACGGTGAAAGTTTGAAAGTGTGAGGCAAAACGAGAGAGAGAAAGAGAGATATAGAGTCAGTGGTGACCAACCTGAGGCCATGCTATCGCCAGCGCGTCCCCCTCGTGGCAGTCGGTTGTACCACACACACCCTGCCTTCCCCTGGCCCAACTCCCGTCATAGGAGTGTAAACTCTAGCCCGGCCCCGGCCCAACACACTGACACACACACCACAGCCACACTGCAGGAGCAAGGCACTGCACACACCCACGAGTGCTAACAAACAGGACAAGCGGAAAGTGGTTATCTATCGTATTCAGCACACTTGCACGACGCTCATCGCTCACGTGACCCACAATATTACAAGGCTTTTTGTAGTAGTAATTAGACAGTCGTACACTCGAACCACGGTAGACTTCACTGTCGGAGTATGTAAGCGCAGTCAAGAAAGGTCAGCATGAGGCTTAGACTTTCATGAGACCCTGCTTCGCAGGGACACATGAAAGTCTACGCTTCTTGCAGCTAGGAAGACTCTTGCGAAGGGAGTCTAGAAGCCAGCCCAACTCCATGTTTGCTGCATAGCGACTTCAGCCAATCAGCTTGCTTACTGGCCTGTCATCTGTGGGGCCACTCCCAGCGCGTTGGGTTTTCCACCCCCACCTTCTACCTACCCCCCTCTCTAGACCTCCTCCCCCTTATGTGTGCCACACAGGCCGTGCATTTCCAACTACCGCCCATGCGTCAGTGTGTGTGTGTGTGTGTGTGTGTGTGTGTGTGTGTGTGCATGAGTTAGCGTGAATGTCTGGCACTGTAAAACTAAACCCAGAGCGAACCAACCTCCCTTTCGCAGTCTCTAGAAGAAGCAACGTGAATCTGTTGGGCACGCGCATGAGTACCTACACTTTTGGGAAGCGATCCAAGTATTGTGTGGAACGGGATGGGGACGACCGCGGAATACACTGAGGACGTCCGGAGACCGTCCCTACCAGAAGAATGCACGTGTGTGAGAGCGGAATCAGTGCACAGGAAGATCTGTCTCTCACGTCACAGTTGTACGACATTCACTGGTCGTGTCAATAAAACACAGGGCCGGCCGTTGACTGGTGCACTCTTCTTTGTACGGAGCACAGAATATTCCAACCCCCACGTGACACACCAGTCGATTAACGCAAGAGAGGTCATGCCCAAAGTCATTCGTCCAGTCCGGTCTACCTGCAAGAAGCATGGATTCACTAAATCATCTGCATATTGCAGGTGCTCACGAGAATCTTACTGGCATTGATCGGCTTGACTGCATCCTCGGACAGAGAAAGTATTGTACTCAAGCTGAGACTCGGACAGCGTAGGTCCAACCGTTCATCGAGACTGGACGAACCGTCGCTTTTGGAGCACAGGTGTAAATGAAGCCATCAACGCGTGAAGTTCTTCCTGAGCCCATTCATCTGCAGGAGACATTGAAATCTTCCCTTCTTTCAGGTTAGAGGCATTTCAGCACTGTACAGTTTCAAGTCGCTTGACCTGAAAATACTGCTCCGTGACCTGGATATGAAAATCATTCAACGCAGAAGGCGGCCACTTGGACTGTTGCCATCCTGATCGGAAAGGTGCGGCACGGAACAGAACCGGTATCAGTGTGACACGGCGGCCTCCATTGAACCTGTAGGATACACTTGGACTAAAAGCAATGGATAACAGCGCCGGATTAATCAGTTTTCAAGAGGGGGGGGGAGGGGGGTGCTCAACTTTTATTTTTTTTATTGCCAGGGTCTAGTATATATCAAAAAAACACAACCGAAACTGTTCTTCTGACTTTTTGAAATTTTCTAACTGGTTTTACGTACGGTACCGAAACACAAGCGTTACAACTCAATTTTAAACACATTTATAATTTGATACCAGCAGGAGTGGGGGGGGGGGTGATGTAGTACCAAAGCACCCCCCCCCCCACACCCAGGATCCGGCCCTGGATAACTTACACTACGTACTACAGTGGCCAAAATGCGTATCAGCTTAACTCATTCTACCCCAGACACACCACAGGAACATAAGGATCGACCATGATAGTTCAAGGGTGATGCCAGAATAGCTTGGCGCCTATGGGCCTTGGGTGCCTATTCTGGCATCACCCTTGAACTATCATGGTCGATCTGTGTCCCGCACTGCAATGCAGTCTTCAGAGGACAATGGCAAAATTTAAGGATTTCGGTCTTGGGGTAGAATGAGTTAAGAAGCAGCAATATCATAAGTTTTCATTCCGAACTTCATAAGTCAGGCGTGACAAAAGTGCCAACACTGAACTGCAGCGAAGATCTACAAGAGATGAATATTCTCATGTGGCCCTGCCCTGCAGGGCAGGGGCTTATGAGAATCTATGCCACTTGTGGGTCTAGATTGACCTATTGTGCGCAGTTACTACTTCAGTCTCTGCTCCTTGGGCGGCCGTCAGTTTACCAGTTCACTCGTGTGTCCTTGACTGTCCTAAAACTCGCGCTCAACACTGCCTCTTTCACAGCAGTAGGTTGCAACTTAGAAGAAGTTTAGACGAACAACAGTCATCTCGTAGTGCAGAAGTAGAACAGAGAAGGTGATGCTCAGCTCGCAAATACTGTGCGTTTCAGCTGGGGTTGTTCACAAGTGTGTGTCTGTGTGTGTGTAAGAATGGCAAACAAAACCACTCTCCTGACTTGGAGTGATGGACAAGACATCAACTTGAGGTCGGTGTGAGTCAAGCAAAATACCCAAAGAAACACGAGGATGTAACTATAGCAAACAAGTGTTTTGTGTGTGTGTGTGTGTGTGTGTGTGTGTGTGTGTGTGTGTGTGTGTGTGTGTGTGTGTGTGTGTGTGTGCAGCGGCACAACAAAATGGTATTGAGCCACAATAGATTCCACAATATGACAGTGTAAAAGGACCCCCAATAGACTCCACAATATGACAGTGTAAAAGGACCCTCAATAGATTCCACAATATGACAGTGTAACTGGACCCCCAACAGATTTCACATATATGACAATGTAACTGGACCCCCAGTAGATTTCGCAATATGACAGTGTAACTGGACTAATCTCTGCCAGCAAGAGGCAGATTCTCGTGAGCCCCAGCAAGTGCAGCGCCGTGGTCATGACAATCTATTGCTCTTGGATAATGGAGTAGACTGATTGATGGACTGAAGCCTAGCGAGACCGAGGAAAGGCGACCGGCTCAAAGGTGAGGGTCAGTCAGCATTGAGAAGTGTGCAGTATTCCTGGTGGAATGTAACCCGCCAACCGGCCTCGCGGCTGCTCGGAGCAAAGGGAGATCGAGCCGAAGACGTCTTGCTTACTGGGTTACGCTGTCAGCAAACCCTCCTACTTCTTCTTAAAAAAAAAAAAAAAAAAAAGGCCGGTCATCTGACAGAAGTCGGCCGCAGTGGGCCCGCGCACAGTCGTGCGCGGACCCTCTGCGGCCGACTTCGGCCATATGGCCTTTGCGTACTGGCGGGAGCCCTCGTAGTAAGACTCATGAGGATCAACACAACTCAGTCACTGCAAAATGACCACCAGATCTCAGTCCATCCTCTTGCTGTTGACGTGGACAGTAGATGTCTGTGCTATCTTTTTCCGACGCCGCCCACAATTTGTTTGCTGGTCTGTACACAATTTCTCGGCCGTTGACCTGAAAGGCGTTGCATGCAGGTAACGAGTCGTTCGTTTGTCATCAAGGACCTTCATCTCCTCTGGGCTGTGCTGACTGAGGACGATCATGTCCAATCTCACACACCATTACTTCCTCTCATCCGCTCTTCGTTAGCATGTACAGCTAGCAAAGTACAGCAAGCGAATCAAGGAAACTGAGCAGTGTGTAAAACTAACCAGTGTGTATCTTTGAATCAAATTTTAGATTCAACCATGGCAAACCCAAGATAACAATTTTTTTTCTCTCCCAAGAATGAATGCAACGACACAGAGCAAAGAAGGGTCATGCTGCTGGTGGTGGCCGGTCTCGGAGTAGCCGGAGAGTAACTAATAACTCAATCGAGACATGCGGCATACGGACATGCGGCTATTTGCCGCGTATCCGTATGCGGCACATCTCGAATGTGGTTAATGATGCCTATGGTCGGTTAACTTCAACGCCCGGTGTTTGTCATTCCACGATGCCGGAGCGTCTGGCATCAGCCTTACAGTGATGTAGACAAACTTAAACCTGATAGTCGTGTTGCAGGGATCCCCTCCCACTGCCCTGTAAGCAAAGGTCCTCGAGCCGATATCGGCTGCAGTGGGCCCGCGCAGGACAGTGTGCGGGCCCACTGCCGCCGACGTCGGCCCGAAGGTCCTTTGCTTACTGGGTGAAGCATCGCTGGCAACAAAGAGGCAGACCAGGTCGCCAAGCTCGGTGCTTTAGAGGAGTAGGAAGACAACCGTGAGATTACCAAGGCATGGTATCATTTGACGCCAAGAGAAAGTCACTATCTGCAGTCCCAGAACTGACCGCACTTGACTCAACAAGAATATGCACAAGATGTTGCTGTTGGCATCAAGTCTCCTGTGTCCCTCTCCGTGCAGAAATGATGCTGTCTCTTGTCAGAGTGCAGACAGCTATGGGATAGCACACGGACCATCCTAACAACGCAGGCGGTCAAGCTGCACGAGGCCAAGAAATACCATCTAGTGCAGAACGTGTTCCGTCCCATACCGGTCGGCAGCCGTAATCATCATAACGCAAACAAAAATAAGATGTAGAGCAGCGTATGAAAAAAGGTACAACAGAACTGACAACTGGACGGACCAGTATACAGTTTCCTTATAAAAGTGACCTACGTGGATTTATTCAAGACGTTGTTCTCCTCGCTGACGGCTTCAAGATGTCACAATGACATAAACAGCCGATGTTGCACCAACGAAGGTATTCGGCATGCATGCAGAGCTACGTGTACACCAGATCTGTCATCCATGTTTTAATAACCTCATCGAGTATATTAAGTTGGCGATGTCGAGCAGAATCTGTCGAAGTTGATCTCTGCAGCCAGGCACCTGTTTCAGCTTAGGCAGCTCTTCCCCCTACTCATGTTGGCAGTGGATTCCTTGCGCTGTGTGTGCTGTTCACTAAATGTGAAATCCCGGTCTGACGAGCAGAGATGAAAATCCGTGAAGGCCGAGTCGAGCCCCGCAAAAGGCATAGATTCTCATGAGCCCCTTCTCCGCAGGGGCTCATGAGAAGCTATGCCTTTTGCAGATAGTGTGGCCTGGCTCAGAGACCGTGCACAAAAAGCGCGAAAACGGCGTTTAGTGCGTTGACCCTCTGCCTCTATTCTTGCAACAAAAAATGTGTCAAGAGAGGAAGAATTGGGTCGCGAGCGCTCTCTCTCGTGAAAGCGAACACACAGTCAGCGCGCGAGCGGTTGGCTGAAAGCTACGTCACAGCTGATGGGGTCACGAGAGAGGTCATGCACATAGCAATGATCCCTGTTCCGGTATCTCCTGCATAAAGTCTGTTCGCCGCGAAACCTGCTGAACGATCATTGTAACTTTGAGCGACATTTCGTTACTCTCCGTCGAAAATCGGACGACTGCGACGTGCTGCGTACAAGTTTGCATCAGTGTACAGCTGGAAATATAAGGAAAATGGTCCTGCGGCCATTTTCTAGCATTTCTAGCTGCACGTAGAGGCGGTCTACATTTGGCAGGCAAAGGTGAAAGCGCCATGTCGATATACAAGCTTTTCGATACAAGAGCACGGCGTGTTGCGCCACGATCATTGTCTCGGAAGCCTATGCTTTATGCAGACAACAGTTTGGAACTGTCATGGATCTTTGTTTCTTGTGGACCTGCGCCAGCTGTGACAGAACAGGCCGACCCGAGACTGCTACGGCGGCAGAGGAGAGAGAAGATGGCGGGCAACAGGCCGCGCGTTGCTTCTCTGCACGACATGCTGGTTCTTGCACTCGTCGGCCTGCCCGATAGATCCCCTTTTGCACGTTCCGACGCCAGGTGGACACTGTGGTTGTTTTATGCCAGTCACCCCGTTGTCAGATGCTGCAAACTCTAAAGTCGCTGCTGCAGCTTTTACACGACTAAAAAAAAACCTAACTCCTCCTGGGACCAGATGTACCAGTGAGCTTAGTCCTGCGCCAGCGGAGCACCTTGCTTAGTGACTGATGCAGGACTAATTTAGCACGCTCATACAGCGGAGCACCTTACTTTGTGACTGGCGCAAGACTAAGCTCACTCATGCACCTGACCCTAGGAGGTTCGTCGGGATCGATATTTAACCTTTAGTATATCGGTAGCTCATTTTTAATAGTAATAGTAATAAATAATAACAATAATAAAGAGCATTTATATCGCGCTGAATCCCCAGGAGCAGTGGGCTCAGCGTTTCCTGCTGGAATCACTGCGACAACCAAGCGTAACGACAACGAAAAGGTTAACGCTGAACCTAACCAACTTCTCCGTTCCTCTGACAGAGGGAGGGAGTAGATTCGGCGGGATGAGGTGAAGAGTCAACCTCACTGTTCACGCGCACACCTCCCCTTTCTTTCCTTGGAGCACATGCACTCGTGCCGTCAGCGGTGAGCGCGCGCAAAGCACAAGCGAGCCGGGTTTGAGGGACCGGAAGGGGTTTAGGGGGCTGGAGAAAGAAAAGGTTGGAACTGGAGCATGGCCAAGAGAGTGGGGGAGCGAGGCGGGCTGCGGGCGGGCGCCACACAAGACGTGCAGGGACCGGGGTGGTGGTTGTCTTGGAGGCGGGGTCAAGGGGACGCAGGGGGCGGAGTCACGCAACGTGACCCGCCTACGCTACAAGTCCCGCCTACTTCTGCATCCGTCTCTCCAGGCTCATGGTTTTCCTCAAAAAGTTTGCACGACAGGCATTGGCGTCGTCACCCAGCAAGGTATCTATGATCACCCTCTCTGTGAAGAAGTAGAAAGAAAAAAAAAGCTTAATGAGGCAGCCTTCGATCATTTGGCAGCAGAAGGGCCGCAGGGTAAGAAGTTTTGCTGCGGCCTCCCGCAGAGGAACCCGTACGTATGTCACTGTTGCCGAAGGCCACCCTGTAGCCCTACACTCGGAGGCACACTGGTTACACTCATACCGGTTACACTAGTTTGTAGTTACCTCCCTTGCGAAGTGCGGAGCGGATCGAGGGAGGTCACTAGTGGGGTTCGGTGGACAAGAGTGCCCTCCTCTTCAACTAAGAGTTTGCTAGGAAAGCTAACTGAAATTACTCCAGCAATGAAACGCTGACACCTTCAGTCACTATAGCACAATACAATGCCCTACAATAACTCAACTCATTCTAAGCCAGACACACCACTGCAAGATATGGATCGACCATGATAGTTCAAGGGTGATGCCAGAATAGTTTGGTGCTTATGGGCTATTCTGGCATCACCCTTGAACTATCATGGTCGATCTGTGTCCCGCACTGCAATGCAGACTTCAGAGGACAACGGCAAAATTGGGGGATTTCAGTCTTGGGGTACAATAAATTAACAACGGCACTTGGAGTTGCACCGCTAAGTTCCGTAGGAGACGGGCCTACGGTAAGAAACAGTTTGTCTGTGGTAGTATAGATTCAGTGAGCTTGGTCAGGCGGTCCTCTGCTTTTGTTTGCTTGTTGCTGTTATTATTATTTTCAATTATTATTATTATTATTACTGTCATTGATATTGTTTTGAATGACACATTTGGTGTTATTGTTATTATCAATATTAATATTAGTCGTTATTGTCATGAGTACAACATGTATACCACATCATAACAATCGCCAGGATGCCGCGCTTAGTCAGTGACTGCTCGTAGATACCTGCACTGAGACTGCAGCTGACAAGTAACTTGTTCAAGATATTTAGCAATCTACACTGATAAACTGACAAAGACAGTACACACTCTCTTTTATTGTTTTTTTTTGTTTCAGCCACTAAAGAAGTTGATTATGGCAAATTGCTACACATCAGTCAGTCTTCAGCCATGGTATGCTGTGGCGATGCCACTTCCTGCCGATAATTCCACGTGCCACGGCAGAAGGAGACCGTAGAGGATTTCAGTCGCAGACTACGATGAGCGTTGCAGAGGCAGAGAAGATGAGTCAAGGCGGGAATTCCAGAACAGGGATTTTTCACCAACAACGAAACAACGCAGTTCGCCATCACTGAGTCACACAAGCCTGCTTCGGCCCATCTGCAAGAGGCCAGATTCTCATGAGCCCCTGCGAATGCAGGGGCTCATGAGAATCTATGCCTCCTGCGAAAGTAGATATCCCTCTGTCTTCCTCATCTGAAGGAAGTGACTGGCGATTTGGGTTTCAGGCTAAAAGTGGGCTGCACCAGCAATGACAAAGGCTGCATGCACGCGCGGCGCACGCGAGCAATGCAAGAAAACAAAAACTGGAGGCGGATTCGGGCCAGATATTTTGGCGGCAAACCGGCACGTGCGCAGACAATAACTGTAGCGGGTGCATACTTGTATGCATACACGCGCATACATACATTGACAACAGTGGATGGGCGTTGCTTGGTGGTGATAGTGCAGACAGGTTTGGTCAGGTTACATGTATCGTTTTACAGGTCTGACTAAAAACGATACGTATCCTGGGAAGTGCCGTATTCGGCCTAGCATGTGGTTGGTTGGCTGCTTCATGATGGACAGACATAGATAGAGAGAGATAGATGATGGGTGGATGGGTAGACAGACAGGTAGACAGACAGACGCTGAGACAGACTTAACTGACATAATTCACTGTCTGCTGTCAGACTGACTGACTGAATGATCGATCGATCGATCGGTCGGTTGCTTGGCTGATTGATTGATTGATTGATTGATTGATTGATTGATTGATTGATTGATTGATTGATTGATTGATTGATTGATTGGCCATAAAATAGGATACCTAACCAGATGTCTAAGTTGGAGCAAGGAAAAACGGCTTGATCCTCCCAGAATACAAAGAGTTCAAGGTACCTACAGGCATTGTGCTTGTAAAACCAACTCAGCAATGAAAGGAAACCAACAGTTTTAGACAATTTAAGGTACAGATCTCTGTTGCAAAGCCTAAGGCAGGTCGCTGAGGGGTGCGGTCAAAACCGAAACTTCATATTTTGTGCACAACTGAATGTTTAACTTTAACTCATTCAGCCCGACGGACGTATTTGCCAAATTTTGGAGGCGTCATCTAAGACTATGTGCCAATTGCAGGAGATGGATCGACCATGATAATTCAAGGGCAGTGCCAGATTAGCTTGGCGCCGACAGGCGCCAAGCTAATCTGGCACTACTCTTGAATTATCATGCTCGATCCATCTCCTGACTCGGATAAGATCTTAAAGCTAACAATCTCAGAAAGATATGATTTAGCATGGCGACTAATTTACAAGAAGTGTGATATGGCCATTAGCTGTCTTGTCTGCTACTGACGATACAGATCGGCAGAAAAGGCGTGTAGTTACGTAGTTAGATAGTGACGTAGTTAGATAATGACGTAGTTACGTGTCTTTTCCGCCGAGCTGTATCGTCAGTAACAGTCAAGGGGTTAACGAAAATGAACAATGCATACGGCCTCATCATGTGAAACGCCAGGCATCATCCTAGGCATAAAGGCAGTAGACGCAAATCAATCAATGAACTTTATTGTATCAAATACAAGTTGCCACGTACAGGAAAATTTGTCTCACACCACCTCAGTCAGGGGCTACTGACAATCACTCATGTAACAACGTCGGATATAAAAGTTGGATATATTATATATCAACACTTTTTCGGAGATCGTTGCCACACATTTTTTTAAAACGCAAATTACTCCGTTTATAACACAATTCGGATTTGTCACAACAAAAGCAGAACATCTTATTAACTGATGCATTTCTGGAACATCAAAAACAAAGACACAAACATCAGTACAGGCCAGTCTATCACCCTTCCTGCATCCGCTAATGCACAACACTCAATCTGCCGGTTTTTTTTTTTTTTTTTCTGGCCCCATGACCAGCGTGAATCATTGTCCAAACTGTGCCCCAGACTGGGTCAATGGACATTTTTAATTATAATTTAGCGCACTGAAACTGCCACACTCTGCTATTTTTTGTTCACGTACTTTGGAGGTCGGAGGTGGACAGGTCACATTTCTGGGGAAAACCACGGCTTGTGAGCTGGTTTGTGAGTTTGGACTTTACGGGACGGGGAAGTTGGGACATGGTGTGCTGGTCTGTGATTTTGGACCTTACGGCGTCTTGCCGTAAGGTCCAAAATCACACACCAGCACACAGCTCCCGCGATCTGTTTTAGTCATCTTTCCCTGATTCGCTTGGTTGTGACGTGCATGGCATTCAGGCGGCAGAGTCAATGAAAAAGTTGGAACAGACGATTTCCGGAAATCAGAAGTAGGTCAACATTGCATGCGTTTCGGTGGAAACAGTGGATTAAAAGCCCGGACACACATGCGATATTTCGGACTTTTAATCTACTGTATCCGTCGAAACTCTCGATCGCATGTAGTGTCCGGGGTTTTAACCCTTGACATCCTGAGGCTGATTAAAAAAAAAAAAAGAAAAAAAAAAGCATATTGTCCTACTGAAGGCTACATGGCAGATTACAAGATAGATCATACAATCATTTCAGTTAAAGGCCCACTATCGCGGCAACTGTTCAAAGATGCACTACTGTAACAGATGGATACGAAACGCTACACAAGGGTCTATATAAATATGGTTTATTTGGACACAAGACAATCGAGTTCAGCACACGTCGTTTCGATATCAAGTAATTTGACAATGACTGCACTCCGTTCTATAAATACAACGCTTTCAGTAAATAAAAAAAGCTAAAAATAGATGTACACGCTAACGGCTGGGCGAAATAAATAAGTGCGATTACGCGTGTGCTTTTGCTGCGTGTCTCAATTCCTGTTAAAGTGATAGGTGTGTCGACAAGGCATAAGAAACGCAAATGGTGCTGAAATGTGTCTTCAAATTTACGTGTAATGGTTCTTTAAAAGGCGGTGCCAGAATAGCCTGGCGCCTCAGGCGTTAACTGTCATAGTCAATTTTATTTCAAGCAATGGGTGTAGCAGAATGAAAAGGGTTACTACACTGTTTTCGTCGAAACTCGTACCTGCGAGTGTAGTAATCGTACAACGTGTCTTAAAAAAAAAAAACAACAAAAAATTTGACCGGATGGAAAGTACTTTTCATCTTGTTATTCCATTCGTAAGCCCACTGATACGTTGGCCACGGTAATTTTCTCGAAATAGGCACTGTTTTCTTTGACCTATACCTCAAGCCTCGCGGCCAGTCGCCGACTTCTCCACTGACCGACTGATCAAAAGGTCTTCGGACGTTCGCTGTATGACTTCCAGAGTCATGCGGCTATTCCTTTAACTCATTCTACCCCAGACACACCACAGCAAGATATGGATCGACCATGACAGTTCAAGGGTGATGCCAGAATAGCTTGGCGCCTATGGGCGCCAAGCTATTCTGGCATCACCCTTGAACTATCATGGTCGATCTGTGTCCTCCACTGCACTGCAGTCTTCAGAGGACAACGGCAAAATTTGAGGATTTCGGTGTTGGGGTAGAATGAGTTAACCCGTTGACTGCTACTGACGATACCGCTAGGCGGAAAAGACGCGTGACAACGTCACAAACTATATACGTGACAACGTCACAAACTATATACGTGACAACGTCACAAACTATATACGTGACAACGTCACAAACTATATACGTGACAACGTCACAAACTATATACGTGACAACGCGTCTTTTCCGCCTAGCGGTGTCGTCAGTAGCAGTCAAAGGGTTAACGATATTGTATTATCACCTTCGATCATGAGAGATCGAGGGTAGTGTCATCAAGCGTGATAGCTTACTGGCTGCGTCTGTACTTGCGCCAAGCAAATCAGACGCAATCATTGAGCTATCCGCGCTTTTGATTCAACTACCGGAGAAGTAGTTCGAAAAAATTAACAGCGATGGCGAAAGACAGTAAGTCACGAAAGACAGTAGGTCACGGTCTATTTTAGTGAAACGAAAAATTCTCATTGCTGTGTTTTGAAAGACAGCTCCCTCTCTCTCTCTGTCTCTCTCTCTCTCTCTCTCTCTCTCTGTGTGTGTGTGTGTGTGTGTGTGTGTGTGTGTGTGTGTGTGTGTGTGTGTGTGTGTGTGTGTGTGTGTGTGTGTGTGTGTGTGCACCTCGTTGCCGACATCTCCATTCTTGCACTAACGTTACCAGTACAGCCGGCTATACATCTACAATGCACATATGTTCAAAGATAATTTAAAACTGCAAATACAAAACATCAAAAGCAAACAACGAACGAGAGAGAGAGAGAGAGAGAGAGAGAGAGAGAGAGAGAGAGAGAGAGAGAGAGAGAGAGAGAGAGAGAGAGAGAGAGAGAGAGACTCAGACTCAGACAGTTTATTGTTCAGACAAATTGTCCATACAATGGAGTGAGACATTACATAATTTATAATTCAGGTGTATATAAAGGCCATAAGGCGATGTTTATATCAACACACACACACACACACACACACACACACACACACACACACACACACACACACACACACACACACACACACACACATTTCCATTCGATCTACGCCAGCACATAATAGCCACTTTTGACCTACATGTAAAATGCGGTATCCAAATCCAGGCCACAGCCGTGTACTACACAGACCAGGTCGGAGTAAGAACCACAGTTTGCACGTGGAATCATACAAGCATGCTGCTACGGAGTTTAAAAGCATGACATACAAATCTTGCTAAATCGGCAATAGACTGCGGGTTGGTAGTGTCTAGGATACACAATTCTTTCTTTCTGAGTTCCACAAGGTCAAACTTACATAGGTATTTGGCTCGCAGTTCATCATAGAATGGACAATAAAACATAAAGTGAACTTCATCTTCCACAGCCTTGGCACACAATGGACACACTTTCGTTACAGCATTGGGAGTACTATATCTTTGTTTGTTACTTTGCAATTCGGTTATGCCAAGTCTAAATTTAATGTATAGATTTTTGACATAGGTTGGCTTAACCAGTTCAAAATAATTTTCTTGGACAAGTGTATGTTTAAAACTACGATACACAGTAAAACGTTCACTCTCAGAAAGCTTTGATGACCAGTTTTGTTTGGCACAATCAACCATCCTTTGTTTAAACTTGTTTATAAAAGCATTCCTGTTTCCAACACCTTGTGAAATCCATACATGACCAAACCCATTTCGGAAAAGCAAATTCTTTATCTTTGACACCCATGTTTCTTTCCCTTTATCGTCTAAATCCTTAAGCATATGATAAGCCATATTTGCAAATCTAGTAACAGGTAAAGCGCAGAGTCGAAGCCAGTAGGAAACACATCTTACTGACGTTAATACTGACAGGGGATATCGACCAAGTTCACCATAAACCATCAGGTTCGGTGTGCGGAAGTTGACATTAAGAAAACGTTTACATGCAAATGTATGGACTCTTTCAATTTCGGCACACTCGTTTATACCCCAAATTTCTGAGGCATACAACAAAATTGGGACAACCTGCGCATCAAACAGCTTGAAAAAAACATCAGGACTAGCGCAGTTAATTTTCTTCAACATACAGAAAATATCGATTACACATTTTTTTGCCTTAGTCACTAAGTCATCAACGGATGTGTTTAAACTCAAACGTGTGGTAAAGTTTAACCCAAGGTACTTATACATATTGACAACTTCTACCCTCGTTCCCCCGTAAATCCATTTCTCATATTTTGACAAATACCCACCATTTCGAAACACAATTATTTTTGTCTTGTCTAGGTTAACAGACAAACCAAGCTTAGATGCTTCTTTGTATAAATTGTTCAGCTGAGTCTGAAGGCCATTGGGGGTTGATGAAAACAAAGCAATGTCATCTGCAAACATCAACAAAAACAGTTCTGCTGCATCGGCTTTTAGTTGGAAACCATGTTTACCATTTTCAATAATGTACACAGCAAGCTCGTTAATCAAAAAGGAGAACAATGTCGGCGATGCTAAACATCCTTGTTTTAAACCTTGGAAACACTCAAAAAACGCTGTACAATTCAGGCTGTCTCTAACACAAAATTTCACCGAGTCATACATTGCCTTCATAGCTGAAAGCATTTTGCCGCGCACTCCAGCCTTCAATAAAATATTCCAAAGCACACCTCTTTTAACAGTATCGAAAGCTTTGCGGAAGTCAACAAAAGCCACATAAACTTTCTTATTTTGTAGAAGTTGTTTTTGAACAATAGCATAAAGTGTAAATATATGGTCCACAGTAGAGTAGGATTTCCTAAACCCGGCTTGTGTTTCAGACAGAATATTATGTTCCTCAGCCCAGTCTGTTAACCTTCTGTTCAAAATGTAGGTATACAGTTTACTAACACAGCTAATGAGAGCAATACCACGATAATTATCTGGATTATTTACATCTCCTTTCTTGTGGAGTGGGAAAATAATAGCTTTAGACCATTCGCTGGGGAACAACCCTTTGTTGAATAGAGCATTAAAATACTTAGTGAGAAAGGAGATGATAGCTGGGTTGGAGACTTTAAGAACTTCATTTATAATTCCATCAGGCCCGGGGGCCTTTCCTGCTTTGGCATGTTTTATAGCAGCAATAACTTCTGCTTCTTCTATGTTGATATCTAGGTCATGAAATAAGGCTTCATCAGACTCAGAGTCTTCTGAAAAATATACATCATCATTATTCTCTTGCTGTGCTATGTTTTCATTTAGAATGCTAGAGAAGTGATCAAACCACTGCTTCTTTGTTATATTGTTTCTTAAACGACGTTTTCTTTTCCACTTCTTTATTTCCTTCCAAAATGCCTGAGAGTTATGTCTATACTCAAGAATTTTGTCAACAGCTTCCCTCTTAAAATTAACTTCTTTAGCTCTAAGTAATCTCTTGTATTGTTTTCTCTCATTAACAAACGATGCTTTATTTTCCATGGTTTTATTTTTTGTGTATGTACGTAAGGCTTTACGCGTTCGCATTTTTGCATTTCTGCATTCCTGGTCAAACCAGGGGTGACTAGCGGTGTTTGTTTTGTGTGTATTGCCTGTGGAGGAATGAAATTGTTTTGTCATGCAACTAGCAGCGTCTTTGATAGCACATGTGAAAATGTCTAATGCACTATTAATAATTATCATCATCGATCTCAGCAGTAGCAGCTACTAGAGCATCCTGGAATGCAGGAGTAGTTAAACTGTCGCTGAGCGTTTGGGCCTTAGCAGGTTCCCAGATAATCTTATCAAATGAAAAACACTGCGTATCATCATCAGAAACATCGTTGTGGGGTGATACACGTACACAAGACACAGTAAGGACCAGTGGCATGTGTACAGACTCTATCCTCTCGCCAACTTCAAGTTTGTCACACAAACAAATAAAGTCAGGAGATGCAACAAAATAATCATTAATACTACAACCAGTGGGAGAAATAAATGTCAGGTGCTTTGACAGATCAGGGCTACAGAACCCATTCAGAATCATCAGTTCAAAACATGCACACAAATCTAATAGTTTTCTTCCAAATGTATTTACAGTCATATCTTCAGTAAATCGTGAAGGTTCAAATAGAGCGGTATTAGTTAGTAGTGTTTCATCAGGATCAAGCTGAAACAAATATGGATTAGGCTGCAAATCCCCAGTTCTACCATTAAAATCACCACACATTAGGAAATGAATGTCTCCAAATTGCTCGAGGGCACTAGCAAGACACTGTTCTAATTCTTCCAACAGGCAGTCGTACGGTAATTGTCTATAAAATGGTGAATCCTTGGGCGGAACATAGCACGCGACCAAAAGCACATCGCATTCAGTACCAAACAATGATCTGTCAAGTTTGAGAAAGACACTTTGAGCGCATGTCATGTTCACTTGGAAAACAAACTTGGCATACACATTTTTTACTAACACAACAACACCTCCCGAGCTTCTTCCTTGACGTGACAGTTTGACTGCAGGTAAGGAAAAACACGTGAAATCAGACCAGCAGTCAGGCGGGACGAAAGCATTGTCTAAAAATGTTTCAAACAAACACACAATGTCATAATTACTTACATATTGTAGAAAGTCTGGGTCAGATAGCTTGCTCCACAGTCCATCAACATTCCATGACAGAAAGGTAAGTGTATGCAACACATTATCTACTGGCTGCTCTACAACACACGCGCGCATCGGTGACACATCCCGTGCAATTGAGGTGGGAGACGCGGCTTGGCCGACATATCACGGGTCACTGGATTCGTCCCCGACCTCAATTGTAGGGGAACTGTGTGGCCGGCGCCGTTTCGCTGGTTTAGGTGAAGGCTGTAACGGGGACACCAAGTGTGGCGCACGTGCCGGTGTTGCGTTGACCTGCTGACCAGTAGCTGCGGCGGCACCGAGTCCTTGGATACGGTTGTCCGGTCTTCTGTCGACGCTGTTGTCTGTCGCATGACGGCGGCCGAAGTTGTCGGTGTCGTGGTTCCGTTGAACTAGGGGTCCAGCGACGACCAGCTTGTTTCCCTTGTAGTACGCCCGCATTCCTTTCTCCCGGTGCAGTCTGATCTGTTCATGTTGCCGGTTGGTTAAGTCACCAGCAACTTTAACCCCCTTTTGCTTGAGTGCAGCACGACCCTTGGTCGTCCTTGTCCCTCCATCTCGCGAACTTCACGATCATGGCTTGTTGTTGGCTCTGGCACGGTTGGCTGCTACAGATGCAAAGTCCGGTTTGTTCCCCACCCGGTGTGCGCGTACCAAATCGTCCTCAGTCCAGGTTTTATTTGGCACTGTGCCCTGCAGACATTCCAGTACTTTGGTGGCACAGGAATCGAAGGTCTCGCCTGGCGTTTCCACGATTCCAAAGAGTCGCAGATTGTCCCTACGTGAGAACGCCTCTAGCTTGTCTAGTTCTTCCTCGTAGCGTTTCCGCAGATCTTCCATGTCCTCCTGCAAGTCTTCTACAGACTCGGAAACCTCCTCCTGCTTCTCAGTCAGTTCCTTGCAGGTGTCCTCCAGGCTGCGAGCGCGTTGCTTCAAGTCAGCAATGTCGGTGCCAATCGCCTGTATAGAGGTCAGCACATCACAGAGGTCAGCACGAAGAGACCCCAGTTTCTCGTCAATCACCTGTGTCTGCTTGTCGATTATACGCTGAATGTCACTGACAGTAACTAAAGGTGGTGTAGTTCCAGAGACCTCGAGTGGATATGCGGATAGAGCTTCTTTGTCTGCCATCTTAGCACAGTTCGATTGACACAACAGTGCTACACAGTAATACACAGTACTACACAGTGCACGTAGCTGGCAGTGTTGTACTAACAGTCACACCGACGATTGTCGTACTCAGTTCAATGGCGATACAGGAAAACCAGTCAGATGGCAGAAGTCTGTGGTCGCACAAAGTCCAAATTTACACCGTTATGATCAGCGTAGATAGGCCAAGACACTGGTAGTAAAATCCAAACAGTAGAACTTTGATTAGTGACGAAATCGCCTAATTTTGCATCGCTAATTGACTCTCTCTCTCTCTCTCTCTCTCTCTCTCTCTCTCTCTCTCTCTCTCTCTCTCTCTCTCTCTCTCGAGAGAGAGAGAGAGAGAGAGAGAGAGAGAGAGAGAGAGAGAGAGAGCATGATGTTCTGGAATGCTGGAGTTCCCTGCAGGCTTACCACTGTCGAGGACCTCGTCAGCATCGTCGCAGGTTACAGTCGGGTTCAGTTCCTCCCTACGAGGCACTGGCACAAACACATAACTCATCTGCCCTAAATAAGAAACGCATAGATTATAGCACAGATCCTCAGGAGATCCTGCACCTATCAAGGGGAGAAAGCTCTTCGCGAACCAAACTATGCAGCCAGCTAAAAAACTTGAGGGACATCTGTAGGTCTTGAAAACTCCCGCAAACGTGTATAACTCAAAGATCCCTAAAAACCTGTAAGCAAGAGGCACAGATCCTCATGAGCCCCTGCAGTTGCAGGGGCTCATGAAGATCTGTGTCTCTTGCAGATGGACCTTGCTTTCTATATGACTATTCCGACAAGACAGACCAGGAGAGGGGTGGTCAGTGGGGAAGGAGGGATGGAGAGGAGTGGAGAGGAGAAAATTGCTAGTTGCTAAGAAACCAGGCACCTGATTTGCGCCGGCAGTATCGACCTGCAGACCAGTGACGGCTAAATCAGGCCCGGGGGGAGGAGGAATGGGTCATGGATGTTGGGGCGGGAGGGGGGGAGGGGGACGCGGGATATGGAGGGGAAAGTGTGGTCAGCGGCTCAACAATGTATATGTATCCTCAACCGGGGGAAATTATACCCTCCCAAAAGTTGTTCTCATTTAAAAGATTAAATATGTATTTATTTATTGCAACAGCACGCGACCATTTATTTACTTATTTATTGCAACAGTACGCGACCATTTATTTACTTATTTATTGCAACAGCACGCGACCATTTATTTACTTATTTATTGCAACAGTACGCGACCATTTATTTACTTATTTATTGCAACAGCACGCGACCATTTATTTACTTATTTATTGCAACAGTACGCGACCATTTATTTACTTATTTATTGCAACAGTACGCGACCATTTATTTACTTATTTATTGCAACAGTACGCAACCATTTATTTACTTATTTATTGCAACAGCACGCGACCATTTATTTACTTATTTATTGCAACAGTACGCGACCCAAAAATGAACCAGTGCTGAGAGAAGTCCTCACCTATTGCCCCTCATAACCCGTAATTTGCTACTAAAATGATAGCAATTATAGTCAATATTTTATTTTGTCAGTCATCGTTGTAACTGCAAATTTATATTCCATTATGCCGAGGATGTGTACAATAGACGATTTCCGTAAATGAGATGAAGGTAACAAAACAAAACACACACAAAAAAAAAAAAAAAAAAAAAAAAAAATGCGAATTCAACACCATCATAAAATTAGCTCATTCTACTGCAGGACCGAAATCCGCAAATTTTAAAGCCCTCCCCCCCCCCACCCCCACCCCCACCCCGCTGAGGACTGTATTACACTTCTGGAAACAGATCGAGCGTGATAGTTCAAGGGTTGTGCCAGAATAGCTTGGCGCCTATGGACGCCAAGCTATTCTGGCACAACCCTTGAAATATCACGCTCGATCCATATCTTGCCGTGGCGTGTCGGAGTTGATTGAGTTAAAAGAACTGACAAACATGCGACTGATACGACGCATGTTTGTTGTCCGCCCTTGTAATTCAACGATTGTGTCAAATTCGTGCATGTTTATGACATGCTTCTCATTTAGAACAACATTTCAACTGTGTATTCTAAAAGTAGTTTTGTGACATATTTTACATCTTTCTTCGACTGATTTCAAGAAGGGATGAACCGAGCTACGATTAATTTTCGAGGCAATTAAAAGACTTTTTTTCAATGAATGTACCCTGACCTAGTTTGGATTGCGCTGCACAGCGCCGCGTTTTGCCCGTGGGCAATTTTTTTTATGTATGATGCAGCAAGATCAATTATAATTGTCTTTGATTTACACCTGATTTCAGTCCCTCGACAAATTTGGAAAAACCAGTGTGTCTATTTCTTGTGAAAAGCAAAAATTTCATTATTATTATTATTATTACATGGTATTTATATGGCGCATTTCTCATATTTATAATATAACTCAATGCGCAGAAAGTAGCCGCGAACTGAACCCAACAAGCACGCTCACGTGAATCACACGCATTCACTCACACACTGTACGTAAACACAGAACATTCACGTGGTGCTAAGGGCAAGCTCAAGCGAGCTACTGACGGTATTTGGAAATCGTTTTGTATTTGAATTTTTTTTTTTTATTATTAAGTTGGCTGAAACTGATACCAAAGTGAAGGGGGAGGAAGAGCCGGAGTACCCGGAGAAAGAACCCCCGACGGTCCGCCCGAATTAACGGTGACAGTAGAGGAGAAAAATCCGACGCCGGAACCCGGAATCGAACCTCGCACCTTTAGCATTGGTGGCAGGCGCCTTAACCACTACGCCACGGACCGCCCCATTGTGTTAACTGTTATGTTAAAGTACCATTACGCGTAAATTTCAAGCACACTTCAGCACCATTCGTGTTCGTTATGCCTTGTCGACACACTTAACGAACTTTAACAGTAGTTGGGACGCAGCAAAAGCCCAAGCGTAATCGCACTTATTTATTCAGTCTGCCCAGCCGTTAGCGTGTCAATCTATTTTTAGCTGTTTCTCGAACTGAAAGCGTTGTATTTATAGAACGGAGTAGACTCATTGTCAAATTACTTGATATCAAAACGACGTGTGCTGAACTGGATTGTCCTGTGTCTAAATCAGTAGGTCTGTGTGTAGCGTTTCGTAACCATCTGTTACAGAAGTGTATCTTTGAACAGTTACGGCGGTCGTGGGCCTTCAATGACATTTAGTTAATGTTCTGTACGTCTCATTTTTTTTTCTTTCAAAAACAGTAATACATTTTTATTAGTAATATCGCAAATTATATCTTCGATACGAAAAGTACAACCGTGTGCACGATATTTTTATATCAACCCCGTAACTGCCGCGGAATACAGCGACCAGTACCCAATCCCTGCGAGAGGCATAGATCCTCATGAGCCCCCGCAGTTGCGGGGACTCATGAGGATCTATGCCTCTCGCTGACCTACCTTCGGGTCCATATGCTTGCTTAGCGCGCAAATTTCTTGCTTAGCGCTAAGTTCACAAGCTTAGCTGAAAATGTGCGTTGCATGAGCGTGCTTATCTGCTGGAGCGAGCTTAGTGGCGTGCTTAATTCTAAGGACGGTCCCCCCCCCCCCCCCCGTGCGTAGCGGCGTGCTTAGCTGAGGAAGAGTTCTTAGCTGCCGTGTTAACGCGAGAACGGAAATGTGAATTCACTCTCTTAAACCTTGTGGCAGAAACAGCCTTCCATCTAGGATAGAGAAGGAGGAACACGAAATGTACGTGGAAACAGCCTCGTCTCACGGACATCTGGGAATTATAGGTGAGGAGTCTGCATAACTGATTCAACTGACCCTGCACACAGATGGGTATAACCCAACACCAGCCGTTGTCAGAGAAACATAGATCCTCATACTATGGGAGCCTACTACACGGTAGTCCTTAACTAATGTACATCTACATTAGACTTGAGACATAGATCCTCATGCTATGGGAGCCTACACGGTACTCCTTAACTAATGTACGTCTACATTAGACTGACAAGCAGGGTTGCCTGCACGAAAAATTTGCCATTCTTTCTCTCTTGACTTCTTGTTTTCCATCGCCGCCATTTCACCGGCGTTTTGTCTACTTCGTTTCCGTTAGGTCAGAAGAAGCGAAAACCGTGCGTTTTTATTGGCCGATTTCTACAATCTATGATGACGTAGGGGAGAACCCCACCATAAGCTATAAATAACCTATCCCCGCTCGCTAAGAACTCGTTCGGAGCTACGCACATCGCTAAGTCGCTCCATGCAACAGAAAACACTCGCGCACTAAGCAAGAGCTTTACTAAGCAAGAAAGACCTTAAGTCAGCGAGCTTAACACACTATATTTAAGCACGCTACATGCAACCCACTCCAGTACCCAATCCCTGCGAGAGGCATAGATCCTCATGAGCCCCCGCAGTTGCGGGGACTCATGAGGATCTATGCCTCTCGCTGACCTACCTTCGGGTCCATATGCTTGCTTAGCGCGCAAATTTCTTGCTTAGCGCTAAGTTCACAAGCTTAGCTGAAAATGTGCGTTGCATGAGCGTGCTTATCTGCTGGAGCGAGCTTAGTGGCGTGCTTAATTCTAAGGACGGTCCCCCCCCCCCCCCCGTGCGTAGCGGCGTGCTTAGCTGAGGAAGAGTTCTTAGCTGCCGTGTTAACGCGAGAACGGAAATGTGAATTCACTCTCTTAAACCTTGTGGCAGAAACAGCCTTCCATCTAGGATAGAGAAGGAGGAACACGAAATGTACGTGGGAACGCACGGACCCCCCACCCAGCCTCGTCTCACGGACATCTGGGAATTATCGGTGAGGAGTCTGCATAACTGATTCAACTGACCCTGCACACAGATGGGTATAACCCAACACCAGCCGTTGTCAGAGAAACATAGATCCTCATACTATGGGAGCCTACTACACGGTAGTCCTTAACTAATGTACATCTACATTAGACTTGAGACATAGATCCTCATACTATGGGAGCCTACACGGTACTCCTTAACTAATGTACGTCTACATTAGACTGACAAGCAGGGTTGCCTGCACGAAAAATTTGCCATTCTTTCTCTCTTGACTTCTTGTTTTCCATCGCCGCCATTTCACCGGCGTTTTGTCTACTTTGTTTCCGTTAGGTCAGAAGAAGCGAAAACCGTGCGTTTTTATTGGCCGATTTCTACAATCTATGATGACGTAGGGGAGAACCCCACCATAAGCTATAAATAACCTATCCCCGCTCGCTAAGAACTCGTTCGGAGCTACGCACATCGCTAAGTCGCTCCATGCAACAGAAAACACTCGCGCACTAAGCAAGAGCTTTACTAAGCAAGAAAGACCTTAAGTCAGCGAGCTTAACACACTATATTTAAGCACGCTACATGCAACCCACTCCAGGGGTGGGTTGCATATGCTTGCTTAGCGCGCAAATTTCTTGCTTAGCGCTAAGTTCACAAGCTTAGCTGAAAATGTGCGTTGCATGAGCGTGCTTATCTGCTGGAGCGAGCTTAGTGGTGTGCTTAATTCTAAGGACGGTCCCCCCCGTGCGTAGCGGCGTGCTTAGCTGAGGAAGAGTTCTTAGCTGCCGTGTTAACGCGAGAACGGAAATGTGAATTCACTCTCTTAAACCTTGTGGCAGAAACAGCCTTCCATCTAGGATAGAGAAGGAGGAACACGAAATGTACGTGGAACGCACGACCCCCCCAGCCTCGTCTCACGGACATCTGGGAATTATCGGTGAGGAGTCTGCATAACTGATTCAACTGACCCTGCACACCGATGGGTATAACCCAACACCAGCCGTTGTCAGAGAAACATAGATTCTCATACAATGGGAGCCTACTACACGGTAGTCCTTAACTCTAATGTACATCTACATTAGACTTGAGACATAGATCCTCATACTATGGGGCCTACACGGTACTCCTTAACTAATGTACGTCTACATTAGACTGACAAGCAGGGTTGCCTGCACGAAAAATTTGCCATTCTTTCTCTCTTGACTTCTTGTTTTCCATCGCCGCCATTTCACCGGCGTTTTGTCTACTTCGTTTCCGTTAGGTCAGAAGAAGCGAAAACCGTGCGTTTTTATTGGCCGATTTCTACAATCTATGATGACGTAGGGGAGAACCCCACCATAAGCTATAAATAACCTATCCCCGCTCGCTAAGAACGCGTTCGGAGCTACGCACATCGCTAAGTCGCTCCATGCAACAGAAAACACTCACACACTAAGCAAGAGCTTTACTAAGCAAGAAAGACCTTAAGTCAGCGAACTTAACACACTATATTTAAGCACGCTACATGCAACCCACTCCAGTACCCAATCCCTGCGAGAGGCATAGATCCTCATGAGCCCCCGCAGTTGCGGGGACTCATGAGGATCTATGCCTCTCGCTGACCTACCTTCGGGTCCATATGCTTGCTTAGCGCGCAAATTTCTTGCTTAGCGCTAAGTTCACAAGCTTAGCTGAAAATGTGCGTTGCATGAGCGTGCTTATCTGCTGGAGCGAGCTTAGTGGCGTGCTTAATTCTAAGGACGGTCCCCCCCCCCCCCCCCCCCCCCCCCCCCGTGCGTAGCGGCGTGCTTAGCTGAGGAAGAGTTCTTAGCTGCCGTGTTAACGCGAGAACGGAAATGTGAATTCACTCTCTTAAACCTTGTGGCAGAAACAGCCTTCCATCTAGGATAGAGAAGGAGGAACACGAAATGTACGTGGAAACGCACGGACCCCCCACCCAGCCTCGTCTCACGGACATCTGGGAATTATAGGTGAGGAGTCTGCATAACTGATTCAACTGACCCTGCACACAGATGGGTATAACCCAACACCAGCCGTTGTCAGAGAAACATAGATCCTCATACTATGGGAGCCTACTACACGGTAGTCCTTTACTAATGTACATCTACATTAGACTTGAGACATAGATCCTCATGCTATGGGAGCCTACACGGTACTCCTTAACTAATGTACGTCTACATTAGACTGACAAGCAGGGTTGCCTGCACGAAAAATTTGCCATTCTTTCTCTCTTGACTTCTTGTTTTCCATCGCCGCCATTTCACCGGCGTTTTGTCTACTTTGTTTCCGTTAGGTCAGAAGAAGCGAAAACCGTGCGTTTTTATTGGCCGATTTCTACAATCTATGATGACGTAGGGGAGAACCCCACCATAAGCTATAAATAACCTATCCCCGCTCGCTAAGAACTCGTTCGGAGCTACGCACATCGCTAAGTCGCTCCATGCAACAGAAAACACTCGCGCACTAAGCAAGAGCTTTACTAAGCAAGAAAGACCTTAAGTCAGCGAGCTTAACACACTATATTTAAGCACGCTACATGCAACCCACTCCATGTTTCTTGGACTGAGTGTCGGGGCCCTTTGGTGTTGAATTAACAAAGATTTCAGGAACAGAATCTGCGTCTACAGGCAGAGCGGCAAGGGTTACTGAAATGTAAACATAAAGGGTTTTAGAACGTAAACATACATTATACCAAGAAAACCATGTCATACCTGGAGACCATCGCAAATGTTGAAAAGGACGTACGCGGCCGTTGGTGCTACTAAATAAACAAGGCGGCGTTATTTCTGTACTTCCTTTTGACGCAATTCAAAACTCGTTATTTCGCAAAAGCCGGTATGCTCAGTTTTTGGGGAAAGCGAGATTTTCGTCGCATAACAGTGAAAATCTCGCTTTTCTAAAACATGGACATGCTGGCTTTCGCAGAACTGCATTCGTCATCGACACATTCGAAACGTGCTGCAGACGGATACGCGGCACCGTCTCGAATGAGTTAACCCTTTTCATTCTGATACACTCCTGCTTGAAATTAATTTGAGTGCGATAGTTCAAGGGTGGTGCCAGAATAGCTTGGCGCCTAAGGCGCCAAGCTATTCTGGCACCACCCTTGAACTAAAATTGGTTGATCTGTCTCCCAATTTGTATTGTGGCTGTCAATGGATAAGAAGCAACTTAAAAAAAAAAAAAATCAGCCTCAGCATGCGTGATGATTCGTGTTTTTGGACTTTACAGCTCTCGGCCGTAAGGTGCAAGATCATGGACCACGGGCCAGTTGCACGAGTGAGCGTACTCCTGCGCCAGCCACCAAGCCAAGTGCCCCGCTGTTAGCTGCGTGAATGAGCTTACTCCTGCGCCAGTCACCAAGCAAGGTGCCCCGCTGTTAATCGTCCAACTGGCCCCAGCACACGAACTGAACATAGTTTTGCGCATAATAAATTCCCATTTTCATCACGGGATTATACAAATCCGAAATTGTGAAAGCCCTGTCTAAAAAAAACAAAAACAAACAAGCAAAAAAACAACAACAACAAAAAACAAAAACAACAACAACAAACAAACAACAAACCCAAACAAACCCCGATTCAGATAGACTCAGCAAGCGGCACAGATTTTCATGTCGCCCTGCTGGTTGCAGAGGGGCTCATGAGGATCTCTCGTTCTTTGCAGATGAGACGCGCTTGCTGCAAGAACGATGATTTACGCAGTTAACGCCTTAACTACCAGTGGTCGCAGAATTTGTTTTCCTTCAAGTATTGTCTGTTCAACGTGAAAGATCCACAGCAGTACCAAATAAATAAATAAATAAATAAATAAATAAATAAATAAATAAATAAATACAAATAAAACAAACAAACAAAATGATGCAAAATGGTCTCCGCAACTGCAGGGGCTCATGAGGATCTATACCTCTTGCAGTTTGGTGGTTTTATTTTTTCTCGGCAGTGAAGGGATTCATTAATATATTACTTAGAAGAAGAGTCGTCATTACTACAAATGTCGCCCTTTAATGCCACAGGAAATTGACTCAGTTGAAAATGCGTGTCATCTGAATCACTTTTGGGTGATTATTTCCTCCATTTTCGTTCCATGTATTTAGATAAGCCATTGTATCCGTACTCTGTGTCCCATTAAGACGGACTTCGGTGTCTGCTTGGCAGGCATAATCTGTAGTCATGCGGGCGAAACCTGCGTCGCTGGTAATACAGGATGTTTATTCAGACAACTT
Source organism: Semisulcospira habei (assembly GCA_036245525.1). Classification (NCBI taxonomy): domain Eukaryota; kingdom Metazoa; phylum Mollusca; class Gastropoda; family Semisulcospiridae; genus Semisulcospira; species Semisulcospira habei. The sequence goes on along the minus strand of BTPG01000006.1, from coordinate 174,706,202 downwards.
TAAAAAAAAAAAAAAAAAAATTATTCAGTTGAAATCAAACGTAAATGATGCTGAAATTACTGGCAACGTGTCCAAAGGCCGTTGTCAGCCTTAGCGGATCCGCGCACGGCTGACATCGGCCCAGGGACTTTCTGTTCACCGATGTCAAAAAGCACAATGGTAAGTCGGATTTAGATTTGCAGTTTATGGTGTGGTTTTTTTCCTGTAGTGTAAGCGATGACAACATAACCGACCGATCGACCGACGGATTCAGACCAGAGGTAAAGTTGAAGGTTTATTGCAAACTGTTTTCTCTTTATGTTCCACTTTCCGACAGCGGCGACTATGACAGCTCAAGTATAGTGCCGCTTGGCAAGATTGTTGTTGGTTTCACTCAAACGTTTCGTCATATTTAACCATAACCCTCACCCCCCCCCCCCCTCCCCATCATCAAATCTCCCCTCCGCTCCCTAAAAAATCATCATTTCAACGTTCACAGATTAAATGCGTATTAGAGTGTAGAGTGTAATAACCAGTATTATGCCATCCGCAGGGCATTTTCGTTGTGGCGAAATAATGTGAGATTTACCTAACGACGAAGTTTGTAACCCTAGCGACCATGACCAAATAGCGGGCGCGCAGTACTAGATGACTTCACCAATCGACTCTCGTCCGGAAGGTCACGGGCTCGAATCCGGTTGGAATCAAAAAAATTTCCAGACACTATTAGGTGCCCCGTCTTTGAAATCACCTTCGTGCTGGACAAAATAATTTAAAGTCGTAAACGTTTAAGACATTCTACCCGAGGACCGAAATCCCCAAAATTTGAAGTTGCCCTCTGAAGGACTGTATTGCAATTCTAGAGACAGATCGAGCATGATAGTTCAAGGGTAGTGCCAGAATAGCTTGGCGCCCATGGGCGCCATACTATTCTGGCACCACCCTTGAACTATCTTGCTCGATCAGTGTCTTGCTGCGGTGTGTCGGGGCTTTATGAGATAATCCTATGCGTGTCCGCAGCGGTCACTTTGGTCAGGATGATTACTACAGGAATCACGCCTAGGTGACATCGGCCGGATGACTATCTGCCGTCTTTGGAGCCCGACGACAAAATAATAGTTAGTTAGTTAGTTAGTTAGTTAGATAGTTAGTTAGTTAGTTAGTTAGATAATTAGATAGTTAGATAGTTAGTTAGTTAGATAGATAGATAGTTAGTTAGTTAGTTAGATAGATAGTTAGTTAGTTTAGTTAGATAGTTAGTTAGTTAGATAGTTAGTTAGTTAGTTAGGTAGTTAGGTAGTTAGGTAGATAGTTAGTTAGTTAGTTAGTTAGTTAGATAGTTAGTTAGTTAGATAGTTAGATAGTTAGTTAGATAGTTAGATAGTTAGTTAGTTAGTTAGTTAGTTAGGTAGTTAGTTAGTTAGTTAGTTAGATAGTTAGTGGGTTCAACGCCGAGCCGGTGACAAGGCTGTCTCAAGGCGACCCGACGGCAAAATAACCTACATCGCGCAACGACCACAGATGTAAATGTGGCCGGAAAGGGACATAGCTACACATGAGTCCCCCCGCAACCTGCGGGGGCTTATGCATATGATGCTCTGTGTCACTTGTAGATTAACTCTTTGAACTCCGACACGCCACGGCAAGACATGGATCGAGCGTGATAGTTCAAGGGTTGTGCCAGAATAGCTTGGCGCCCAGAGGCGCCAAGCTATTCTGGCACAACCCTTGAACTATCACGCTCGATCTAGGCGCCAAGCTATTCTGGCACAACCCTTGAACTATCACGCTCGATCTAGGCGCCAAGCTATTCTGGCACAACCCGCCTTGAACTATCACGCTCGATCTGTTTCCAGAAGTGTAATACAGTCTTCAGGGGGCAACTTCAAAAATTTGCGGATTTCGGTCCTGGAACAAAATGTGCTACGTCTTTGAAGCGTCAAACGATAAGATAATGTCGACGAGGTGTAGTAGAACTATGCTGTGACAATTACTGTAGTGTAGGAAGCTTAATGAAGCCGGTATACCGACATAGCCCAACGTCGCACGCGATCTCAGAGATTAATCGCTCCAACTAATTACCACAGGGTCAGCTAGTACGCAAAGTCCTTTAGTTATTTTTTTTTTCCAGTGGAAAACAAATTCTGTGGAATTAAGCAGTTAATAACCATTACATCCTGAGGCTGCCTTTCTTAACCCATTCAGTCCTGACGCACTACAGCAGGAGATGGGTCGACCATGATAATTCAAGGGTAGTGCCAGATTAGCTTGGAGCCTGTCTCCTGCAACACGCGCTTAGTCATTAGATGACGCCTCCAAAATTTGGGAAATACGGTCGTCGGGCTGAATGAGTTAAAGTTGCTTATCGTCCTATGAAGACTACTTCACAGATTCGGAGACAGATCAAACATTTAAGTTCAATGGTGGTGTCAGAATAGCTTGGCGCCGGAAGAGGCTATTATGGCACCACCCTGTGAACTACTGTATCATAGTCAAATTTACTTCATGCAATAGTGTGTCAGGATGACAACGGTTAAAGTGTGAGACATACTGACGAGACAAACCAAGACGCTAACCCGGCCTTTCCATGCCAGCGGACGCGAAATTAAGACTTTCAAAAAAGCAGGACAAATTCAACCTCGAAGAATCATCTCGTGAATCTAAGGAACAGGGATATGAACAGGGATACCACGCGACAGACAACTAATGACCCCCCCCCCTCCCCCCCTCCCCCACCTAAGGGTTAAGTTAACCATTTGCGAGTCGGAAGCGGTTTTAGTCGCGATGATTCCTATAGAAATCATCGCGACTAAAACCCGCTACCGACACGCAAAGGGTTTAAACAATATTTTAGTCATGGCTACTGAAAGTACCGAATTTGTTTTAATTCCTCTGTCAAACGATTTGTGATGATGATGATGATGAAACTTTATTACATAACGGTAGAAGTTTTGACAGATACAAATACGTCATTTTTCAAACTTGCCGTTTCTAACGTTATACAACATGAAATGTAATGAAGACAAACAAAAAATATTTAACGCAAACAAAAAACATAACTAAATAAGTACAGACACACGCAGTACAGAAAATGATACTACTAAGGTAGCAATAAACAAATACAAAAAAGGAAGTAACACTCCTCAGCACAAATTACATAGGAGAAAAATCATAGCACAGCAAAAACAAGCACAAAGTACCAAGAATCAAACATATATACACACACCTTTACAGCCATGTAAATGCACGCACTAACATATATACATTTACATAACCTTTCATCAGAATGACAGGATAAAAATAATATATCTAAGCAGTTCCCATCAGGTATATGTGTAGTTTTGTTTTAAAGGAGGAAAGGTGGGTTAGTGTTTTTAAATGTTGAGGAAGTGAATTCCATAAAAATGGTCCCGAAAAGGCTAGGCTTGATTTGAATAAGTCAATGCGAGGTAGTGGTAATCGAAGAGTACTGTTCCTCGAGGACCTTTCACACTGTCGTGGAGTAAATTTAGCTGTTAGATACTGTGGAGCTTTCTTGTGGAGAATTTTAAACATAAGTATGCACTTGTTGTAAACGAGTTGTTGACGAAGGCCAAGAAGTTTGAGATTTTGCAGTTTTACAGCGGTAGGAATGGGTCTTATATCTCTACATGTTTAATGGCTCTTTTGTATAGTGAATTTAGTTTTTTGATATGCACATCACCGCTACCATCCCAAACAGTGGAGATGTAATCAACATGAGATTTAATGTGTGCATGAAAAAACATTTTTCGTGTATTTATGTCACTCACACTTCTCAATTGTGATAAAAGAAAAATATGAAAGGAATCAAGCCGATTAACTCATTCAGCCCGACGGCCGTATTTCCCAAATTTCGGAGGCGTCATCACTAATGACTATGCACCAGTTTCAGGAGATGGATCGACCATGACAATTCAAGGGCAGTGCCAGATTAGCTTGGCGCCGACAGGCGCCAAGCTAATCTGGCACTACCCTTGAATTATCACGGTCGACCCATCTCCTGCTGTATTGCGTCAGGGCTGAATGGGTTAAAGGGCAGCCCTTTCACTGCCGAGAAAAAGTGCAGGAACACGATCTAGCTGCAAGAGACATAGATCCTCATGAGCCCCGGCAATCGCGGGGACCAATTTGTATCCATGTTGCTTGGACGGTTGTGGCTCTTGCTTGTTAATGAAGCGAGATTTCAGAAACTAAAATGACTGACGAGCAAAAGAAATGCGACATTTTTGGAATCATCGAAAACACTATTGTTTCCGATGATTCCCAAAATGTCGCTTTTCTTTTGTTCGTCAGTATACGTTCATTGGCAGGAAAGGGCTGAAGGCTTAGCCCGACGATACTGAGTTGATGCTATAGTATATTGAAAATACATGTTCCGGCCAGAATCGCGAGAGGTACGCCCCAACGCGTTCCCACTTGCTCATGAGAATGAACGCCTGTTGCGGGCAACAAAAGCTTCAATTTGTTTGTGTACAGGTTGTCGTCAGGGTAATTCAGTGGAAGTGGGGTTTTCAGTCTTGCTGATCTTTTTTTTTTTTTTTTTTTTAATTTCTCAGTGACCCGGCCGACACAAATTCGGCTTTGGGACAGTTTGCGCAGGCGCTCTCGGAGATCATCTTCGGAATGCTCGATTCGGCAACGGTTCTTCGAAACTATCGCTTTTTGAGAGGTAAATATTCTTGCAAAAGGGTGTTCTAAAATGATCACTTGAATTTCGCGTAGAAGAAACACTTAAACTGGGCGAAAAACAACACGAAGAACTATGGTTTGAATAGGTTTGTATAAAGCAAACTAGTGTTATGATCCCTTTGGGTGTCGGTAGCGGTTTTAGTCGCGATGATTTCTGTGGGAATCATCGCGACTAAAACCGCTACTGACTCGCAAAGGGTTATCATAATTTATAGCTCACTCCAGGGTTCTTCTGCGTGAATCGTGTTATTGTCAAGAAGAAATGTAGATGAGGGGGTGGGGTGAGGAGGGGGACGAGCGGGTGGTGGTGGTGGTGTGGTGTGGAGTGGGGGTGGGGGTGGGGGTGGGGGGGGGGTTGAGGGGTCGTCTAGACTTATCGCCTACGGGGTTTCTCTAATTAGGATTAATTAATAATTTCAAATTTAAATGTGTAGACAATATTACGTAGATCCCACCTAGAATCTCATTTTACACCGCAGATTGCTGCTTGAATAAAAGGTTTAATTAACAAAAACATTAACATTTAGCAAGTTAGAGCTATTAGTCTTAGAGTCTATCAACAAACAAACAAACAAACAAACCACAAAAAAAGCAAATGTTGCAGTAAGTTTTTACAGAACAAAAAACACGATAGCAACAATATTATAAGCCCGCACGCTGCAATTGACATATACGTAAATGTTCATGAACAAAATGCCCCTTGTTTAAACCTTTGGCTGTCGATAGAGCGCTTTGTTAACTCATTCTACCCCAACACCGAAATCCCCAAATGTTGTAGTTGTCCTCTTTAGACTGCACTCTAGTGCAGGACACAGATTGACCATGATAGTTCAAGGGTGATGCCAGAATAGCTTGGCGCCCATAGGCGCCAAGCTATTCTGGCATCACCCTTGAACTATCATGGTCGATCCTTACCTTGCTGTGGTGTGTTTGGGGTAGAATGAGTTAAGGTGAATACTATAGGAATCAACTGGACAAAAAGCACTCCCGACAGCCAAAGGGTTAAAGCTGCTTTTGTCATCTTGTCACAAATAATATTGTTGAATGCAACCCCCATGCAGGGGAAATGAACCTTTTTTCTACTTAGTGGCAGTTACTTGAAAACCCATAAATTCATTCTAAAAAGACCTTGAGAAAGAAAATGCGTATGTCGTAAAACTATATTTATAAAAAAAAATAAAACTAAATATTTTGCGATCGTTAAAGATGTGGGGGGAAAAAGTCCGACCACACACAAGGAAGGGGAAGGGAGGGAAGCAAGCCATAACCAGACAGGTCTACATCGTCACGTAAATCAGCGTTCGATCTCGCTTCCAGGAATGCCAGCCCCTCTATCCCCCCCCCCCCCCCCCCCCAGCAATTATTGTTGACTGAAAAGGTGAAAAACGAGGAAACCTGATTAAGAGTTAACTCATTCGCGACCAGCCGCATCCGGATGCGTCTTGCCGCGAATTAGTTAAAAGCCTACTGTCCAAATACCTATAATGACCAGCACCACCGCCAACATGGCCGTACGTGTATTGATATTTATTAGCTCACAAAACGCCAGTGATCATTATTTTCAGCAGTAAGGCAGTCAACCACTCTTTCAAGTTGGATGTACGCCGGTCTTGAGATTTTGCAGTGAGCAGAAGATCCTCGGGCCGACGTCGGCCCGAGGACCTTTGCTTACCGGGTCGCTAACCAAGCCGCAAAAAAATTATGTCAGTTCAAGAAAGAGATGTGTGCTTGTCTGTGATTTTGCTGATCTGTGATTTTACTGATCTGTGCTTCTTTTTTAAACAGCCGTAAGGTCCAAAATCATAGACCTGCATACAAACAATTGTGCCAGACGGCTTGGAAGGACTGACGTCTAATCTAGGGCGGCCATGACGCGGAGAGAACGATCAGCGTGCACACATAATCAGTATGACAAGGCGACTCAGTGACCACCATCGACCACGCGATATATAGTGCCCTGATTTAACTCTTCCGACTCGAGCGACATCTGCAGGAGGATGGGTGGAGCATTGAAAGCTCAAGGTATAGTGCCTAAATAGCTCGGCGCCTAAAAAGACGCCAAGCTAGCTGTTCAGGCACTGTACCTTGAGATGTCATGCTTAGCAGAGCAAACCTATGCGAAAGTGTGAGAAAGTCGACTGTGACAACAACGGATAATGGGCAGCCTTGACCGCCTGTCATTCCTGGCACGGACATGCCCCCATTACTGCCGACAAAAACTGAACACAGTCCAACTGCAAGAGTCATAGATTCTTATGGGCCCCCGTAATTGCGGGGGCTCATGAGGATCTATGCCTCTCGCTGACCTGACCACAATGTTTATTCAGTCTGTCCGTTCATCCATCCATCCATCAAATCAAACAGTCAATGCTACGGATTTACAAGAGTACCTGTGGCAACAAGTGGAAGTTAGAAAATGTTCATGCCGGTATATGAATCAGCGGTCCTCCCCTAACCCCCCCCCCCCCCATCCCCCCTACCCCCCCCCCCCCCCCCCGCCCACCCCCCTATCAAAGTAGTCAGAAGAACTGATGTTTTATATAACAGCCGTGCCATCCTTGCCATTGGTATTTCCTCTCTCGCCCACGAAGACTATCGGAATAGGAAACTTCACGTTGTGTGGGTGATTATAACACCTAACTTTCTGTGTGTCGGTAGCGGTTTTAGTCGCGAGGATTCCAGCAGGAATCATCGCGACCAAAACTGCTACCGACACCCACAGGGTTAACATGCTCTCTTGCAGACCAGGAAGAGGTTGTCTCTGAGGCGCTGGCATGCAGTGTCGTCTCACTCCCACTGGTCAATACTGACCGACCACAGGCCTGACATTTCATTTTCCAAACTGCCGTCTGCACACTGACTGACCTTCAAGGAGTGAACGCAAGAACGGATAGCAAGAGGCGTAGATTCTCATGAGCCCCTGCGTTCGCAGGGGCTCATGAGAATCTACGCCTCTTGTAGATAGATGGAAGTAGAGGGCTGAGGGGGCCAACATGCAAATCTCCCACTGACACTGGTCAATACTGAACCATGTGACTGACATTCCAAACCGCACACACGCCAGCACTGACCGCCGTGAGGTCAATGCCAGATGAGATAGCCCAGTACTTCTGACTCTGAGAGATATTTATTTATTTACATACCATTGACTTTGCTTAACCCATTACATTCTGAGGTTGATTTAAAAAAAAATTCTCATTGTTCTATAACGGCAACATTAAAGATTAGGAGATAGATCGGCCGTTGTAGTTCAAGGGTGGTGCCAGAATAGCCTGGCGTTTTAGGCGCCAAGCTATTCTGGCACCACCCTTGAACTATCATAGTCGAATTAATTTCGTGCAGTAGTGTCTGAGGATGAAAAGGGTTAAAACGAGGACGGACGATATAAGAGTCGGATACAACAAGTCCCGACAACAATGTCTTATTTACAGGACGGACGATATAAGAATCGGATACAACAAGTCCCGACAACAATGTCTTATTTACAGGACGGACGATATAAGAATCGGATATAACAAATCCCGACAACAATGTCTTATTTACAGGACGGACGATATAAGAATCGGATACAACAAGTCCCGACAACAATGTCTTATTTACAGGACGGACGATATAAGAATCGGATACAACAAGTCCCGACAACAATGTCTTATTTACAGGACGGACGATATAAGAGTCGGATACAACAAGTCCCGACAACAATGTCTTATTTACAGGACGGACGATATAAGAATCGGATATAACAAATCCCGACAACAATGTCTTATTTACAGGACGGACGATATAAGAATCGGATACAACAAGTCCCGACAACAATGTCTTATTTACAGGACGGACGATATAAGAATCGGATACAACAAGTCCCGACAACAATGTCTTATTTACAGGACGGACGATATAAGAGTCGGATACAACAAGTCCCGACAACAATGTCTTATTTACAGGACGGACGATATAAGAGCCGGATATAACAAGTCCCGAGAACAATGTCTTATTTACAGGACGGACGATATAAGAGTCGGATACAACAAGTCCCGACAACAATGTCTTATTTACAGGACGGACGATATAAGAGCCGGATATAACACGTCCCGACAACAATGTCTTATTTACAGGACGGACGATATAAGAGCCGGATATAACAAGTCCCGACAACAATGGCTCATTTACAGGACGGACGATATAAGAGCCGGATATAACAAGTCCCGACAACAATGTCTTATTTACAGGACGGACGATATAAGAGCCGGATATAACAAGTCCCGACAACAATGTCTTATTTACATGACGGACGATATAAGAACCGGATATAACAAGTCCCGACAACAATGTCTTATTTACAAATTACTTTGCTTAACACATTGAGCCCGACGGCCGTATTTCCCAAATTTTGGAGGCGTCATCTAATGACTATGCACCAGTTGCAGGAGATAGATCGACCATGATAATTCAAGGGCAGGCGATAAGCTAATCTGGCACTACACTTGAATTATCATGGTCGACCCATCTCCTGCTGTAGCGCGTCAGGTCTGAATGGGTTAAGAAGAAACTTCATATTTAACATTTCTACGCTTATAAAGTTCTATATAAACAACGATAAAATGTGGGTCCATTTGAGATCTGTTATATATCTGAAGTGTATTTAGTTATATGTAAATATCTTTCATTGAGTTGCGGGGGCTCATGAGGATCTGTGCCTTTTAGTTATATGTAAATATCTTTCATTGTGGTCAGCAAGAGGCACAAATCTTAATGAACCGATATCAGACTGTGGGAGATTGTGAAAAAAAAATCTATATGATCATGCAGTTATGACGAGAACCCCCCGCCTCCCTCACCTTAAAAAAAAACACACACACCCAAAAAACAACAACAAAAACAAGCAACAAACAAACCACAACAACAACAATAACAACATCAACAAAACGCTTATAAAAGAAATAAGTTTTAAAATGACAACACAATTTATTACATTTTCAGAATAGCCGTACAGATTCAGTGTAACAAAATGCTCTACGTATCTTTTTTTTGAAGTGCAGGATATATTTTTTAACCCATTAAGCTCTGACGCACTACAGCAAGAGATGGCTCGACCATGATAATTTAAGGGTAGTGCCAGATTAGCTTGGCGCCTGTCGGCGCCAAGCTAATCCGGCACTGCCCTTGAATTATCATGGTCGATCCATCTCCTGCAAATGGTGCATAGTCATTAGATGACGCCTCCAAAATTTGGGAGATACGGCCGTCGGGCTGAATGAGTGAAAACTGTTGGCGGATCCATTTCAAAATTATGACCTATGTGTTTCTCATGGGTTTGCATTGTTATTTCACAGTTTTACATACTGCCATGGAGCATTGCACTGATTCGTTGGTGGCTTATCCCATACAGACTAAGACTACACGCTTCAAATTTGTACACTATGCAGGCTACATTATAGTACTTGCAAATAAGGATATAGGCCAATGGCTTTAGTTCAAGGGTGGTGTCAGAATAGCTTGGCGCCTAGAGGCGCCAAGCTATGCTGGCACTACCCTTGAACTATTTTAGTCAAACTTATTGCACACACTGGTGCATTCCGAATGATATGGGTTATATAAACAGCATGCATATTTGAGAATCAGGATGACCAGCATCATGGTAGATCAAATACTAGTTGCAGCGTGACATGGCCAAAAAACAAAACAAAACGAAACGAAACAAAACAAAACGAAACGAAAAAAACAAAAAAGCCTGAGAACGTATCTTTTTAATTTGGCATATCAGTGTTAATTTCCTTTGCCTCTCATCAAGTGATTTTGGATGGTGATACTGTAAACAGAATGTGTTCGTTGTGTGAAAGACTGTGGTTAGTATGCCTGAACTGTTTTTGTTGTGATTTATATTTTGTTGTGTGTGTTTATAATCGTTTGTAAAGCGTTCCGAGCCTGCGTAAGTGTGGAAGGACGCTATAGAAAAGCGATGTATTATTAATTTTATTATTGGAACAAAACAAAACTAAACAAAAATCCCTGATGTGAAAACGGGGTGGCGTCAGGCTATTCAGCGGTCTATTCAGGCATCTCCTTTAGCCTTTCAAAGAGGACCCAAAGCCTACCGTAGTGTATCCGAGCAACGAAAAAAAAAAAAAAAAAAAGTATGCAATTTTTTTCTTCTTCTATAAATGTAAACTTCGGATATAATAAAGTGTCTGGGGACCCAAACCTGTTTGTTGTTACATTTTTAACCAAAAAGTCTGTTATAAGCGAAATAATCTACAAGTATAGGAAACACGTGATCGGGGCCTCTGAAAAAGCGTTGTTATATATCCAAATTTTATTTTGGTTAGTATATATCCGACCCTGTTATAATGAGCGGCAAAGTCGACTGCAAATAAATTCATTAAAAAAAAAAATTAAAAAAAAAAAAACACTCACGAGCAAAAGAAATGCGACATTCTTGGAAAGTGCACATACTACACACACAGCTGAGTGCTCGCTGAAACCTTGGCTGGCCGCCATGCCCGACGACTGCGGGAGCTAAATCAGTAAACACGGGTCGTTATCGGCGCGCTGGTCTGTGATTTTGGACCTTATGGCGCGAGCGCCGTAAGGTCCAAAATCATAGACCAGCACCCCCATCTCCGCCCTTGGCTCCAGTCCAGGCCCACGGCTGGACCCACAGCTGGCGAGAACAAGGCTCAGTACAACTGAAAACACCGCGATCACACCAAAACAATCAGGTGTCTTGGGTCAGTTTTGCTTTCCCTTTTGTGTGTGCTCGTCTGTGATGTTGGACCTTACGGCATGAAGTCATAAGGTCCACAATCACAGATCAGCACACTTTTTTTGGGGTGGGGGTGGGGGGGGGGGGTGGGGGAGGTGGGGGGGGGGGTTGAGACTAAGATAATTAGAAGGAAGAACAAAAGAAAAAAAAAAACACGTCAGAGGTGAGAAGACGAGAGAAGAGAGACGTAACGGTGCACAGTCATACACTTTAACCCTCTGGGTGTCCGTAAGGGTTTTAGGAATCATCGCGACTAAAACCGCTACCGACACCCAAAGGGTTAAGCGTGAGCGAGACGACCAAGCCTCTTCCTACTGGCCATAGACTGGGTCATGAAGATGACCACAGAGCACAGACGAAGTGGAATACAGTGGACACTGTGGACACAGCTTGACGACCTCGATTTTGCAGACGACTTGGCATTACTGTCCCACACTCATCAACAAATGCAGGACAAGACCACGAGGCTTGCTGACATCTCGTCCCAAGTGGGCCTCTCCATTCACAAACAGAAAACAAAGACAATGAGGCTGAACGCAACCAGGGAGGAACCAGTCTTGCTTGCTGGCACCCCGTTGGAGGAGGTGGAGTCCTTCACCTATCTCGGGAGCATCATAGACAAAAAAGGCGGCACTGATGCAGATGTCAGAGCACGAATCGGTAAAGCCAGAGCAGCTTTTCTCCAGCTGAAAAAAGTGTGGAGTTCCAGAGAGCTGTCACAACACACCAAAGTCCGGATCTTCAACTCCAATGTAAAAGCAGTTCTCCTATATGGAGCAGAGACTTGGAGATTGACAAAAACCACAGTCAACAGAGTACAGACCTTCATGAACAGTTGCCTTAGAAGAATTTTGAAAATCCACTGGCCAGAGAAGATCAGCAACGTCAGACTCTGGGAGAGAACAGAGCAGATAACAGCAGAGAATGAAATTGGACGAAGAAGATGGGGATGGATCGGTCACAGTCTGAGAAAGCCAGCTTCCAGTATCACTAGGCAGGCATTGTCATGGAACCCCCAGGGAAAGAGGAAAAGAGGTAGGCCGAGAAACTCCTGGCGTCGAGACCTCCAAGCAGACATCAAGAGACTGGGAACCACCTGGAGTAGAATCGAAGGAGAAGCATAGGACAGGAGTTGCTGGAGGTCTCTCGTCGACGGCCTATACCCGGGTAGGGGTGACAGGCGTAAGTAAGTAAGTAAGAGACGACCAAGACAGACAGAGTTTGGAAGTGGAACCGACATGAGGAAAACAGAACTTAAACTGGTAGTGGACAGTGTGCAGAGAGAGGTCTGCACTGACATGGTGTGCGCGACAAAGATAACCAGGAGAGAAAGCTGGTCTGCAATTGGCCCCAGGGGTGTTAGCGAAAGCGTGGGGACAGAGAGCCGATGCACAAAGTGTGAACTAGATGACCACGATAGACAGAGAGAGCTTGGAAGTGGAACTGAAATGACCAACGGGGAGCTGGAGGTGTAGAGTGTGTAAAGAGATGTACGAGATGTGCGCGAGATGACCAGACCTGGAGAGAAAGCTGGGAGTGTTAGCGAAAGCGCATATAAGAGAGATGCACAAAGTGTACAGTACCTAGCTCCATGACAGACGGCGTGTGCGTCGTGCGGCACGTGAAACACGGAGACGTCGCCTCCACTTGCCACGGTGCTGCTTGTCCCCTAGACGTCAGTTGTCTGTAGGGGTGAGGTGAAGGATGCGCACACAATAAACTGCAACACCCTCCTCCTCCCCCTTCACATCACCCCACTCTGTCTTGCTGTCGCTTTCCCTCTATGGTCCATTTCTCGTTTTTCTAACACGCACGCACTTTTCCTGGCTGTCTTTAGTCGCAGACCCAACATCGACCCCAAGAACATGCAGCGGCTTGCTCAACAGGCTAGCATTTCCTCGCAGCTGATTGGTGGAGGGTAAGCAGATCTCGAAGGCGATTGGTCGAGCGTGGCTACCCTCTCAGATGAAATCATTAGGAACGTCAAACTAATTGCGACTCATCTTCAAGATCAATAAACCTAGTCTTTTTTCAGGTCAGACCCTCAGGGATGCCCCCTTTGCTAGACTTGCAAGAGGCATAGATTCTCATGAGCCCCTGCAAGGCAGGGGCTCATGAGAATCTATGTCTCTTGCTGGAAGAAAAGAGCCCCATATACAGCCTCATACCTAAGGAAACATGTCTCCACTCTTTGGAGCGCGACGTGTCAGTCTTGTAAGTTTGGCTTCACATTTCGTATTCTGTTGCTGACAAATGATTTTCAGACGTCATCCGAGGTACAAATGAAACCTTTACAACAGAGAAAGCCAACAAAGATACACTTTCATCAAACAGACGCGAAACAGTCAGAATTATCCGCAAAACTGTGATCTGTGATACAGGCCAAAGTCCAAGCCAATCGAAGCCTGGGCTTTCGCTGGCCAGCGCTCAGAAGTAAGTTAAAAGTAGGTCAGAATTGCTGGTCTTTTGACGCAAACAGCGGATTAAAAGTAAAAGCCCGGACAAACATCGCATATTAACTCATTCAGCCCCGACACAGCAGATCAAAACATGGATCGAGCATGATAGTTCAAGGGTGGTGCCAGAATAGCTTGGCGTCCATAGGCGCCAAGCTATTCTGGCACCATCCTTCAATTATCATGCTCGATCTGTCTCTAGAATTGTAATACAGTCCTTCAGAGGATACCTTTAAAATTGGGCATTTCGGTCCTGGTGTGGAATGAGTTAATTTTGTCGGGGCTTATATTCCATTATTTTCCTCGAAACACATGCAGTTTTGACCTACTTCTGATTCCTGGAGAACGTCTGTTCATCTTCTTTTTCTTTTCTTTTCAAATCACATTTTCGATTGTAAGGACCACTCGCGTCAGCCAGTCAATCTTGATAGTGACATACTCCAACAAGGCATCGATCGAACAAGAATGGTGTCCGAATAGCTTGGTAGTTCTACAGAGTCCATCACCGGAGTTGTAATATTTTTTTAGGAGAAAAACTTCCGAGTGTATGACGAGCAAAAGAAATACAACATTTTTGGAATCATGGGAAATACTTTAGTGTTTCCCATGATTAAAAAAATGTCGCGTTTCTCTTTGCTCGTCAATATATAATGGGATTTTCGATTTTAAAATAAGTATAATTTAGACAATGCACATGAAACGTGTAATACGAAAACTGAATCTCTCTATCAGTTTTTTTTTTTCGAACCGGAAGTACAAAATAAATCGAAGACATCCCCTCCTCCCCGGCAGGTCTCTCTGTCTCTACCAAAAATGTAAAAGCACGCTGGTTGTCTCTTTCGATTTGCTACTGCAAAGCGTTAGCGAATCGAGGGAGCCAACCAGTGTGATGAAAAGGTTCTAGAGTACCGACTGATTTAGTGACGGTCTGTCCCAATCAGATTGCAGGAGGCCAGAACGAACAGGCTTCAGTCTAGACCAAAGTACGCGATGGCACAGTGCCAGGACCTGTTCCTCTCACACATCCAGGGCCAGCTTTTAACTATACTCCCTTGGCTCTGGAGGCACCATGATATTTCGTTTCTGGTGTCATTGTTCATTCAACGACCAAAAGCCGCAACCCTTCGAGGGAACATGGATACACATAGGTCTCAACAAGCGCCGTAGACTTTCATGCGCCCCCTCAACAGCGCTGTCATAACAATGTATCTCCCGCAACTATATTACTTTGTGAACGTTCCTAAAACGAGAATGTTGGTTCTGACCTGAGAAAGTGAAACAAGGCAACAACAAACAAACAAAAACCAACAACAACAACAAAACCACAAAAAAATAAAAACAAAACAAAAAGCAAACAAACAACAGTGTTTTTTAAATGCATGTAATAATGAAATAACAATAGTAATTGTCACACATAAACAGGAAACACGGAAACTCCCATTTCTTAACTCATTCAGCCCGACGGCCGTCTTTTCCCCAAATTTTGGAGGCGTCATCTCATGACTATGCATCAGTTGCAGGAGATGGATTGAACATGATAATTCAAGGGCAGTGCCACATTAGCTTGGCGCCGACAGGCGCCAAGCTAATCTGGCACTACCCTTGAATTATCATGGTCGACCCATCCCCTGCTGTAGCGCGTCAGGGCTGAATGGGTTAAGTGCATTTATTACATACAATTACTACAATACTACTACTACCATTTCTACTACGACTAGTTCTACTACTACTACTGCTACTACTACTAGTAGTAGTAGTAGTAGTAGTAGTAGTAGTAGTAGTACTGCTAATACTATGACTGACAATAGGAATAATAATTGATAATAGTGAAGAAAGAAAGAGAGCAGAAATCAAATATGTTTCCTGCTCACTGTACTTCTTTTCACTAAATCACTAACCACTGACAATCGATGTTTAACACTTAGCCAACAACTACATTAATTTTTGTTTGTTTGTTTATTTTTTGTCAGTTGTCGATTTTCTGGCTGGGTGTACGGTGAGACGCTTGGCTGAAAATGCAAAGCTGGACCCTGTTGCACAAAATCGTGGTCAGACTACAACATCAGTTTATCAAAGATCGACTTCAATGTTTCTCATACCATCTTTTTCAGCACCATGCATCAGGGTATTTTCAGGAATGCATAAAGTGTCTGCGCGTTATAGGTATGTATGAGATTGACCTATGTATGTATCTATGAAGAACATTGTCACGTTCAGGCCTAAGGTTGTAAAATTGTCCGTAATATTGGAGTTGTTCATCTTCAAATTATGCCTTCAATATAACAGCTCGGGTTTAACAAAAATCGACGATGATCGTTCAAAGGGTTGTGCCAGAATAGCTTGGTGCCTCGTCGCTCAGTATCTCGATTGTAGTGCGTCACGTCAGGGCTGACTGTGGTGTGGAGAAGCTGGCAAAGAGTAATGATGGCGTAACGACCGGGTATTGCGGTGTAAGCAAACAGCGCGTCATTGTGTCACTGACGCATGACCAGCTTGGCTGGCTGGTTAGTTAGGATTTAACGTCCGAACCACAACAGCGATTTCAGACGTCCTGGAGGGAGTAGGCGTAACTGTTCTAAACAACAGATTTTCAAGTCACAAAACGACGAGAACGGTTCACACTTGTCGCAATGGAAACGAGCATTATTGTTCGGGTAATTCAGTTTAAGTTGGTTTGACAAAAAAGAAGATTTAAGTATAAACTTAAAAATAAATGTATTGTGCTGTTGATTGTCGTGACTGTCATTTTGACACTGATTTGTTTCCCCTGAAAAGACATTTCTTTCAACTTAGGGGCGGATCTTGGGGAGGGTGGGGGAGGGGAGGTGGGGGGGGGGGAGAGTTTCCAGGGTTTCAGAAGCCCATTCAACCATAACCCGGCCCAATAATACCTTAGAATTCTATGTGATCGTTCGATTTGTGAGAGCTTAGACTATCCACCTCTCCCCCCCCCCCCCCCCCCCCGCCTACCCCCGACAACAAAAAAATATTCATGGAGTTTCAAAATTCCCTTGATAGTGTGGCCAACTGATCTCCCTCACCCCCCCCCCCCCCACACACACACACACACCATATCGGTGTTTTTATCTACCACGATTTCTTTTCGATCTTCTCAGTAATTGTTGTCATGGACACCGGATCGTCCTGTTTAACCCTTTTCATCCTGATACACCACTGCTTAAAATTAATTTGACTATGATAGATCAAGGGTGGTGTCAGAATAGCTTGGCGCCTCAGGCGCCAAGCTATTCTGGCACCACCCTTGAACTAAAATGGTGGATTTATCTCCTAATCCGTAATTCAGCCTTCATAGGACACTAAGCAATTTTTTAAAAAAAATCAGCCTCAGGATGTAATGGGTTAAAAACCTTAGCTGTGCACCGACCATCTCGGCCCACGCAACTCACAAGTTATCAGTCGGCTTCCAACACTTAAAGCGCATACACACGCTTGTAATCTTACAAGCGGCAAAGATAGTCATCCTTACCCAAGGCGCTCATCAAAATCTGTCTTTTCTCCATTCTCATTCTCAATCATTCTCAACCGCCTCAAAACTTTCGCCGAGGAACTGCTGGCAGAAGAACAGGCTGGCTTCAGAGTTGGAAGAAGCACTGTAGAGCAGATTTTCAACTGCCGCGTCCTGATCGAGAAACATCTGCAGCATCAGCGCGAACTCTACCACAACTTCATTGATTTCAGGAAAGCATTTGATCGCGTCTGGCACGACGGACTCTGGCAAGTCATGAGATCGTTCAACATAGAGGAGGGACTGATCCAAATGATAGAAGCGCTTTACAAGAACGCCTGCAGCGCGGTTCTACTTAACAATCAGTCAGGCGAGTTCTTCAGGACGACGATCGGTGTCCGTCAAGGATGCCTGCTCTCTCCTGTCCTTTTCAACATATTCCTGGAGAAGATCATGCAGGAAACCCTCCACGACCACCATACTTCAATCTCTATTGGTGGCAGATCCCTGTGCAATCTTCGATTCGCAGACGACATTGACCTCATGGCAGCAGGCAGCAATAGTGAGCTCCAAAACCTGACAGACAAACTTTCAAGTAGCGCAGGGTCTTATGGCATGGAGATCAGTACGGATAAAAGCAAAGTGATGATCAACACCACAAGCGACAGCAGCAGCAACATTCACATGAACGGCCAGAAGCTAGAAGAGGTCAATAGCTTCAAGTACTTGGGAGCCACCCTGTCCAAAGACGGTAGTTGCATAGCAGAGATCCGTATCAGGATAGGTACAGCAACATCCGCAATGGCCAGGCTGGACAGGATATGGCGAAGTAACTCCATCAGCTTCACCATCAAGTACAGGCTTTACAAGTCCCTCGTAGTGTCTATTCTACTCTACGGCTGTGAGACTTGGACACTGCTTGCAGACTCAGAAAAGAAAATCCAGGCCTTTGAGAACAAGTGCCTGAGGAAGTTGCTCCGCATCTCGTACCGCGAGCACAAGACCAACGAATATGTACGGAGCATCGTCACTTCCCTGGTGGGCCCACATGAACCCCTTCTGGCAACCGTGAAACGGCGCAAGCTTGCTTGGTTTGGCCACGTGACCCGACACAACACCTTGTCCAAGACTATCCTCCAAGGCACTCTCGAAGGAAGTCGTCGGCGAGGTCGTCAGAGAAAGAGTTGGGTCGCAAACATAAAAGAATGGACCGAACTCGAGATGCCAGACTTGCTTGCCACTGCCCAAAATAGAACTCAGTGGAGAGCACTGTCTGTTGCTGCTGCCTTTCAGTCCCCCCAACGCCCAGTTCGGGCAAGGGACTGATGATGATGATGATGATGATGTCCAAGTTACGGCCTCGGGCGGAGCAGGTTTAGTGGAGATCGACCAACAGTGGGTGACGGCTTGACCGGCCGTGACGCAACTCGTCGCAACGAGCTCTCCAGTGACGCTTGGTCCTTTCCTTACCAGCGTCAAGCGGCATGATGGATCGGGTGATAAGTGATAGTTCCAGGGTCGTGCCTGATTAGCTTGGCGCCTGCAGGCGCCAAGCTAATCAGGCACAACCCTGGAACTGCCAGTCGATCAGTGACCCGCGATTTATTTGAAGTCGGTGAGCATGCTGGTTGTGGGATTGAAAAGGTTGCATAATGCGCTTTCAATGCAGCTGCGCGGGTGTACGTAATGTCGTCCTAATATCAGAAATCAAATAGGCCAGAACTGCACGTAATGTCGTGTGTGACAGGTTGCGTGGTGTGTACAGAGGGTGAGTGAGCCCAAGTGCCGGTTAGTCCTGCGCCAGCCACTAAGCTATAGCGGAGCACCTTGCTTAGTGGCTGGCGCAGAACTAACGTCTCTCACGCAACCTGCCCCAGGCGAAAAGACGGGCTTGCATGCCCGTTGCAAGGCCTTATAAATCCAAAGAGTATAGAGTAGCCTCTATCCAGGGGGAAAAACGGATTTGTTCAATAGCATGTCCGTTGAAAGGTCCTGGTAAATCAAAGTGGCACAGTTGGAGTGCGACTGAGTTGATCAGTGTTCAGGTCGTACTCCATAGGCAATAGATTTCCCTGTCCCCCATAACCCGCCCGTCAGGGCCGTCCATGATCACCTCGGTGCTGTGGACGTTAAACCCGAACTAACCGAGTAGCCTCTATTCTCTTTGATAAATCAAAGAGACACAGCTGCAGTGCGGCTGAACTGATCAATGATCAGGTCGTACTCCACAGGCAATCGTTGCTTCGTGGCAAACACACACACACATTTTATCTACTCAGACGTGTTTGTTACGCGCGATTTTTCAGTACAGAAGCTCTTTATAATTCCACAAGCAGACTTGAAAAATAGAGAATAAAGCATAGCATTAGCAATTAAATAATTAAAATATAAAAAAAGCATTTCATTAACCCATTGCATCCTGAGGCTGCTTTTTTTAAAAAAAGAAAGCTTATTGTCCTATCAAGGCTACATTACAGATTATGAAATAGATCAACCGTTTTAGTTCAAGGGTGATGCCAGAATAGCTTGGCGCCGCAGGCACCAAGCTATTCTGGCATCACCCTTGAACTAGCGGTCAAATTTATTTCAAGCAATGGGGTGTATCAGGATGAAAAGGATTATAAAAAAATAACACTAAATTAAAATTAAAATAAAATAGGAAAAATAAAATAGAATGTTTGTTTTTTTTACCCTATAAAATAGTAAAATAAAATAAAACAAAATAAAACAAATGGGACTCAGATTTGAAAGCAGAGTCAACTTTGTTCTTTATTAAAAGTTTCTGATTAAAAATCCGCGTTTTGTTCATTAGCTCATTCGAGACAGACGGCATTCAAGTACGCGGTTTTAACCACGTGTCCGGATGCCATTTGTCTCGAATGAGTTAACTGAATTTCCAAAACCAGCGCCATACATAGAAGCATGAATTCTCGCGAGTCCCTTCCTCATTATTGGTGAAATTTGTTTAGTTGCTGATTTTGTTTATTCATTTAATTTTAGTGGATTTAACAAAGAGGTGAAAAAACGTTGAATGCATTTTCTTTATTTCTTTATATTTACATCCAGTCCATGCATTTTCATTTATGTGTTATTTATTATTATTATTATTATTATTATTATTATTATTATTATTATTATTATTATTATTATTATTATTATTATTATCTATCCGTCTGTCTGTCTGTCTAAGGAATTTTAATTTTTCTGTTTAGTGTTAGGTTGGTTAGTTACCTAACATATTTTTCTTTGTAAATGTCGTTGTCCTAATATCAGAAATAAGCCAGAACTGCACGTAATGTCGTCCTAATATCAGAAATAGGCCAGAACTGCACGTAATGTCGTCCTAATATCAGAAATAGGCCAGAACTGCACGTAATGTCGTCCTAATATCACAAATAGGCCAGAACTGCACGTAATGTCGTCCTAATATCACAAATAGGCCAGAACTGCACGTAATGTCGTCCTAATATCACAAATAGGCCAGAACTGCACGTAATGTCGTCCTAATATCACAAATAGGCCAGAACTGCACGTAATGTCGTCCTAATATCAGAAATAGGCCAGAACTGCACGTAATGTCGTCCTGATATCAGAAATAGGCCAGAACTGCACGTAATGTCGTCCTAATATCAGAAATAGGCCAGAACTGCACGTAATGTCGTCCTAATATCAGAAATAGGCCAGAACTGCACGTGTCTCGACGAAAACAGAGGATTATGTGTTATTTATTATTATTATTATTATTATTATTATTATTAATAAGCAGACTTTGGGGCGGTCCGTGGCGCAGTGGTTAAGACGCCTGCCACCAATGCTAAAGGTGCGAGGTTCGATTACGGGTTCCGGCGTCGGATTTTTCTCCTCTAGTAAGTGTCACCGTTAATTCGGGCGGACCGTCGGGGGTTCCTTCTCCGGGTACTCCGGCTCTTCCTCCCCCTCCACTTTGGTATCAGTTTCAGTCCACTTAATCAAATTTCAAATACAAACGATTTTGAATTTCCAAAAACTACAGTAGCTCGCTTGAGCTTGCCCTTAGCACCACGTGAAAGTTCTGTGTTTACGTTCAGTGTGTGAGTGAATGCGCGTGATTCACGTGAGCGTGCTTGTTGGGTTCAGTTCGCGGCGGCGCTTTGAGCCGATTTTCAATTGGGATAAAGCGCCTATTTAATGCGCTTATTATTATTATTATTATTATTATTAAAAATCGATATCATACATAGTCCTGCGCCAGCCACTAAGCACGGTGCTCCGCTAGCGGAGCACCTTGCTTAGTGGCTGGCGCAGGATATCGCAGATTTGTCCGGACTTTCAATCCTCTGTTTGTGTCAAAAGACGCAGATTTTTTTTTATTTTTTTTTTTAAACCTAGGCCTACTTCAGATTTACACAAATTGTTTATTGTATAGATTTGCAGAGTAGAATCGCCGATGCCAAAACTATCGTCAATATCTTATGTCAAGACTCATCGCCCTAAAAATCTGACTTAGGCCGAAAGCCGCAATTATAATACAATAACATAAAATAAAATATTAATGACACAGAAAAAAAAAGTGTGGTCATTTTGCTTACATGACCAGTCTCTGATCTGAGAGCGTGCAGCTAGCGGCTAGTTGCATGAGTGGGCTTAGTCTTGTGCAAGCCACCAAGCAAGGTGCTCCGCTGTAGTAAGTGGCCGGTGGCTTGCGCAGGACTAAGCTCACACGAACTTAGTCCTGCGCCAGACACTAAGCAAGGTGCTCCGCTACAGCTGGCGCAGGACTAGTGCACCTTGCTTAGTGGCTGGCGCAGGACTAAGCTCGCTCATGCAGCAGACCCTAGCACAAGTTATGGATCTCGCTGCTCTCTTGGTTTCAGTACTGAGTGACTGTGTCCGTAACACCTGACTTTGCGTACCTAATTACTACGGAGGTTTACTCAACCGTGTAACATACTCAGTCAGCCGAACCGACCCAAACACCCTCAGTGTACAGCAATAGTACTAGCGCTGTAAGATTATACATTACTTCAGTACGCGATGATAATGTACTGCCGCTATTTTTAGAAAGTAAGTGGCATATAATAGTAAATATTTCGAATACAATCGGTTTAATTGTGGAGACAGTTTTAACTGTATTTAATTAAAAGCTCACTTGCAACCCCGAATTTGAAGAACAGTGTTTTAGAAACAAATTTTATCCACTAGTGAAACATTCTGTCCAAAAGAAACGTGAATGAAGGAATGAATGACAAAAAGAAATTTGAATGAATGAATGAGTAAACGAATGAATGAATGGATGAATGAATGAATGAATGAATGACCAAAACAAGCAAAGTTACAAGTCAGGACAACCTCACACTGTTCAATGTGTCGCTCTAGATTTGCTCACCCTGGATGGAAGCAATACGAGAGCGACAACCAGTGTGAACCATCCCAATGTTGTGTCACGTAATGTTCAAGAGTCGTAAAGTGGTCACGTCACTGGGGTGACGGACAGTAGAGTGGTCGACTTGGTTTTTGGCGTAACTGCGCCAGATATACCGTCTTGTCTCTTATCGTTCTCCAAGTAAACATTTTGCACTGGCTACGTGCATGTGCTATTCTGAGCAAAATAACAAACAAACAACCACATCTACAACAACAGCGATATAAAGTAGATATCGCAAGAAAAACGAACACACTCAATGTTGAACCAGAAAGTTATAAAACAGTAGGGTAGACAACAACAACAATAAGAAGTATATATATAACTATTTTTTAATAATCGTAAACACTTTAATGCTTCCGATGATTCTTAAATTTGTCGCATTTCTTTTGCTAGTCACTATATCATGGGAAAACTAAACACATAGTTGAACCGAAAAATAGAAAATAGTAAGGTCGACGCGATCGCAGGTCAGATCACACACAAAATTACAATATAAAACCCAAAGGTCAGCAAGAGGCATAGATCCGCATGAGCCCCCGCAACTGCGGATTAGTTGTTTCTTGCAGATGGATTTATTTCTTTTGCAAAAGTACGGAAGGGTACGTTTTTGTTATCTCTCAACTTTTGCAAAATAGGGTTAGTCGCATGATCGGTTTAACTCATTCGAGACGTGCCATGTCCGAATACGCGGCTTTAGCGGCACGTCTCGAATGAGTTAATCGGTCACAACAACAACAACAACAACAACAACAACAACAAACCCTAGCCGTAGGGCTACCGCGCACTATACTACTGTACTGACGCCACACGCTAGTACACATTACTGACTGACCTCTTGCATATCCGTACTCCATAATAGCTGCCTGGCGAAGACTGGGGTAAAATCCACCAAAAAGCAACCACCCACTAGCAAGTGATCGCTGTTTCCCTTTCACAATATAAATCCGATCAGCAGACAGAAAGCAATAATGAGCAGAGATTGACTAGGTTCTTGTGAGATGGTGTAAAAAGGTACACTGCATACAACAAACCCTCGATTTCGAACCGGGCGCGACTATAGCGTCTAGCACCACAACAAAACAAACTGGCCCTGTGCCCTTCTGCCGTCCCTAGTCGACGCCCACTACACCCCCTCCCTGCCCCCTCACCCCCTCCGCTTTTCCTCCGCACATTCCCCCCCCCACCCCCCACCCCCCCACTCACCGCCCCCGGCCCACCTCTACTCATGGTCTACTTTTCATTGTATCTGGAAGAAGCACAGACAAAAAGTTCAGCGCTCAGGTGTGGGTTTGTCTGGGCGATTTTACATCTGCGCTTCAAGTTCACGACGAAGGAAGTCAGTAGGCTTTCAGTGTGTGATTGACTCGTCTTCCTTGCTGCACACTCGCGCTTGTGGGTCAAGCACTCCTGTGGTCATCCTTCGGCCTTCCACAGGCGCTGAAGGACGACTGCCCAATTTCTACCGTATTATAATAATAATAATAATACCGTTATTATATAGGCGCTTTTTCTCAATTTTTGGAGTGAATCGACTCAAAACGCCGCGAACTGAAACCCAACACGCACACTCACGTAACAGACACGGATTTACGCCATTTAAGACACAGTACAAGACAGACGAAGGGCCAGTTCAGCTACTGAAGTTACAGAGATTTTTGATCGCTTGTATTTGAAATTTGTAAAGTGGCCTGAAACCGGTACCAATGTGTGGGGGGTGGGGGGTGGTTGGGGGGTGGAAGAACCGGAGAAAGAACCCCCGACGGTCCGCCCGAATTAACGGTGACACTTACCAGAGGAGAAAAGTCCGACGCCGGAACCCGGTATCGAACCTCGCACCTTTGGCATTGGTGGCAGGGGCCTTAACCACTGCGCCACGGACCGCCCCAACATTACACATTACAACAGTGGTGCGCCGTGAGTCAAATATAGGTCTGAGTGTCGGCAGCGGTTTTCCGAATAGTCGCGATGATTCCAACAGGAATCATCACGACTAAAACTTCTTCTTCTTCTTCTTGTCGATCGCAGTGAGCTATACGGTCAGTCCAGCACCGGCGATGAATGACGTCGTTTTCTCCAGGTCTTTTCGACTATCTGGTAGAGTTTGGTCTGCAGTGGAGTTGGCGACGGCCACTCTTCTTTTCTTTCATCGTCCAGTAGGGGGCATCTCTGGAGAATATGTTCCGCTGTTTGGTCTTCCTGACCACAGGCGCAGGTTGGTGATGGCGCCAGCTTGAGCTTTCTGTTCATGTGAGCGTTCAGTCTGTTGTGGCCGGTACGCAGTTTGATCAGGACGACTTTCTGCTCTCTGGTCATTGTGTGGTAGTCGTCTCTGTTTGACCTCGGCCTCATCAATGCCTTGATGATTGTCTTTTGCTCACTATAGCTGACGCTGTTTTCTTGTTGATCTTTTGTGGCTCCTTCTTTCGAAAGCTCGTCTGCCCTTTCATTTCCTGGTACCGCACAGTGGGCTGGTATCCACTGGAGAACAACTCTTCTGGTTTGTCTGACCTTTTGCAAAGCTCTGGTCAGCTGGGGGAGCTTGTCGTTCTCGAGGGCCTGAAGGACTGAAAGGGCATCGGAGAAGAAGACAACTTCCCTAGTGCGGCCAGTTATGATAAACCATGAAGATGTGGAAAAGGTTGATTCTTTTAAGTACCTCTGGACAAAAAAGTTAGTTTTAGTCTTCATGTTGACAGTGTTTGCAGAAAGGCAAATCAGAGATTGTATCTTTTGAGGAAATTGAAGTCCTTTGACGTTGATTCAGTTATTTTAGAAACAGTGTACAAATCTTTAATTGAAAGCATTCTCACTTTTAATGTCATAGCATGGTTTGGAAACCTGACTGTAAGAGATAAGGCAAAGTTGACACGTGTCGTCAAACTGGCAGGCAAAATCGTTGGCTATGAGCAAAGATCTCTTTCTGGACTCTGTAAGAGAAAAGCAGGCAAAATTATCCGTGATCCCACCCACACCCTTCATGACGCATTCAAAATGTTGCCCTCCGGTAGACGACTGCGTGCTCCTTTCGCAAAAAACGTAGCGTGTACAAGCGCTCCTTCATTCCTACCGCCATCAGTATCCTGAACTCAAAACAACTGTGATGATGGCCCATTCTCCTCTTCATCCCTTCATTCTGCATTCAGCCTAAGCCTAACCCACCATACCATTTCCTCCCCTTGTTTTAATCCCCCCCCCCCCCCCCACTTCTTTTAGCGTGTGTGTATGCTGATAGGGTGTGTGTGTATGTTTGATATTGTGATGTTTGTATTTTTGTTGCATACGTATTATTATTACCATTATTTATGTCACTTGATTCCTTGTTTTATTCAATTATCCTACACCAGTGCTGTAAAGGAAAATTTCCATATAAAATCTTTTTATCTGGACAATAATGTTTTTGAATCTTTGAATTTTGAATCTTGAATCTTGAACTTGGTAGCATGGGTCTGTGGAATTCTGAACCATGGAGGCGGCCTGCATAAGTGCTTCGGTTTCTGCATTGTAGTATCACCCGACCGTTCTCTTGGGATCGTTTAATCCTAACTTTCTATGCCTGGGCCTCATAAGCCGATCTAAGGGGAGTTTGACTCGCTTGGCTGCAAGGAGGTACACCGGTCGAGGACACAAATAATCTCAATAACCACTGAACAAGTACACACGAGAAACATGACGTCAATCATACCACTCTCGCATGCAAGCGGCATAACAGACATAATCAAGGTTCTTTTGGTTTTACTACGTCTATATAAAATGTTACATTGGTTAATAATAAATGGTTTGCTCACCTATGACGTGCATACAGAATACGACGACCCATGGTGGTCACACGGCCCATCCCAGCACCAAAGCTGGTGCCAGGAGGGAGAACAGTCCTAACATCACATTTCAGAGTCGGTGTGTTGTCTCGAGGGTGCCACAACGTGTCACTTCAGTAACGGAGCTCTCTCCCGAACGCTTGCTTGACTTGAGGAGGGATTGGGACTTCCAGCTTTCGCTGATTTCGTCCAGGGGGTGGTGGGCCGTCTCCCGAACGCACACCGACCATTCTTTATATACATTTCTAATTACCTCTAGTTACATGTGTCCTGCGTCATTGCTTTCCCCAATCAACCGACCTTTCATGCTCTTATGTGGACGCGACCAAAAGTCTTGAGTCAGAGTTTACACTCGACCGACCTTTCCTTTGTTGTGCCACCCGATTCTTAGATAACCAGTATCCACGTGGCCGTGTTTTTCTGGGTCAAGCCTTGCGGTTCACGATTATCACTCCGTTTCGATCACTACCTCGTACCTGGACTTCGATCCCACATTTTTAACCCTTATCCTCCCTATTAACCCTACCTATCATAATTTTCACTCTGTGACATCAGTTTGTGCAGTGTTTGCCGGTAGCTACACTGGATGTGGCTGTATGTCCCCCAGGGAACTGGATCAGGATGCCAGCACCTCCATTGGAAACGGCATTTGTTGCTGATCCATCAGTGTAGATGTGGATCCATGCCTTCTTTGGGTACTGTTCGTCGATCAGGGCTAGGGTGAGTGCCCGTCAAACGGTGTCATCCTGACTGTCTCCTGAGGCAGCATGTGGGACACTGGTGCAGATCTGGATGTCTGGTTTGTCCATTGCCCAAGGGTTTTCCTTTTCTTCTGTGATCAGAGGTAGAGTGCTCTGAAAGTCGCATGCTCTCATGGACAAAACTGCTTCTTTTGAGCCGGTTCTTGGTGAGGTTGCTCAGTCTGTGCTTCATGGGGTGGTCGGGCAAGCACTTGAGCTTCTCAGCCTGTACCATGGTTTTGGCTTCTCTCCTCTGGCTGAGAGGTTGGATTGTGGTCAGCTTCTCCATTTCCTTGATTGGAGTGGATTTCATTGCACCAGTGATGAGTCGAAGAGCCTGGTTTTGCACTCGGTCGAGGGTCTGCAGGTTCGTCTTGGCTGAGGTTGACCACGCTGTGGAGCCGTACTCGAGGTGGGCCTGACTGTTCCCTGGTATACTGTCTTCAGTATCTTCTCGTTCTCTCCCCAGGTGGCGCCTGCCAGTTTCCTGAGTATGGCCAGCTTGCGCCGGGCCTTCGCCTCTGCCTGTGCAATGTGTGGTTTCCAGGTCTGACGTCTGTCGAAGGTGACACCAAGGTAGGTAGCTTCTTCATCCTCTCTCAGAGGGGTTCCACCAAGCTTGATGGTTCCGGCTGTCTGCTTTGGGGACAATGTGAAGAGGGTGGTGGAGGATTTCTCCTTGTGGACGGAGATGCACCAGTCTTCTGCCCATGCATTCAGCTTATCTGCCGCTAGCTGCATTCTGTAGGTGGCAGTACTTGCATGCTCCTCCTTGCACCAGATCACAAGGTCGTCTGCGCATAGAGCAGCTTTGATTCCCTTGGGAATCTCAGACACCAGATCGTCGATGAAGAGAAGGTAGAGGGTAGGGGAGAGGACTCCGCCTTGCGGGACGCCATGACGAAGGAGGAATTTCTTGCTTTTGGTCTGGTCGACGCTGACTCTTGCCCTGCGGTTGAAGAGGTAGGAGCGTATCCACTGGAACATGTTACTGGACACGCCTTTTCTCAGCAGTTTGACAAGCAGCCCATCTTTCCAGACCTTGTCAAAAGCCTTCTGAAGATCAATCCAGGTTACAAAGACCAGCTTCTGCTCCTGGAAGGCATGTTCAACTTTCTGCGCCAACTTTCTTCAACTTTCTTTCGGTGCACGACTAAAACATCTGCCGACACACAAAGAGTTCACAGGTTTTCGTCGCGATGATTCCTGTAGGAAATCATCGCGATTAAAACCGCTACCGACACGCATGTTTGTCCAGGCTTTTAATTATTGTTTTAATGTATTTTTACATAAAAGCATATGGCAATAAACTATCTTGTCTTGTTTGCGTCAAAAGACGTGCACTTTTTAATTTTGTTGTTGTTGAATGCACATCTTTTGACGCAAACAAGACAAGATAGTTTATTGCCATATTTTGTATGTAAAAATACAATAAAACAATGGATTAAAAACCCGGACAATCAAGCGATATCGCATGTTTATCCAGGCTTTTAATCCATTGTTTGTGCCGGAATCCGTGACCTGCTTCTGATTTCCGAACATCTATTTTAAACAGTAGAACTAATAAGGTACACTAGTTGTCATACAGACTTCACAGACTGGCCCGCACGCGCCTACAGGGTTCAGTTGCGTGCGTGAGCTTTGTCCTGCGCCAGCCAATAAGCGCAGGACTAAGCTCACTCATGCAGCTGGCTACCGGATCCATGCTAAGCCCTAGCAGCACGAATCATCTTCGATTCGTGGTAATTTACTTCGTGAACCACACAAAACAATTTGGTACGCAGATTTCCGTAGGTGCGTACGTCTTCAACCAGGCCTGACTGACCGCTTGACCGGGAGAGCTTGAGAAACCCAGAGAGAGAGAGAGAGAGAGAGAGGGAGAGAGAGTGACCTTGCGACTGATCATAACAGTCAGTTCGATAGTGAGCTCTTTCAACTGTCAGAGACACAGATCTTCTCCACGCATCGGCGCACTTTATCATACCGTCTTTCCCGGGTGATGATGATCTTAACCCGGTGTGCATGTTACTCATATGAAGGAGATTCTGAGGCTACGGCTGTTCTGGTTAGTGTCCGTAATGGTCAGTCAGTCTGGGAACAAAGAAGCGTCTCACTATCAGCTCCAGCAGAGAAACCCATCTATCTGCCATGGTCATGGACCCTCCTCCCTCCCCCAAGACCCAATCTCCACACACTGGTTATCTTCCTCGATCTGCTACGCTACGTAGCAGATCGAGGAAGATAACCAGTGTACCGACCGTCCTGCAAATGCAGAGTCAAAATTTACGTTGCCAATGCTCCTTTGAGGGAGGTCATGAGGATTGCGACTACTGCATGTATTAGTTCTCCATCTTCAAGGCCCTAGTCTCCGACCACTCTCCGCCCCACCCTCTCTATCACCGCTTACCTCCCTTCCCCTCTCTTCGCAGCCGCCATTAATCGAGAATATTGCATAAGGGGGACGTCATGGGACCGTGACGCGCCGAGCAAAGCTGCTGTGAACAATGGTCAGTGTCAAGTGACGTAGTTTTGCGCAAAAATGATGGGGGGGGGGGGGGAAGTAGGTCGTTGGCTTGGAAACGGTATACATGTACTGTGCTTGACTGACAGAGCACGCCGCTTTGCTGATGAAGAGAGAGTTAATATTCAGCGCCGTTTATCTGCAAGAGACATAGAGGTTCATGGGCCCCCGCGACTGCGGGAACGCATGAACGTCTATTGCTCTGGCTGGCTCTGCGCTCAATTCTGCTATCCAAGCAGACTCCACGATTTCAAGTAAGAAAAGTTTTCAAACGTTCCAGTCTGCACAGTGTTTTGCCCAAATTGACCACAAAAGCCTCACGCGTATGTACATATAGTCGATGGTCACTTTCTATTGCTATGAAAACACAGATGTAAAATGGCTAACAAAATGCATGCATTTTTGTTAGTTCCCTGTCCAAGCTGGACTGATTAATTTATGTGCAGTCTACAGAAAACACGACTTAGCAGTGAAATTTACGTTAAACTGTAACAACAAAGAGGTTTTGTACCCTCACGTCGTCCGATGGCCTTTAGTGCACTGGGAAGTGGATGGTGTTGCATTTTATGCACCCATGTTTCGTTGACGTTCATGTTGATGCCGTCGTTAGTGTTCTTCTTGTTCGTGTTTTATATTGTTGTGGTTGTGTTGATATTACTATTATTGCTTCTTGTACATGTAATATTGTTCTTTTGTCTTGGTGCGCTTTTTTTTGGTAGTGGTGGTGGGTCTTCTGAATTCTGCCAGGCAGCAAGCCCATTTGTGTGAAAAGTATACTGACAGGCAAAAGAAATACGACATTTTTGGAATTCCCAAAATGTCGCATTTCTTTTGCTCGTCAGTATGAGATTTATATTGTTTTCTATGAATATCTTCCAATAAAAATATTTGCAATGAAAATCTTCCTGTATTTTATCTTGGAAGGGCAGTATTTTTGTAGGTGTTTTGATGTTGTGTCGATGCTTTTATTCAGCTGTCTTGTCAGTATTGTTGTACAACTTACAGTTGTGTCGATGTTGTTATTGTTGCTCTCCAATTTTGCTTTAGTTTGTGTTGATGTTGCCTTTGTGATTTTCTGATATTGTTGCATTGTGTTGATGTTCCAATTGTTGGTATTTTACAGACTTCATTTAATAGCGACATACTTCACGAGAAGATGGATCGACCGATGATAAACTCTTACTCCACGAATGAACGAATGAATTTTTATATATATTGTACTTCCGTTCAAAACCTGGTGTTTTAGACAGACACACACAAACCATTACCAACTTAAAACTTAAAATGTAATTATGTACTATGTACATTAAGTATATATATATAATACCACACGCCAAAGTGACTCCGAGTCGATCTGGTCAGTGTAGGGGTCAGTGTGTCGTGTTACACCGGCCTCTGTGTGGACTGATTCACTGATTTTTACCAATTGATACGTCACTTGAGCATCAAGATAACTTTGGCCAGCTGCAGATCGAGTGATAACTCTTTGGCTATAGCCGCCGGGGCTCGGGAAGTTTCCCTCGTTGCTTTGGAGCGTCGGCGCGTCAGCCGCCATCTTAAGAGGATACCATACGCTTCAGATATTAGCGAAGTAGTGTTTCAACACGTTTTTCTTCATGTTTTTTCCTCTTTGGAAACAAACAAAAACAGATTCTGGTTAGCGGCTTCCTACGGTGATGGCAAGACTTGCTGTCATTGCCTATGGCACGTCAAGACTTTCCTGACATTGTCCTGCGGACAGCGACTATTTCCCTGAGCGCCTTAGTCGCGAATCCTCTCAAGATGGCCGCCACGACTAGCGTGATGACATCAGTTTCCCGAGCTCTGTTGGCAGTGCTTTTTGTCGCGATGATTCCTATAGGAATCATCGCGACAAAAAGCACTGCCAATAGCCAACTAAGGGTTAAGAAGACTATATGTTACTAAAGAGCTATCTTTAGTTCTATCTCTCATCATCATCATTATTAACATCGATCACCATTACTGTCATGGTCGTGAAAGCCATGACGTGATACTTACTCTTCACACACTGTATCGTCTGTTCAAAGTACCCGTATGTTGGCGGCACGTGCCTGGGAAACCTTACCCCCTTCCCCTCCCCCGCACACTCCCCCCCCCTCCTCTCTCTCTCTCTCTCTCTCTCTCTCTCTCTCTCTCTGAAAAATAAAACATAATCGTAATAAAAATGTTAAAATCACGTCCTCATCGAGATAGCCTTCCACTCAGTAATCAATCGGTGAAACTATACTATATATAAATAAATTCGATGACACGCAATGCGGCTGTCCCATCAGATCATCAAGTTTTTTTCTATGAAGGCTGCGGCTGTGTTTGCTTGTGGACTGTGAGTTTCTTTGACGGCTCAGTCCTACAGGGTCCAGTTGAATGAGTTAGCCTAGTCTTGCGCTCGCAACTAAGCAAAGTGCTCCACTCTAGCGGAACACCTTGCTTAGTGGTTGACGCAGCAAGGGACCTTACGCTCAAGCATGTATATGACCCTTGTACTTAATGGGAGGGAAAGTTTAACCCAGTTGTCATCCAACGACTATGTCCCAGCTGCCATAATTTAAGGGTGGTGCCAGATTAGGCTTGGCGCCTGATGGCGCCAAGCGGCTAATCTGGCACCACCTTTGAATTAACATGGTCCATCCATCTCCTGCTACAGGGTGTTAAGGCTAAATGGGTTCTCTCTCTCTCTCTCTCTCTCTCTCTCTCTCTCTCTCTCTCTCTCTCTCTCTCTCTACTCTCTCTCTCTCTCTCTCCCTCTCTCTCTCTCTACCCCCCCGGCTCCGCCTGTGTTGTGTTGGTGTCCAATTTGGCCATGCCGGCACGTGGCGTATAAATCAACTGACCAGCTGCCCCTTATTAAAATCTCGCTTTCCCCCCGATTGTCCCTCCCTGTCACTGCAGGCTATCAAGAATGAGAGCTCTTGTTTCCAATTTCAAACTGACCCGCCCCTCACCCTGGTCACCTCCCTCGCACCGCTGATCGAGGGAGGTGACCAGAGTGCCATCCCGATTCTGGCCTGATCTGGCCAAAGCCTCTATTTTTTTTTTTTTTTTTAATTTTTTTTTTTTTAGGAAAACCTGATTTTTATTATTATACAATGAAAATTCTGCTTTTCTCAAAATCCTACTGGACATACAGCCTGAATCATAGCGGACTGAAACCAGTGACAATAAAATGTATCCTATGCCTTGAAACAAAGGCTACAGCAAAGTATTGGGAACGACTAACCATAAAATACTAGTTCAAGTCAAGGGTGGCGCCAGAATGGCTCAGTAATTGTTCACTGTATTTGTTCAACTCATTCAGACACAATAAACTAAACAACCAAAGAACAAACGACCATGATAGTTCAAGGGTGATGCCAGATGCCAGGCGCCAAGCGATTCTGGCATCACTCTTGAACTTTCATGGTCGCTCTGGGCATTTTCTCCGGCTCTCTCTCTCTCTCTCTCTCTCTCTCTCTCTCTCTCTCTCTCTCTCTCTCTCTCTCTCTCTCTCTCTCTCTCTCTCTCTCTCTCTCTCTCTCTCTCTCTCTCGTTGCGTGAACAGAAGGTAAAGAAAATTCTGATTTTAACATGGTCGGTCCATATCGTATCTGTGTACACTGACGAGCAAAAGAAATGCGACATTTTTTTAAATCATCGGAAACACTGAAGTATACATAAAAGAATGGACCGAACTCGAGATGCCAGACTTGCTTACCACCGCCCAAAATAGAACTCAGTGGAGAGCACTGTCTGTTGCTGCTGCCTTTCAGTCCTCCCAACGCCCAAATCGGGCAAGGGACTGATGATGATGATGATGATGATGATGATACATTATTGACCCCCCACCCCCACCCCCCTCCTTAAGTGCGTGCAACCCGATCTGTACTATGCATAAGGGGGTTAACCACCCCCCACCCCCCCACGCCACCTCCCCTTCCCTTCTGCTACACTCCAGATGTAGTCCGGAGACCACAGTTCTATTGTTACACAGTCTGCTGCACCCTTGTTTTTGGCACATCTTCTTGATTTTTATGGCCAAATTGATGTTTATGATGTCTGGTTTTCCGCACGACTAGAAAAAATGATGCTGTTTTTGGATTCGATATCTACACACAGTTCAACTGATGTCGTCGGCGCACATTGGTTCTCTCTCTCTCTGTCTCTCTCTTTCTCTGTCTGTCTGTCTGTCTCTGTCTCTCTCAGTCTGTCTGTCTGTCTGTCTGTCTCTGTCTCTCTCTGTCTCTGTCTCTGTCTCTCTCTCTCTCTCTCTCTCTCTCTCTCTCTCTCTCTCTCTCTCTCTCTCTCTCTCTCTCTCTCTCTCTCTCTCTCTCTCTCAACGGCAGGTACGAAAAACGACATAGTGACTGTTAATATCTTCCCCGTTGTAAAATAAAGCCGGATTCACTGATTCTCTCCCCCCCCCCCCCCCCCCCCGCTTTTTCTCTGGCTATCAGTTCTGGCAACACCCTTGACCTATCATGGTCGATCTATCTCCTGAACTGTTGAAGACTTCAGGAGGACCATATTACTACATGTGCAGGGTTCGCGTTAACGGGGTGGGATGGGGGGGAGGGGAGGGGGGAAGGGGGGAGGGGGCCAGGGGGGCGAGGGGAGCGAGGGGAGGAGAGTGAGTAACACATATAGGCCAACTTTGCAAATCAGTCCTTTTAAATTCCGGTATTCTTCAACGATTCTTCTATCTCCGCAATAAGTATTTTCCTTTTTCAATCGGTATCATCTACCGGCTGTTAATTTCGTTTTCTTTGTCTGTCTTCAAGAATTACCGGTTAACCCTTTCCGCGTCGGTAGCTGTTTTTGATTCCTGTAAGAATCATCGCGACCATAACCGCTACCCGGACATATAATGGGTTAACGCAAGCGCTGATCAGTTGTGTGATTGACTGGTGTACCACTCAGGCTTTCCGAAACAATTTCAGGGCGTAGATACGAAAATAAAAAATCTAAAGAGAACGGTTAACAATAATCAAAGCACCCAAAGGCTGTATGCTTTTAGCTAAAACAACACACACTTCAAATGGAAACTAAAGGCGACCGTCACAGGCGCGTCAGTTGCTGTATCTTACCGTTTGTTCCAGTGAACTCACGTCTCGCGTGCCCGGTATAAGGAAACAGAGCTAACAGTAATTATACTGAATTAATTTTTGTTGTTGTTGTTGAGAGGGTGTGGTGGAGGTTGGGGGATGGGGCGGCTGGGGGTGAGTGGGAAATAATCATTAGATCTCTCGACAGCATTTAACGATACAACAAAGTCAGTTCTCGGTCTATGTTTTCGTTGATGAGCTGGAACCAGTTGCATGACTGAGCTTAGTCCTGCGCCAGCCACTAAGCAAGGTGGTCCGCTGTAGCGGACCACCTTGCTTAGTGGCTGGCGCAGCACAAAGCTCATACAGCGAAGCACCTTGCTTAGTGGCTGGCGTAGGACTAAGCTCATACAGCGAAGCACCTTGCTTAGTGGCTGGCGCAGGACTAAGCTCACTCGTGCGGCTGGCTCATGGACTGTACGATACTGACTTGTATACATTATACTGCACTTGGCAATTCAGACTACTACTGTGACACTGCAACGAATCCATTTGAATTGATTCACCTTTGGGGGAAAATATTTTTGTCTGTGTCTGTTTTAAAAACTGACGGATTTAACCCATATCATACTGAGCCTCAAAAGCATCAGATTTGTACACTGCCATATGCAAGCTACATTATTGTACTTACAGATAAGGATATAGACCAATGGCTTTAGTTCAAAAGTGGTGCCAGAATAGCATGGCGCCTAGAGGCGCCAAGCTATTCTGGCACTACCCTTGAACTATTTTAGTCAAACTTATTTCACACACTGGTGCCGTATTCCAAACGATACAGGTTAACGAGATAAATTAATAGACCATGTCGTATTTGTCCTTTCGAAGCGTGTTTGTTTCTTTGTTGATTATTTCTTTGCCGCGGCATTTTGCACGCTATTCAGTCACCTTTTCAAGTTTCGTCTGGCCGATTTCAAAACTGATTTGAATGGTCGGACTGACTCGAACTGTGTCAGGTGACCCAGACAAGTTCGCCATCTGGCGGTGTGTTGCAGGTCAGCAGCTGTTGACCACGAAGACGCCCGCTGAGCCGCGTTAATCCACTTAGCCTAGATGCACTACAGCACTGGGAGATGGATCGACCATGATAATTCAATGGCGCCAAGCTAATCTGGCGCTACCCTTGAATTGTCATGGCCGATCCATCTCCTGCAACTTGGATTACATACATGTAGTTGTTAGACGACGGCGCTTCTAAAATTTAGGGTTACATAGGTTAATGTAATACTATTATAAAATTATTACCTTTTCAGGTGAACCTTCACAAATCACTGTGCACGTGACTGGCGCCTTTGGTTGACCGCTCTAGAAACATCTCTCTAGACATTTGGTCGCCGTCAAACTCAACACACTCTGACTCCGACTATGTGGGTGTCAAAATCAAAAATTTGTTCAGCTAGAGGTACAGTGCATAAGTATATATAACGTGATAGATTTATCTTTATTTTATTTACTTAGATGTGCGTGCATATTTAGTATTGTTATATATTATGTGGTTTGATATTTTAGAGTCTGCTTGATTGTGATGTATGTATGTTTTATGTGTTGATCTTAACATGGACGCTCGTCAGTTGTGCCGCAAAATAATTACTAATGTTTATTCATATGGCAATAAAGCTTATCTTATCTAGTCTTATCTCCTGGTGTGCCCTCGCAGCCTGCAGAGGCAATAAGGTTCTATACTAACGAGCAAAAGAAGTGCGATATTTCAGTTTGGATCATCGGAAACACTGATGTGTTTCCGATGATTCCAAAATTGTCGCATTTCTTTTGCTCGTCAGTATTTAATAATGTCTTACGTAATTAGACGACGTTTCGGCACTAGGAGCCTGGCAGTTTAGCCGGCTGAGGCCAAGGATGTTGGTGGGGTTGGGGGGGGGGGTGAAGGTAGCGGGGTGGGCCGGGGATGCGGGGGGGGGGGGGGGGCGGGGGGATGCGGGGGGGGGGGGGGGCGGGGGGGGGGATGAGGCGGGGGGGGGGGGGGTGAGGAGGAGGGTTGGCGTAAACCATAGAGCGTATATAATATATACTCTCTATGGCGTAAACGTGCGCACAGTTCAATATGTTTCCCGGCAGTAACACAGCCGTGCGCGGGCCCACTGCGGCTGTCGTGGGGCCGAGGACATTTACTTACTGGGTTTCCGTGTTTCCTGGCGGCTCAGAAACAGAACACAAGGCTGCCGGATGAAACATGACGACTTGCCAGGTTGGTGTTGGCGGTTCCGCTGACTGCGTTTGCAATCAACCTGTCCATCTGTCAGTATGTCAGAGACGGGAGAATCTTTTAACCCCCTTTGTGCTTGGCTCGACCCACCGGTACCGTGAACAGATGGGGTTATAAGTCCCCCGCCATCAGTTCAAACTGGTTGTCTCCCTCAGTCCGCTGCGCTGATCATCAGCGGTTGCAAATGGAGGAAGACAACCATTGTCAGGGTCGGATCACTTACATGTTTGGGGGGGGGGGGGGGGGCAAATTTTTGTTGTTGTTGAGAAATTAACCACCTGAAACTGACACCTAAAGCAGAGTTTTGACTGTTTTGAGTATGGCTTTATTTTTTGTTTTTTTCACCAAGGTGAGCAAAGATCATCCTTCAGTGTATCAAAGTTTTATGTTGTAGATTTTATGGGGGAAGGGGGGGTATGCCCCCCCCCCCTGGATCCGGCCCTGATTGTGCTACCAGCATTGCAAGTGCCGTGGACGTTAACACCTTCTGCCTCAGGACCGAAATACCCTAATTTTGAAGTTGCCCTCTGAAGGACTATATTACAATTCCAAAGACAGATCAGTCGAGCATGGTAGTTCAATGGTGGTGCCATAATAGCTTGGCGCCTACGGGTGCCAAGCTATTCTGGCACCAACCTTGAACTATCATGCTCAATCCATGTCTTGCTGTGGTGTGTCTGGGCTGAATGAGTGATCCTGAGAGCCCGAACAATCAATCAGTCAAAGCCGGCCGCTGCTATCTTCACCCCACAGATAACTATACAAGCATTGAGTTATATTATAAATATGAGAAATGCACCATATAAATACTATGTATTATTATTATTATTAACAAGCAAAGAGTGCAGTTCTCAGGTCAAGTGCTTTTACTGTTTGACTAGATAATATTATGTCAGTGGCGTAGAAATCGGGGCGGGGATGGGAGTGGGGTGGGGTGGGGGGGGGGGGGGGGTTGGGATGCTTGGGGGTGGGGGTGGAAGGCTTGAGGAGAGGGGGAGGGGGGGTTTGGGGGGGGGGGCGGGAGAAGGATAGGCCTGGTCTCCCAAAATAAAATGGGGGTGGAGGGCAGAGTATCAAATGGCTATTTAGTATTGAAGAAAACAATAATTTTTTGAGAAATAAATCATCAGATTGAATTTTATTTTGTATTTGTTGTTTTGAGAAAAAATCAGCAGTTTTTTTATTTTATGCATGACTTTTTTATATTTAGGTCGGACTGTCGCTCTGCGGCTGAAAGAAAGAGACACGCTTAGAAAAAAACCAAAAAAACAATTAAATTTTACTCAACTTTCACTGCTTTCGAGTCAACTCCCCCCTCCCCTCCCCCCCCTCCCCTCCCCCCCTCCCCCTCCACCCCCCATCCCCCCCCCGCCCCCCCCCCCAAAAAAAAAAAGGGGGGGGGGGGTGAAAGAAAAAGAAAAAAAGAAGAATAAAAAGAGGTACACAATTCAGAGCTGTTTGAGCACTAAACTCTGGATCCAAGACTGTCAGTCAGTTCGATTCTCACTGGACAGGGTAAAAAAAAAAAAAAAAAAAAAAAAAAAAAAAATCCGTTCTCCGTCATACCCTTCCTTTCAGTGACAAGTCCAAAAACTGAACTAAAAAAGGCTGACATTTTCAAAATCACAGACCAGCTCATTTGACCTCTAAACGCCCATGCACCCGTTGTCCACTCACAGCCTGACCGGCACAGATGTGGAGGGATGGACAGAAAGCCCTCGCCAGCCACCCTCGAGCAGTGCATCGTCAGTTTAATTACTAAAAAAGTGAGTACGATGATTCACGCACCGACCGAGCTGAACTTGAAAATGACCAACGCCAAATTAGACTGTAAATCATCAGCAGAAAGAGAGATAGATCCTCACTGAGCCCCCGCAAAGCCGCTGCCAAAGCGGGTGCGGGGGCACATGAGGATCTATGTCTCTTGCATACGAATTTGTTGGTTCCCTTTGCTGTGAGGGCAATTTGTTAACCCTTACCATTCGGAATACACCAGTGTGTGAAACAAGTTTGACTAAAATAGTTCAAGGATGGTGCCAGAATAGCTTGGCGCCTCAGTCTAGGCGCCAAGCTATTCTGGCACCACCCTTGAACTAAAGCCATTGGTCTATATCCTAATCTGTAAGTACTATAATGTAGCCTGCATACGGCAGTGTACAAATGTGAAGCTTTTAGCATCAGTATGATATGGGTTAAACTTGAATCATCCCGCCGCTGCACCGAAAATGAACTCGCCACCGTAGCCAACGTTGAGGAATACAAACATAAATTTTGTCAGGAAGAAGTCAACGATCCTCGTGATCCCCCTGCAGTGGTCGGATGAGGCTGAGGATATGTGCTTCCTGCAGATGAATGCGCTCGCAGATGGAGTGGTTAGTTATCTCGATGCACGTGTCTTAGTACAAAGCTCATCTGCCGCACACACTGTGGAGTACCCCGCATAGTACCCTCCACTACACCCCCCCCCCCCCCTCTTACAGTCCATGCAAGTGCAGTGACCGTACCTACGGGTCAGCAGCACAGGCGAGGGTAGAGACTGACTGACACCAGGCTTTTTGTGTCCCTCGATTCGCCACCGCTTAGCCGCCGTAGTGAATCGAGGGAGAAAACCAGGGCCGCATGGTAACAAAGTCAGTGACCGTTGATGAAACGCGCTTTCAGTCACGATGAAGTCTCATTGTCAAATACATTTCACCACTGAAAAGGCTAAATCCTACACCAAAGTTCAACCGCTAAATGCGTTTAAATGTATGTTGGATCCGTTTAGTTCAACTGAGAGATCATAATTATACGTCAGTCACTGAGTGTACATCATAGGGTACCACCAAATGACCGTTGCATTGCCGTTCAGTTCGAACATCTCCAAGATAACTCGGTCGGGTACTGACTCTAGTCGAAAAGGGAACATCTTCTTCTCTTTTGCCGTTGGTTAGTTCGGAATTTAACGTCCACGGCACCGACGTGATAATGGACGGCCCTGACGGGCGGGTTATAGGGGACAGGGAAATCTATTGCCTATGGAGTACGACCTGAACACTGATCAATTCAGGCACACTGCGACTGTGCCACTTTTACCAGGACCTTTCAACGGACATGGCATGGAACAAGCCCGTCTTTTTCCCCATGCCGGGTTTGCGAGTCCAGCTACCGCGAACGTGGGAGATTTCTTATGTACAATAAACCTCCGTTAGCGGATATATGTGTGCCTACCACGTAGTCTGAGTCAGTCACGTGGAGTGCGGCTATAAAAGAATGACTTTAGCTCAGTGAAACTTCTAAGACTTTTGAAACTCCGCTGTCCGCAGCGTCAAATTTTAGCAACCGATCGAAACCCGCTGTGGAGCAGATCGCTTTAAATAAATACATTACATTGATACTCATCGAAAAAAAAAAAAAAACCCACTAGTTTCTCGACTGACACTTGTGTTTCTAACTTCAATAACCCACACTGGTTGTCTCCCTCGATTCGCTACCACTGGTCAGCGGTAGCGAATCGCGGGAGTCGGACAACCAGTGTAGCCTTCCGTCCGGTGCCCCTGTGCGTACGCCTCAGCGCTTCACTTCAGCCTCGTTATTCGGACAAAGGCTTTAAGTATGGCAGGCTGCACGTGCTTTGTCCAAATTTTCCACCACTGCACACACTGCAGAGTACCTCTTTATCAGTGCTTCACACGGAACCCTCCCATCTGCAAGAGGCCGGCGTAGAGATTGAAATCCTTGAGGAGCGCGTGCACGTGCGGCCAGTGCCGGGAAGTTCGCCGATACGACTACAAGTTTAGTTTTAACCCATATCATACTGAGGCTAAAAGCTTCAAATGTGTACACTGCCATATGCAAGCTACATTATGGTACTTACAGATAAGGATATAGACCAATGGCTTTAACTATTTTAGTCACACTTATTCAGTCATACACTGGTGTATTCCGAATGATAAGGGTTAAACACCGAGCTTCTCACGTGGTATCTATAGCGAATAATGGATATAAATGGAACTACACTGAAAATGCTAAATGACCAGCTTCCGTTGTTGTTCAGTGTTGTCATTGTTATTCTTTTTGTTGTTGTGTTGCTGTTGTTGCTGTTCAGCGTTGTTACTGTCATAGTTGTTTTTATTGTTGTGTTGCTGTTGTTGCTGTTCAGTGTTGCAATAATACCCGGTGTGTTTGGTAAGCCAAATAAATACGTAGACGAACTGTAGTAAAAGTGTTGCCGAAAGGGTTTCTAGTGAAAAGAAAACTAAAAATAGAGGTTGAAAACCTTTAACTCATTGTACCCCCGACACAAACACAGCAAGACAGATCGACCATGATAGTTCAAGGGTGATGCCAGAATAGCTTGGCGCCTATGGGCGCCAAGCTATTCTGGCATCACCCTTGAACTATCATGGTCGATCTGCGTCCTGCACTGCCATGCAGTCTTCAGAGGATAACGGCAACATTTGGGGATTTCGGTGTTGGGGTAGAATGAGTTAATTATGGGAATAATCAAACACGATGTTTCGGATCAGAGGTCTTTCTTTACGGTGATGTGAACTTCTTTTGTTTTGTTTTATACTGAGACAAACTGTGCTATCGGCCTCGGACGTCCACAGCACACCTAATGTAGGCCTACCTAATGTAATTTATTTCGCTTGGGTAATGGGACGTTTGTTGTACCCAGCCGGCCTTGCGAAGCTGACTGTAAGGTTATTTGCACCGGACATATCTCAATTTACGTCCGCGAGTATTGTCCGAAGACTGAAATGCCGGACTAACGACAGCCGCGGCACAGATGCATTCAATACATAGCTGTCAGTAAAGAGACCTGGTCAGTATTTTAAATTTGTCCGCTTCATCAGATATCACATAGTAATATTGAGCTTTTAGGTTCTACGTTAACCCCTTTCATCCTGATACACCCATTGTTTGAAATTAACTTGACTATGATAGTTCAATGGTGGTGCCAGAATAGCTTGGCGCCAAGCTATTCTGGCACCACCCTTGAACTAAAACGCTTGATCAGGGGTGGATCCCGGGGGGGGGGGGGCGAGGGGGTCAATGCCCCCCCCCCCCCCCCCGCCCGAAGACCCCAAATTTGTTAAAATGCTATAACAAAGTCCCTTTTCGGGGGTGTTTCCCCCTCCGCCCCCCTCCCCCCCCCCCCCGCCCCTCCCCCCCCCCCCCCCCCCCCCCCCCACTGTTTGATTTTTCGGCCCTCGCGGAAAGAAGATCTAGCGTGGTGGTGGAGGCCCTTTGTATCAGGTTCAAGGTCCCAAACAAGAAGTTGGACCCCACCCCCCTTTTGGAGCTAAGTGATCCGGCCCTGTTGATCTATCACCTAATCTGTAATGTAGCTTTCACAGCCTCGGACAATACATTTTTTAATGAGCGGCCATGGGATGTAATAAGTTAAGAAATCAACGTTGGGTCTAGGGAGTGCACGATTCTTCCGGCCTACCTGACTGTGACTCAGTCTCGGGCTGGGCCAGTTCGTTATGAGCAGTAACGTGAGTGTCTTGTCAACTTACACACCGTTGCGCCATCGCGAAGAGTCCCACTCGCAAGAATAGATGACAAGGCCCGTCAGCGGTCTATTGGTCCCAACCCGCTGCCACTGACGTGATCCAATGAGGGGGAGGGTAGGCGTAACCTTACCTCAGACCCCTCCTCTCTTGCCGCACTAAAGCGCCACGCCACTTCATCACGCCATCGACAGGCGGCACGCGCGGGGAGGCCGAATTGTGACTGAAAAATATAGGCTTCGTTGAATATGTAACAGCCAGATAACGCAATGTTATGTATCCTTGCGCTAGAGGCTTATCAGCCTCTAACACAAGAATACACAACTTTGCGTAACTCCGTCAGCCGGTCACACAAACTGAGTCTTTCTCGGCGACCGGCTGTAGAAGTTCTCATTAACTCGGCAAGTTGAACTAGGGGCTTTTGCGGATCTACGTCGCGGTTCTCCGGCTGTCCGCATTGCAACTCGTGTACCTCACTAACAACAGAGATGAACAGGGCTTACTTCTGCTGCCGTTCAACTGCCAGGATTTGTCAAGATCGGGAATCTGACAATGGTTGCCAAGCGTAGACTTTATAGTTTGTTTTGATGTTGTTGTTGTTGTCGTTTAGTGCCGTTCAGTTTCCATAACGTTTTCAAAAGTCTTTCTCGTACTCAAGTTATCAGTTATTTGTATCAACTTAGCGATATGCCGGGAAGCGTAAAAGCATTTCTCAATGAGCCTGGCGATACAATTTTTAAACAAATAATATTAATATAATACATTATTAGTCGTACTTACGAGTGTGGCTTTGCCAGTGGTTATTGTCGCCTCTCGGGTACGGTCGGGGAGAGGGGGGGGGGGGGGGAGTTAGTTAGTTATTTGGGTTTAACGCCGAGCAGGGGGGAGGTTTCAATGTCGGAGGTAAGAGTCGAGGGTTTTACTGAGTTCTGTTTGTTGTATAGACCCCTAAATTATTTATTTATTGGCG
Source organism: Semisulcospira habei (assembly GCA_036245525.1). Lineage (NCBI taxonomy): Eukaryota > Metazoa > Mollusca > Gastropoda > Semisulcospiridae > Semisulcospira > Semisulcospira habei. The sequence continues at coordinate 174,662,557 of BTPG01000006.1, read as the reverse complement.
TGTGTTTGTTTTTAGAGGTTTGACTGAACGAAGATTAGGGTGTGTTTGTACCGAGAAATGTGATTGGCCAAAGGTTTAATTGGGGAATAACGCTTTGCTCAGCGAGTAACGTTGTCATCGTAACATTTAATAAGTATTTATCACATGTTACCTTGGTAATATCAGTGTGACAAAGGGACTCCCTTTGCCTTGAGAACGGCCGACGAGGGAAAAAAATCGAATAAAGCCAGGCCAATGAGAAAAAGTGTAAAGAGACTTAAAGAAGATAATTAATAGATATACAAAAAGAAGTGCGAGGTTTCAGAAACTGAAATCAAGGATAAATTGCGGCTTGAGACATGCCAGAACAACTTTTTCCACATTTTATCAAAATTTAGCAAATTCATACATTGGGTTTTCGACCCCCCCCCCCCCCCCCCCCCCCACCCTTAATGTCAATCTAGCCAGCTAAAGCTGGATCAGTCGACTGTATGTGGAAAGGGGGAGGTAGGGGGGGGGGGGGGGGGCTCGAAATAAACTCATTTAGCCGGCCCGACGCCTTACAGCAGGAGACGGACTGACCATGATAATTCAAGGATAGTGCCAGATTAGCTTGGCGCCTAGTTCAGGCGCCAAGCTAATCTGGCTCTACCCTTGACTTATCATGGTCGATGCATCCCTTGTAACTGGTACCTAGTCGTTCAACAACACCTGCATAATTTAGGAAATGCGCCCGTGGGGTTAAATGGATTTAGATACTAGAGCATATTTCAACTCGGAAGACTTTTCTTCACAACTTGATATGGAGTGACCGCGCCAACGGATATGGACTAAGTTAAAAAGCAGGTGTGGTCAAAGGGATAGTTTGACTATATATGCTGTTATTTGGCAAAAACCAGCATGTCCTTTCTTTTTTTCTTTTTTTTTTTCTTTTTCTTTTTAGAAGAGCGAAGTTTCTATTCAGTTTATAACAACGAAAATCTCGTTTTTCTCAAAAATGGACGTGCTGGCTTTGTATATATACGATGTCCAATCTTCAAATGACAGCCCACATGATTTGTCTCCCTCGATTCGCTTGCACAGCGAAGTCGAAGGAGACAACCACTGTGAGTGACCGTGTGTGGTGATATAGTGGGCCGGACTGACACGAATACGCAGCTTTCACTGTGACAGAGAACAAGACGTTTTTAAATCTGCGCTAAAAACACACCTTTGCCAACTCCATTACTCCACCGATTAACATTGACTGCTGAGGATTCTGCTGTAGCTTTGTTGTGGTACCTCGAATATGTGTGTGTGTGTGTGTGTGTGTGTGTGTGTGTGTGTGTGTGTGTGTGTGTGTGTGTGTGTGTGTGTGTGTGTGTGTGTGTGTGTGTGTGTGTGTAATATTGTGTACAGTTTTTGTAATTGACGGTATTTTTGAAATTTGTAAGGCGCCTAGAGCTCTACCTGAGGTTAGGCGCCAAAGAAATTATTATTATTATTATTATTATTATTATTATTATTATTAGTATTATTACAAGGAAGGCAAACTGTAGCGGTGAAATGTTGCTGCATTGTGAACCTCAGTCTTCTTTCCCTCTCACAGTCACAGTGTGTGATGTACGGAGTTTTTAAGTCAGTCTGGACCAATCGCCTCTTCATATGACTCCGATTATTTTTTTAAATAAAATTTAACCCCCTCGTGCGTTGGTTTAGTAGTTCGGGGTTTAACGTCCACGGCACCGAAGTGATAATGGACGGCCCTGTCGGGCGGGTCACGTTATGGGGGGACAGGGAAATCTATTGCCTATGGTGTACGACCTGAACAATGATTAGTTCAGGCGCACTGCAGCTGTGCCACTTTGATCTACCAGGACCTTTCAACAGACATGCTATGAAACAAGCCCGTCTTCCCCCCCCCCCCCCCCCCACCCCTGGAGTGCGAGCTACTGGGGCCGGAACGGGGACTCGAACCCACGACCCCGGCGATTCCCTTCGCTCTCTGAATGCTCCGACGCTTAACCGCCTGAACTGATTCGGCCGACTCGACAGTCACAGTGTGTGATATACGGAGTTTTCAAGTCTGGACCACGTTGACGTTAGTTAAAATTTATTGTTTTCCTCCCTACGTCACACGACCAGTCACTTTAGCGCAAACCGTACCATGTGACCGTGAAATATAACTCCTGTAGCGAAAAATGGCGGAATTTTTGTAGCCCTCTCTATGTAGCGTCTTGGATGCCAGTTTTGTTCTATAAATGATCACCAAAGTTCTAAAGTACAAAGTTACTTAGTGTTATTCGAAACAACAAGCACAATCAGTACTGGAGACGGCAACGTCATGAAATATTTTAAATTACATCATAAGTCTATTATGTATAAATAGTGTATTATTCCTTTGACGTCAGTCATGTCTGGCGTGATCCAGGTCGGAAGATGTAATCTTGATTTCTTTTACAAAAATAGACCAGAGACTAGCTGGATAGGATTAGGTTGTATTATAGCAATTTTTTTTTACAGTCTGGACCAATCGCCTCTTCACGTCTATATGAAGTCACCAATCGCCTCTTCACGTCTATATGAAGTCACCAATCGCCTCTTCACGTCTATATGAAGTCACCAATCGCCTCTTCACGTCTATATGAAGTCACCAATCGCCTCTTCACGTCTATATGAAGTCACCAATCGCCTCTTCACGTCTATATGAAGCCACCAATCGCCTCTTCACGTCTATATGAAGTCACCAATCGCCTCTTCACGTCTATATGAAGTCACCAATCGCCTCTTCACGTCTATGAATATGAAGTCACCAATCGCCTCTTCACGTCTATATGAAGTCACCAATCGCCTCTTCACGTCTATATGAAGCCACCAATCGCCTCTTCACGTCTATATGAAGTCACCAATCGCCTCTTCACGTCTATATGAAGTCAGCAATCGCCTCTTCACGTCTATATGAAGTCACCAATCGCCTCTTCACGTCTATATGAAGCCACCAATCGCCTCTTCACGTCTATATGAAGTCACCAATCGCCTCTTCACGTCTATACGAAGTCACCAATCGCCTCTTCACGTCTATATGAAGTCACCAATCGCCTCTTCACGTCTATATGAAGTCATTATTTTTTTTGTAAATTTTAACCCCCTCATGCGTGCAGCCACCGACACTGTTTACACCGACTACCGGTGGCTGGAAGCGCAACCCAATGCGCACAAGGTCATCGGGCCGACATCGGTCGCCGTTGGCCCGCGCACGTCCGTGCGCGGGCCAACGGCGGCCGACGTCGGCCCGATGACCTTATGCGCATTGGGAAGTGGGTTAACCCTTTTACTGCCAGCGGAGGCAGATTGCGTTTCTGAAATCTTAAAATTCAACGCCAGTGAGCCTCGTGAAGTCCAAGGAACATCAGTGGACACAAAGGGCTGTCAGCAAGAGGCATAGATCCTCATGAGCTCCCGCAACCGCGGGGGGGCTCATGAAGACCTAAGTCTCTTGCAGTTGGACCGCGTTCAGCTTTTCTCGGCAGTGGCTCGGAAGGGGTTCGTGTAAACGCGAGGACCAAAACTCGCTGGCCAGGCACTGACTGAATAGCGCGAACGTCGGAAAGGTCTGCGCCTACGGCGACTCGTGTAGAACTCGAAAACCCACCACGTGGCCTTCCACCATGGTCAGATGAGGGAACTACCAGGTGGCCAAAAGTTGTGCGGGCCAACTGTGGCAGTAGTCAGCCGGATGATCTTTTGGGGATATGTAATGAGTATGCATGTTCACACCGGTTACCTCCGATGGTTCGCTACGCATGCACGCTGGGTCGTCTCAGCTAATAGCACAGCGAATGGGGAAAGACAACTACAGAGTGTGCTACGCGTGATCATGCGTGGCGGATCCAGGAAGGTGACCATGGGTCATGTGTGATCTCAAGAGCGGACTGGACGGACTTGATCATGCATCCCTACAACTAATTTCTTTCAACTACAAGAGAAATAGAGTCACCTGGCTTCCTGTGGCAACTGCATTGCCCCTGTCGGGCATATGTGAATCTATGTACCCACTCCAGAAAATTTCCCCTTCTTTGACACATATTATTATAATGATATATTGTATAACAAGCAAATTAATATTCATGAACTGCCCATAATCCATTGCAGACCAGAAAGACGCGATCTTGATGCTTGCCTTGTCAAAACAAAAACGCCAAAATATGTTCATACTGTCACATTAGCAAGCTCCTTATGCTCACTAGTAATGAAATACTTCTTAGTTTGTACGCACAATCGAAATAACTTTCCCATACACACACATACACGGAGACTAGACAGCAGCGAACACACGAATCGAATCGCCATACAACTGAGATTGACGACTGATGTCCGCTATTGATAGTGACAACCTTAGAAAAGGACGAAAATAAACAAACCTGCTGGCATTTTCCGTCATTATCTGTGTTCTAGTTACAAGTAGACTTTACTCAACAACACGCACCATTATAGAAAGCACTGATGTCTACACAGTCAAACGAAATAATCGGTCAATCGACGTGGCACACAACAGGTCACCATTTGGACAGACAAACACACATCGGAAGTATCACACCCAAGTTCATAAACAGACATAGTTATTAATGTCTGTGGTCGCACCTAAGGTAGCTTATCCGCCTGTTTTCTCCAACATCGGGGATAGGGGGTAAGGTTATCTATATTTTAGCGCAAATCTTTAAAAAAAAAAAAAAAACGTGAAAATATCCGGCGAAAGTCTACACAGCCTAAATGACCCTGGGCATAAATCTACCCAGTGTAAATGTGTGCTGTCGCTATTCCTTTGAGATATTTTTATTTGAGTAAATTCAAGCCTTTGTCGATTTATGCTGGGCGGAATCATGCTGTGAAGATTCACGCTGAGTTGATTTAGTTCTAAAAAGAAATGGAAAATCAGAGGAACACATTTGCACTCGGTAGATGTACGCCTGGATGGATTTGCGCTGAGTACATTTCGGTTGGTAGTGTCAAGCTGGGAAGTTTTATGTCTAAAAATAGTGAAATTGACCACTTCAGCACCAATGGCGGTAATGGGAAGGACTCGGGTAAAGTTTTGTTTTGGACTGGGTTACTTACTTACTTACGCCTGTCACCCCTACCCGGGTATAGGTCGTCGACGAGAGACCTCCAGCAACTCCTGTCCTGTGCTTCTCCTTCGATTCTACTCCAGGTGGTTCCCAGTCTCTTGATGTCTGCTTGGAGGTCTCGACGCCAGGAGTTTCTCGGCCTACCTCTTTTCCTCTTTCCCTGGGGGTTTCATGACAATGCCTGCCTAGTGATACTGGAAGCTGGCTTTCTCAGTTATGGCAGACTGCGTCCATCTGGCTTCACTGATACCTAGCAGGGAAAGGTTGTACTTTTGCATTTCCGCTGCTATCTGGGCGGCCTTGCCGCTCTGGTACATGGTCTTGACGTTCCATGTGCCCATGGTTGTATCCCTGGATAGAGAGAGGCGGCTCGGTCCTGTGGCTTCCGAAGACTTCCGGCTTTCACCACAAGACGTTATAAGTCTTCTGGTAGAAGAACCTTCCTCCTCCAGGAAAGGAATTACTGTTAGTCTTTTCGTCGGCGTTTTTGTAGCTATTTCCTTTTTTGCAGGGTGGGGAAGCTACCCCCACGCCCAACCCCCTTACTAGGAGGACCAGGGGTTTTCTGTCGGGGTCACCTTCCCTTAGACCATGTTGGTTCACGGCACCTTATTTCATTCGGTGCACCCCTCTCACGAGGGACCCCCTATCCACCACCCAGGGGACGCGCCTCAACGCCATATGGTCCCAGCGCGAGGTTTGGACTGGGTACATACATTATATTGAGCAACATTTTGCTTGATACAGTGCCGATAAACAGACAGATGATATTACTTGACCCGAATCAAAATATCCTCGTCGTACCGACTCGGACATTTTGATTCGTGTCTCGTAATCACATCTGCCTGTTATCCGCACTATATCAAGCAAAATGCTGCTCAATATAATATTATGCCTCCTACTGCTGTCAACACTCTCAAAGAAACGAATCCAGAGCTAGGAAAAAATTGCACGTGTTTCCACAAAACAACAACAAAACAGTTAAGCAATCCAGACCAAAAAGGTGACTGTCAAGCGTGTAATATGCAAAGAAGTACCCAACGGAGAAAGAAACACGCTTAGAAAAGACGGGTACAACACAATTTATTAATATTTCGGGTAAATACCCTTTGTCAAAATAGACAAACAAACAAACAGAGAGATTAGCCGCTACTTATCTTCATTGGCAGAAGGAATGTGGCAACTGAAGGAGGTGACGTAAAATAAAAGAAAAGGAAGAACAAAAGTGCGGAAAAAGTAAAAATGACGTCAACGAAAAATCGTGAGAGAGACTCGGAAAGAACCTGAACACGAGAGACAAGAGTATGTGCAAGCACGTGCAGGAGCGAGCGAAAGAAAGGGCGTGTAGATGAGGCCAGAGAGAGAGAGAGAGAGAGAGAGAGAGAGAGAGAGAGAGAGAGAGAGAGAGAGAGAGAGAGAGAGAGAGAGAGAGAGAGAGAGAGAGAGAGAGAGAGAGAGAGAGAGAGAGAGAGAGAGAACGAACGGGGATTACCCTTGGGCACGAAGTAGGCTGAGTGTCTAATACACAAAGCCTGCTAAACACCAACCCGAAGGCAAACTTTATATCACCTTCAAGTTGAGGACTACCTCGGGGAAAAACGGGAGGACCCCGGGAAAAAAACCCCAGCATTTAGCACGGTACACAACAAGGAATAAGTCATGAAAACAAAGCAAAAAATCAAATTCAGTAAGAGAATAATTAGGTATAAGTGGAGAGTAGGTAGTTGTGAAACCATCTTCAAGGTAACTAAAAAAATAATAAAAAAATAATAATGGGGGGGGGGGGGAGAGAGAGAGAGAGAGAAAGAGAGAGAGAGACGGGGCGGGGGGGGGGGGGGGGGAAAGAGGAAGGGGAAGAAAGGAAAAGGAAAAAGCGTAAAGAGAGAAAGAGGGCTAGAGAGAAGTGTTAAGTGGGGGAAGAAAGAGGGAGAGAGGTAGAGAGAGAGAGAGAGAGAGAGAAAGAGAGAGAGAGAGAGAGAGAGAGAGAGAGAGAGAGAGAGAGAGAGAGAGAGAGAGAGAGAGAGAGAGAGAGAGAGGGGAAAGAAAAAAAAAAGGGGGTGGGGTGGGGGCGGAAGACAACCAGCCAGAGCCACCAGCCCCACCCAACAAGCACCCACCAGCTCACAGAAAAACACACAGGCACGCAACAAGACGACCAAATACATCCCCAAGGGATGCACACGATCGCCCGCCCCAAAACCGCGTATTACTCCGTGAGCCGGAGACCGGGCGCCCGACAGGGAAGGGCAAGGGATCCAACTAGCCTAAACGTTCGGCCAGCGCTGAGCAAAGTCCCCAAGGGAAATGTACAAATCAACCAGCGCCAACCTCACCTAACTGGTTAGTGAGTAGTAAAACAGTGAGGTAAAGTTAGTTAGCAGACACAAGCAAGGTAAAAAATTTTGATCTTTCATATTCATCCCGAGTGGCGCCACAGTGCCCAGTTTATTAATCAGAAATTTTTCACGGTCTTTCCTGGCCCAGACAGTACTGGCTTGCATAAGCCAGAGGCCTTTAACCCGAATGTCCGAGATGGAGTGGTCGGCCTGATTGAAATGTCGTCCGACCGGTCTGTTGAAGATGTAGATGTTCTTTGACTGAAGATGTTCTTTGAAACGGTCGTTGATGGTTCTTTCCGTCTCTCCAACATAGAGTTGGCCGCATTTCACACAGGAGATGACATAACAAAACAGTTGATTTAAAGCGGGGGCTTTTAACCCCTTCACTGCCGAGAAAATGAGAACACGTTCCAAGTGCAAGAGGCATAGATCCTTATGGGCCCCCGCGACTGCGGGGGCTCATGAGGATCTACTGATGTCTCTTGCTGAGATCATTTCTGTGTCCGTGTTTTTTTTTTTTTTTTTTTTTTGACAGTTTGTGGCTTTTACTTTTAATCGTTCAGTGAGCACATATTTCAGAAACAAAATGTACGTGCGTTGGCAGGGAAGGGGCCACTGAGTCCACCGTTTTCGTCGCAACGCGTGCAAAGTACCGCATGTTCGTCCGGGCTTTTTAATCCACTGTTTTAAGTTCACCGAAAATCGTGCAGTTTTGACCTACTTCTGATTTCCGTACAATTAACGTTTATTTGGAGTGGCGGTGTACGTTCTGCTTGTGTAATCCAAGAAATTGTTTCTGGAACACTTGCAGTACTGTGATCTAGACGGCACAAGGTCTTGTGCATTTACGTCTTGGACGGAAAAGTAATTTCTGTCTCATACCAGAGGCTTTTGACAAACTTCTCGGTGCTGATCATTATACTATTACTTCCTCAGTGGAGTGTCTTTAGCCCCAAAGCCCGTCCCAAATAGCCCCAAAGGCTGCATTTCCAAATTTTTGTGCGTGTATTGACGGCTATGTATCAGCTGCAGTAGATGACAGGGGTCGATCAAGAGAATTCAAGGTAGTACCTAATTAGCATGGCGCCTGTCGGCGCCAAGCTAATCAGTCCGCTACCCTTGAATTATCATGTACGATCCGCCTCCCCTGCTGTAGGGCGTTGGGGATAAATAGTTGGTTAGTTAGCTTTTGGGGTTTAACGCCGAGCAGGCGACTAAGGCCATCTCACGGCGGTGGGGCTAAATGGGTTAGCAAGATAAGGATCGACCATTATAGTTCAAGGGTGATGCCAGAATAGCTTGGCGCCTATGGGCGCCAAGCTATTCCGGCATCACCCTTGAATTATCATGGTCGATCTGTGACCTGCGCTGCAATGCAGTCTTCAGAGAACAACGTCAAAATTTGGGGATTTCGGTGTTGGGGTAGAATGAGTTAAAGCTTGAAAGTAAACCATCAAACAAACAAATAAACGAACCGACGAACGAACAAACTGGCGAACGAATGAACAAACACTATTTCAGTTTCTCACGCTATTAGTTTTCACGAGGGACAGAAAAGTGGCGTTATGTCGTGATTGTGCTCTGCTACTGAGCCGGATTTCCGGAAATGGGGTCACTAGGTCAAGGGGTTGACACCCTTCCCGCGTGTGAGTGCACATTCCACCATCGTGCAGCACATATAGCTGCCCCTGCATAATTTTACACACACACACACACACACACACACACACACACAGGACGCACACCGCACACGCACACACGACACACGCCGCACACACATGCACATCGCATGCCGCACACGACACATACGCGCACACACGCCGGCCCGACTTGACACTACAGCAAACACACACAGCCGGCCGAGTCAGTCCTTAGTGCAGAAAGGTAAAGAAACAGACAGTTTAGAGCGCGCGTGTCCCGATGGATTTGTCTGCTGGGAAATGTGAAAGGAAATCGCCCAAATGGAGGAGTTAGCTACAAGATTTATAGCATAATCATACAGAGCTTGGGAGTTAAACTGAATCGCCCCGTGAGCGTCCTGGTGCCAGCTGCATGAGTAAACGTAATCCTGCGCTAGCCACCAAGCAAGGTCAGTGCTCCGCTATGAGCCGCGGAGCACCTTGCTTAGTGGCTGGCGCAGGGCTAAGCTCACCCAAGAGTGGATCATCTTGCTTAGTGATTGGCGCAGGACTAAGCTCGCTCATACAACTGGCCCATGCGTTGGCCCGCGCTCAGTGGTTGTCAATCCTTAGGACCTCTTCAGTGCTCGCGGCAGGGCGGTTTAGAAGTCTGGTCATCGGACGCCCCTCGCAGTAGCCACATGAGCGAGCTTAGTCCTAGGACGAATTATGAATCCAACCAATCAGCCATGATCAATGAATGAACTATTTGCTACCAATCACCGCGCTTTATGTCATGCGGGACGATTCCTGCTGTATGATTGGCTGGAATTATTCCTCGGAATAATTATTTATTACTAGGATATATTTTTTTTGTCCTAACATTAAAAATTTTGTTCTAGGATGCATTAAACAGTTATCAGTTGAATGGCCTGCTATAGCCATTCCACTTATAACTGATTACCTTATCTTAGGACAAAATCTGCTCAAAACCCAACTAACTAACTAACTAACTAACTAACTAACTAACTAACTAACTAACTAACTAACTAGCTAACTAATGCACAAATGAAGGAACGAACAAACAAACAAACAAACAAACTAACTAACTAACTAACTAACTAAGTAACTAACTAACTAACTAACTAGGACAATATATTTAATGCTAGGACTGAACAATTTATCCTGGGACAAATTTAATTTGATTCGATTAGGACTAATTCCAACAAATCAGACAGCAGGAATCTTCCCACCTGACATGCCACGAGGTGATTGGATTTTTCTTGCTTGAGGCATCAAGGCTGATTGGTTTGAATCAGTAATTTTCCCTAGGATTAAAGCGAATTTGTCCTTGGAGACTCAAATAAATCAAAATTGTCTTAGGATTAAATCGAATTTTTCCTAGGATAAATTATTTAATCCTAGCATTAAATATTTTGTCCAAGGCTGACAGGTCATGTTACATATTCAAATTGGGCAGTTCAGGCAGTGCAAGGACCGATGTTTTTAAAAATAATTTTTGCCTGGGCTGAATGTTGGAATTTGCTGGAAATGTCTGGTTAGATGAGAGGAGACATGTTTGGTGCTTTGATTCATACCATCCTGAGCTTATCCAGTGGACAATTGTGGGCCTATGTTGAGTTGCCGTTGACGTAGTGATTTGAGTGGCACGCTGATTTCAGCTGTGCTTGGGTGTGGGCCCGGTTGCCAGTAAGGAGGCAGGTTCATAGCCAAGAAATGAGACAGTCAATGTGCTGTTTATGTTGGTATTTTGTGCATGGCAAACGTGCAGCTGGTGGGCGGTAGTGTTTTTTATGGGATTGAAATATTAGGGGATGACTGGGCCTGACTAAGGCTAAGAGACTGGACAGTACTGAAACGGCACTGTGTTCCGTGACCCGAATGAATTAATCAGTCATAAGTGGACCAGCCTACCGTGAGATTCTGAAGGCTGCTGGTATAAGGGAACTAAGCCAGTAAATTAATCAGCATTAGCAATACGAACTGTTGAGTTTAGTCCCCTTTTAAAGAGGTTCTAAGGGAAAGTACTCTTTTTTTAACCAAAGCAACATGGCGACCACCACGGCCAGAAGGTTGTGTCTGCTCCGGTCGCCTGCAAGCGTATTACAGCGGTGTTTATCACTTCAGGTGAGGTGTACGCTCGCTGTGCTTGAGCTGATAGAGAGAGTTTGTTAACCATAGCAAAATCCAGTTTGCGCAGAGGAATATTCTGTTTGTAGAGGCAAATAAACTGCCGATGCTCTCTCTCTCTGTCTCTCTGCCCCCCCCCCCCCCTCCCCCCACCCCCTCACACACACACACACACACACACACACACACACACTGACATATAACCCCATCATGTCCACATTTCCCACATTTTGGAGGCGTCACCTAACGACCATAGTTGGAGGAGATGTATTGACCATGATAATTCAAGGGCAGTGCCAGATTTGCTTGGTGCCAAACTAATCCGGCATTACCTTTGAATTATGGTCAATCAGGTGCCAAGCTTCTTCTTCTTCTTGTCGTTCGCAGTGGGCTATACGGTCAGACCAGCACCGGTGATGAATGACGTCGTTTCTCCAGGTCTTCTCGACTGCCGTAGAGTTTGGTCTGCAGTGGAGTTGGCGATGGCCACACTTCTTTTCTTTCATCGTCCAGTAGAGGGCATCTCTGGAGAATATGTTCCGCTGTTTGGTCTTCCTGACAACAGGCGCAGGTTGGTGATGGCGCCAGCTTCAGCTTTCTGTTCATGTGAGCGTTCAGTCTGTTGTGGCTGGTACGCAGTCTGATCAGGACGACTTGCTGCTCTCTGGTCATTGTGTGGTAGTCGTCTCTGTTTGACCTTGGCCTCATCAATGCCTTGATGATTGTCTTTTGCTCACTATAGCTGACGCTGTTTTGTTGTTGATCTTTTGTGGCTCCTTCTTTCGCCAGCTTGTCTGCCCTTTCATTTCCTGGTACCCCACAGTGAGCTGGTATCCACTGGAGGACAACTCTTCTGGTTTCTCTGACCTTCTGCAAGGCTCTTGTCAGCTGGGGGAGCTTGTCGTTCTCGAGGGCCTGAAGGACTGAAAGGGCATCGGAGAAAAAGACAACTTGGTAGCATGGGTCTGCGGAATTCTGAACCAGGTGCCAAGCTAATCAGGCACTAGACATAAATTATCATGGTCAAATTTATATCACATAAGAGAGTATCAGGGTGAAAAGAGTTAATAGGCATCAGGCTTTTTTCTGTGCAGAATCGTGCTGAGGTCCATACGAGCTGCAGTTTGCGTAAGGATGAGGTCACCACAACAGACAAAACCAAAGGAGATGGCTCTGCACCAGAAAACCTGTTGGACGCCGTAAAACAGCCTCGTATGCCCACCAAGGCACAGAAAATCAGCCGAGCTATGCAAGCCTACATGGAGAGAGCTCAGGCACATGGTAATGATCAGAAACACTGTAATCACCCAGTGTGCAAAAGACCATTGGACCAATGCTGGCCACTGTTGGCCCGCACACGGCTGTGCGTGGGCCAGCAGTCCCATGGTGTTTTGGACATTGGGCAATAGTATATGCTGGGTTGGGTGAGTTGGTGTAAATCCAGACAAATTCCTAATGTGCACAGTAAACTTTGGATAACAAAGTTCAAAGTTGTATTTCTTGTTATATTCAAATTTTTTGTTAGCAAAGTACTGTAATTTTCCAGGGAAATGTAGGATATGTGTCTCATTTTTGTTGATACCCTGTTGTAAGTGAATTCAACCATTTTTACATAAGGCTATCTAGAACTGTTACCTACAGCTAAATGCTATCCCATCCAAGTAGGAGATTCTAAATGTGTGTACAGTGGAGTCCGCTTAACACGAATTTCTGGGGACACGGAAAATCACTTCGTGTTAAACGTATTTCGTGTTAACCAATATGGCCTCAAAATTGATCACTGCCCTCTCGGCAAGGAAAACGTAAGAGATGCGTGCATGAATGAGTACAAGGTTAAAAGTGCATATTATCGTACTAAATATGCTTACCTTACCTTCAGCTCGCTAGGAAAACACAAGGAGACGTGTACAGCTCACGTATTTAATGTAAAATCCATTATAAAGTAAAAGCAACACGGGCTGAAGTACAATCTCGCATCGGTAAAAGCAACACGATCAAAGTAATTTAAAAGAACACCATGATCGAAGTCTGTCTTGCGTTATTGACAGCCCGTGTAGAGAGACAATCGTGGATCTCATTAATCTTGTTTTTTCACTTCAAGCGTAATCGACTTCTCTTTTACCTAGGGGCTAGCCACGATCGGTGGTTAACTGAAGTGAGGGAGTGTTGGGTTGTGTTGGTACACGAATGATGCATGAATACAGTTTAGAAACTCTAGCCAATGAGAAGATGGATTACAACAACTGAAGGCTATTCAGCCAATCACAGGCTCGAGTTCGTTCTGATCTGTGTCATGTTTACTACAGCACGAGAGTGACATGTGCAGTGCCCCTTTCATGAATTGGTTTTCGGTGTTTGAGACTGGAATCTGTGTTCGTGTTAAACAGGTGAATAATAGTGAAATTGCTCTGGTTGGGAACCGAAAACAGCTTCGTGTTAAGCGAAATTTCGTGTTAAGCATTTCGTGTTATCAGTGAAATTTTAATACAGAATAAGAAGGCCGTCGGCCGGGAATGCAAAAACGGTTAACCGGAAATTCGTGTTAAGCGAGTTCGTGTTAACTGGACTCCACTGTATGTGGTTTAAAAAAACCAAACAACTCTTTGCTTACCAAGTAATACGCACTCTGACACTAAGTAATTCTGTTTAGAGTTCATTTTTGGATCTGTTGCGCTTGCCAAGTAGTGGATTGTAATGACACATTCATCACTAAAAATAGCCAAGCATGCGCACTGCAAGTGAACCTTGGCTGGTGTGGCCGGAGCCACCAGCTTTACACAAGAAGTTAACCCTTTGCATGTCCATATTGGTTTTTGTCTTGACAAAAACCGATACGGACACGCAAAGGGTTAATATAGATTTATTATGTTGCTGACATTGTTGCTTTCATTTTCTTGTTGTTTTACAGACATGATGATAAAGTCGGAGATTGCGGAGTATGAAATTGGGAGGCGTCATCTGGCAAATATCATGGGGAAGGATCCAGAACTCTTTGATCAGGAGGATATCAATGTATGGATGTTTTTTGTTTTTTCTGCAGGAACCTTAAGTTCTCATGAGCCGATGTGCTGTTTTGGCTTGGCCACTAAACATGAGCCCCTGCAGCCATTTTTATTTGGCCAGTAAACGTGAACCCCTGCAGCTTTTTTGGCTTGGCCAGTAAATGTGAGCGACTGCAACTTTTTCAGCTTGGCCAATAATCATGAGCCCCTGCAGCCATTGTGGCTGGGCACGTAAACATGAGCCCCTACGGCTGTATTGACATGGCCAGTAAACATCAGCTATTGTAGCTTTTTTTTTCAGCTTGGCCAGGAAGCATGTCCCTGCAGCCATTGTGACTTGGCCAGTAAACATTTGCCCCTGCAACTGTTTTGGCGTGGCCAGTAAATATGAGCACCTGCAGCTGTTTCGGCTTTGGCAGTAAACATGATCCCTGCCACCATTTCAGTAAACGAAAGTTTTCAGACTTTGGGTTTAGGTGACGCTTTTTGTTGTGATGATTGTGCAGGAATCATCACAACAAGAGGCGCTACTGACAGTCAGAGGCTTAACCCATTGCATCCAGAGGCTGATTTAAAAAAAAAAATTGCTTATTGTCCTTTGAAGGCTGTATTAAAGATTAGGAGATAGATCAACCATTTTAGTTCAAGGGTGGTGCCAGAATAGCTTGGCACCTCGGGCGCCAAGCTATTCTGGCATCACCCTTGAACTAGCATAGTCAAATGTATTTCAAGAAGTAGTGTCCGAGGATGAAAAGGGTTAACCAGCCCAGATATGGGTTTAACCCTCTTGTGCACACAGCCACCAATGTTGTTTAGTCTCCAGTCAGATTTGTGAGACTTGACAGATGTGGCATGCGTTGGAGAGGATGAAATGTGTGTGGATTTGTGGAAAGTGTTACCAAATCTTTTACAAATGTGTTTCCTGCCCATCTCTTTGCAGAAAGCCATTGAATATCTTCTCCCATCAGGACTCTTTGAGAAGACAGCTCGCCCAGTCTTTAAGGTGTGTAAGAATTTGAACATTTTTGCACAAGCATTTGTAAGGAGGGTGTCTCTGTATACAGGCACAGGAAACAGTCAGGCAGTCCAGCCTCAGTAATCTGCGCACCAGTACTCCACGAAATTGGATGCTTACCAGTAATAGGGTTTCTGGCTACCAGGTGGATATTCTTTAAGCAAAAGGTACTTGGGCCAATGTCACCCGTAGTGGGACCATGCACAGTTCTGCGTGGGCCATCTAAGGCTGACATTGGCCCAAGGACCTTTTGCTTACTGCATGTTTCTTCACAAGCCTATGCAGATTCAGATTGTCCCTCACTGGGACAAACAGCACTTTAAAAAAATTCATCTCAGGTGCTCTACAGTCTGTTGCGTACTTTGACATGACTGTTCATCTGTACCGATCGCAAAGCTGCACGTGAACACCAAGAGTACAATTTATTGTGGTGGGATGAGTGAGGTTTTCATCATCATGTCACCTTTCAAAAATAGCTGAAGCTTAAACATTGACGTGAGTCTCTGACAAACATGACGGTACACTTTTCTTCTTTTTGTCTCAAAATTTGTTTCCTCAAAAAACATTACCGATGACATGACTGTCTGGAAATAGTCTACTTGCTTACCAATTTTAGCCTAAGACCCAAAGGGTCCCCCCAGGAGGCTCTCGGGGATCCCTAACAGGAGCGAGAGTAGCCTCCCCTGCCCATCCGGTCACGTACCTGAGCCTCTGACCCTTGGAAAGACTGTGTATGGTTCGACCGTCCCTTACCGGCCTGCCTTCGCCTAGCCTCTCGTCTACTGCGTCTGGCGTGGCCTCCGTCTTCGCTGTTAGCCCTCGTCTGTGCCTCGTGCACTTGGCTGGCCCTGGAACCTTCTAGGCTTCCGTCGCGCGGTGGTTGTGCTTCGTCACCCTGCCATTCCGCCATGGACAGGTAAAGTCTCGGCCGTTTCCTACGTCTCGCCTGGCTGGGCCGGACGTCGGGCTTCGCTCGAGCTACTGTTGTTTTCTCTCCGCATTTCACGGTGAGTTTCGAGTGTTTCTTGATTTCGAAGCTTTACATGGCGGGGTTCGTTACCCGCCGCCGGTCGCCTTTCATGTTTGGGTATGGGTTGCAGTTACCTAGTGCGCCTCTCCCCAGTACGGCGACTTCCAGTGACCTACTGTCCGGTACATTGTGCTTCGTCACTCGGCCGTTCCGCCATGGAAAGGTAAAGTCTCGGCCGCTTCCTACGTCTCGCCTGGCTGGGCCGGACGTCGGGCTTCGCTTGAGCTACTGTTGTTTTTCTCATTGCATTTCACTGTCAGTTTCGTGTGTTTCTTACATTTCGAAGCTTTAAATGGCGGCGTTGTTACCCGCCGCCGGTCGCCTTTTATGTTGGGTTTGGGTTGCAGTTACCAAGTGCGCCTCTCCCCAGTACGGCGACTTCCAGTCACCTAGTGTCCGGTGCCTGTGCTTCGCCACTCTGCCGTTCCGCCATGAAAAGGTAACGTCTCGGCCGCTTCCTACGTCTCGCCCTGCGGGGGCCGGACGTTGTGCTTGGCTCGGACTTCTGTTTGTTTTCTCTCCGCGTTTCACGGTGAGTTTCGCTCATTACTTCCTTCGGAGCTTTACCTGGCGGCGTTAGTTGCCCGCCGCCCGTCACCTTTCATGTATGGGTATGTGTTGCAGTACCAAGTGCGCATCTGCCCAGGACGGCGTCTTCGTGGCCTGGTGTCTGCCACACAGTCTGTCGACCGGGTGCCGCCTGCTCCTCTGTCATCAGCTGCGCTGGCTGCCCCTCTTGACTGGAGGTTCTCGGTCTCTACTCTGGTTCCACTGCCGAGCGACCCGCGACTTTCCGCCTTCCTGGGGACCTCCCGCGGCACGGTGGGATTGTTCAAGCTCCCCTCGGACTTGGGATACCCACACCTCACGTCCCTGGTAAGTTGGTCGCTTCTTGTAGACGCGTTAAGCCCGCTGACTCCTCCGGCGAGTCGCCAAGCCGGCTACGTGCCCCCCTCCTTAAAAAGGAGCCCCGGGCACCGCGACCTTGTCGCCTTTAGTTCACGCGTCGGCCTTCGGCCAAACCTTAAGCCCGCTGACTCCTCTGGCGAGTCGCCAAGCCGGCTACGTGCCCCCCTCCTTGAGCCCCGGGCACCGCGACACTTGTCGCTAAGCCCTCGTCTGCGCCTCGTGCTGCTACCGGGCCTGTGACCTTGCTGCGTCTTCTCGTCGCTCACGGTGGTTTGCGCTTCGGCGCCGCCATGGAAAGGTAACGTCTCGGCCGTTTCCTTCGTCTCGCCCGGCTGGGCCGGACGTCGGTCTCGTCTCGACCTGTTTTGTTTCTTCCCGCGTTTCGGCTTGAGCTTCACTCGTTTTCTCGTTCGGAACTTATTTTGGCGGGTTAGTTTCCCGCCACCGGTCGCCTCTCACCTTTTGGTTTGTGTTGCAGTTATCAAGTGTGCACCTGTCCCCTGTGCGGCGACTTTCAGTGGCCCAGTGACCGGCATAAATTCTGTCTTCCGTGTTCCGGCTGCTCCTTGGACCTCCCCTGCACTGTCTGCTCTTCGTGGCCGGAGGTTCGTTGGTCGGAGCTTTGGAGGTTCTACCGGCGCGACCGACCTGTCACAGCTCGCCGGGACCCAGTCCAGCTCCCCCCCTCGGACGTGGAGATACGCACACCTCGTCTTCTCGGTAAGACTATTGCTGCTACGGTGTCCGCACCGCCCTTGCCCGCTGACTCCTCCGGCGAGTCGCCTAGCCGGCTTAGTGCCCCCCTCCATGAGCCCCGGGCACTGCGACCTCTGTCGCCTGTTCGCAGACGCGTCGGTCTTGCGGCCTCTCCGTCTAATGGTGCCCCGCTCCTTGAGAAGGAGCCCCGAGCACTGCGACCGCTGTCGCCTGTGAGTACACACGTTGGTCCTTCGGCCTCTTCATCTAATTGTGCCCCGCTCCTTGAGAAGGAGCCCCGAGCACTGCGACCACTGTCGCCTGTGAGTAGACGCGTCGGCCTTTTGGCCTCTCCATCCAGTCGTGCCCCGCTCCTTGAGAAGGAGCCCCGAGTACTGTGACCGCTGTCGCCTGTGAGTACACACGTTGGTCCTTCGGCCTCTTCGTCTAATTGTGCCCCGCTCCTTGAGAAGGAGCCCCGAGCACTGCGACCACTGTCACCTGTGAGTAGACGCGTCGGCCTTTTGGCCTCTCCATCCAGTCGTGCCCCGCTCTTTGAGAAGGAGCCCCGTGCACTGCGACCGCTGTCGCCTGTGAATACACGCGTTGGCCTTTCGGCCCCTTCGTCTATTCGTGCCCCGCTCCTTGAGAAGGAGCCCCGAGCACCGCGACCGCTGTCGCCTGTTCGCAGACGCGTCGGCCTTTCGGCCTCTCCGTCTAGTCGTGCCCCACTCCTGGGGAAGGAGCCCCGAGCACTGCGACCCCTGTCGCCTGGTTCTAGACGTGTGGGCCTTAAGGCCCCCCCCCTTCTAAGCCCACAGACTTCTACGACCAGTCGCATAGCCTGTTACGTGCCCCCCTCCTTGAGCCCCGGGCACCGCGACATTCGTCTCCGCGTCCGCCTGCGCGTGACCGGACTGACCGTTCCCATTCTTCCAGGCGCCGCTCTAGGGACCGTCGGCTTAGCCCCCGTCGCGTCGATAGGATTCGTAGCCCCCGGCATTCATCGTCATCACGCTCGGCTTCTTCCTATGCTTCCCGTCGGCGCAGTCGTTCGCCGCAACCCTGGTCCTCTCGGCGCCGCTCTCCGCGCACCCCTCGTAGGAGTCACAGAGACGTCAGGACTCCGCCTCGTTCTAGGCGTAGTCGATCCCATCGGGACCGGCGCTCGCTTCGTTCTAAGCATCCTTCGCCTTCCACTTCCCCTCGGCGTCGGCAACCTAGCCCCTCGGCTCTTCCTCCGCCCCCTGTGCGCGCCGGTCTGCCACCTGTGCTTCGGGCTTCTCCCCAGCCACCTCCTGCCTGGACCTGTCCGCTGCCTATCTGCACGTCCCGATCCATCCAGCCTCACGCCGGTACCTCCGCCTTGCCATCGACGGGATTGTCTTCCAGTTTCGGGCCCTCCCCTTCGGTCTCAACCTCAGCCCATGGGTCTTCACGCGGATCATGAACGCCGTGGTAGCCAGAGCCCGCCGTTCTTCCTCTAGCCCGATCTCCAACTACTTGGACGACCTCCTTCTGCCGAACCAGTCGGTGGCCTCTCTCCTCCTGGACAGGGATTCTCTTCTCCTCCTGTTATCCCGCCTGGGCTTCCTGGTCAATGCTGGCAAGTCCGACCTCTTGCCCTCTCGCCACTTCGTACACCTGGGGATGGAGTTCTTGACCGACCGCAACCTAGTGCGTCTTCCCGAGCCTCGGATCCGGACACTCGCCGACCTCGCCCCTTGGTGGCGCAGGAAGCGGCGGTCCCCGCCAGGGTGTGGCTCCAGCTCCTCGGCCTGATGAGTGCCGCAGCAGATCTCCTTCCCCTCGGTCGTCTGTACTCTCGTCCTCTTCAATTGCATCTTCTCCTCCACTAGAGACCGTCCTCCGGCGATCTCTCCACCCTGCTGCCGATACCTCCTATGCTGCAGCCCCATCTGCTTCGCTGGACGGACGTTTCTTGGCTCGGCTCCGGGATTCCCCTGACCTCACCTCTGCCCCGTCTCTCTCTCTGCGTCGATGCCAGTCTCGCCGGGTGGGGCGCTCACCTTCTCCCGAGTTTTCGCTATGCGGCCGGCCGCTGGAACGAGGACCTAGCTTCGCGGCACATCAACTGGCTGGAGCTGAATGCAGTTTGGCAGGCCCTCCGCGTTTGGGAACCCGATCTTCGGACACAGGACCTCCTTGTCCTCTCCGACAACTCCACGGTTGTCGCTTACATACAGAAGCAGGGAGGGACCCGCTCGCCCGACCTCTGCATCCTTCTCTACCGACTCCTTCGCTGGTGCGAGGACCGCGGCATCTCCCTACGAGCCCGTCACATTCCAGGTCACCTGAACGTTTTGGCAGACTCCCTCTCTCGGCGGGGCCAGCTTCTTCACACAGAATGGACCCTGCGCCGGGACATCTTTCGCCTGACCTGCGAGCGTCGGGAGACCCCCCCTTGTCGACCTCTTCGCCACCAGGTGGAACCACCAGCTTCCCCTCTTCGTCTCCCCGATTCCCGACCCGCTGGCCTGGGCGGTCGATGCGCTCTCGATCTCTTGGGACGGACTAGTTGCCTACGCCTACCCTCCGACGGTCCTGGTCCCCAAAGTCCTGCTCAAGCTCCGGGGGTGCAACGCAGTCCTTCTCCTGGTGGCCCCGTTCTCCTGGGACAGATCTTGGACCACCGACCTGCTCAGTCTCGCCACGGATCCGCCCCTTCCACTTCCCACCCCTTGCACGATGCTCAAGCAGCCCCGCCAGCCGCTCTTCCACCCCTGCCCCGAGCGACTTCTCCTACCCGCCTGGCGATTGTGCGGCACGCCCTCTCCGCTAGAGGCTTCTCGAGTGCGGCAGTGGACGCTATCGCTTCAGCCCGCAGACCTTCCACCAGACGTGTCTACGAGGGAAAGTGGCGAGTGCTTCGTGCCTGGTGCTCTGACCATCGTCTCTCCCCCGTCGATCTGACGACCCCTCAGCTCGCGGACTTCTTCCTTTGGCTCTTCCATGACCAAGGTTTGGCTCCCATCACGATCCGTGGCTATCCCTCCATGATTGCCGACACCTACCGTCACCTCGGCCGTCCCGACCCTGGTGCCTGCAAGGACCTGGCCGACCTTATGGCGCATTTCGGCTTGCAGCGTCCGGTTCCCGCTCCCTCGTTCCACGCTGGGACCTCCCCTGGGTCCTCACCTGGCTGAATTCGGACCGTTTTGAACCACTCCATCTGGCCAGCTTCGCGGACATGACTCGGAAGGCCTGCTTCCTGCTGGCCCTCGCCACGGCAGCCCGCGTCAGCGAGCTCCACGCGCTCTCGTCTCGCCCTTCCTGCCTGCAGTTCCGAGTGGATGGCTCCGTTTTGCTTCTCCCGGATCCGTCCTTTCTCGCCAAGACTAGATCTCCCTTGACGGCGCCTCAGGTCATCGCTATTCGCCCGCTTAAGGGGCCCGACCTTCCTCGGGAGACTCGGCAGCAAGATCCGGTGCGTGCACTCCGTATCTACCTGCGTCGCTCCAAGTCCGTACGGAGGGGACGGACTCGTCTCTTTTTGCCTCTGACCGCCGGCAGAACTGACATCTCTGCCCAAACGATCTCCTCCTGGCTCCGCTGGGTAATACGGTCCACCTATTGCAACCTCTCCCCACAGGGAGCCGAGGCCCTCAGGATTCGCGCCCATGAAGTTCGCGCTATGGCCGCAAGTCTCGCCTTTGACCGCAACTGCGCGGTTACGGACATTGTGGCTGCAGTGGGATGGCGTGCCGAAACCACCTTTGCCCGCTTCTACTCCGCGACCTGACGGTCCAGCGCGACAACCTCTCTCTGGTGGGCGACATCTCTGCGGCACAGCACTCCCGCCAGGCGCCCCTGGCGCCTTAGATATGCACTTCGCTAAAATTGTCGGGAGTGTGTGATCAGGAGTGACGGGCCGTCTTCGTCCCTAGTGAGGTTTCAGAAAGGGATTCTGCAGCGCCCTCCTCCTTTTTGGCATTCTTCCAGACAGTCATGTCATCGGTAATGTGTTTTGAGGAAACAAATTAATTTTTCTCTAAAATGTATTTTTTCGAAAAATACTTACCGATGACATGACTGTCTGGAAATAGTCTACTTGCTTACCAATTTTAGCCTAAGACCCAAAGGGTCCCCCCAGGAGGCTCTCGGGGATCCCTAACAGGAGCGAGAGTAGCCTCCCCTGCCCATCTGGTCACGTGCCCGGTGGTGTCTCCTTTAGCCAGTTGTCTACGGAGTTACCAGCGGCAAGCGGGCAGGAGGGAGGGACCTCCGAGTCATGTCATCGGTAAGTATTTTTCGAAAAAATACATTTTAGAGAAAAATTAATTTTTCTGCCCTTCTAACAGATGACCTTCCATTTTTTTCATCCCTGTCAAATTTTATCCATCAAATTTGAAGAATTTTCTGTTAACCGAAGGCCAGATTGACTCTAAATATTGGGATCTGATGTCATGGCTCCCAGGTGTTTTTAGGATGATCTTTATCAGTGTGTCTTTGGTATACAATTAGCAGTGTACTGCATTTGTGACAGCTATGAATCTTTATTTCAACTATATAATTTTGTGTGTAATTCATTTGTACTACGTTTTTTATGGTATCTGCTTATGTGTATGGTTTGAAGGTTAACCCATTTAACCCCATGGCCACATTTCCCAAATCTCTGAGGTGTTGCCTATCGACTATTTACCAGTTGCAGGAGATGGATCGACCACTATAATTCAAGGGTAATGCCAGATCAGCTTGGCACCTCAAGGCGCCAAACTGATCTGGCACTACCCTTGAATTATCACGATCAATCCATCTCCTGCTGTAGGGCATCTGGGCTAAATGGGTTAATTGTTGTCTGACACGTATGCTGTGTTTCTCTTTTCAGCACCCATATGAAGTTTTCCCCAAAAGAAAAGGTATGCATTGAATATTTGCATATTGTGTATTTGGCACACATTCAGTCGTGAGTGCTCAAGTCACTCGACCACTCAAAGAAAGCCATGGGTTTTATAGATAGGGATTTTATAACATGTAAGCGCTTTCGAGCACTTTCTTCGCTCACCAAAACAATGGGCACCCGACCTACCTTTGTACTTAAGTTTTTTTAATGTGAAATATTTATGCAAATGTGTGTATTGTTTTGAATGCCGTTACCCATAAGCAGCTTTGTACTTTAGTTTGTTTTTGCTCTTCTTGTGGAAGAAAAAAAGTATCCAAGGCATTTTGCAAAATCAGTTCAGTGTTGTTTATCCCCCACTTGTCGCAGTGAAAATGTGTGCATGATGTTGTAACGCACGCAGATTTACTCACAGTCGCACGTACAGACTCTCGCACAACAGACGCATACATCGCCACTGACTCAGACAGGCACATTCACGCGGTAAAACTCAACACAGGCTTTCTGTCTAACGAAGGCGTTTATAACAAAATAGACAAATAAAAGAACGCACAAACTATCAAACTATCTACGCCACACCTTCCCCACTACCAACATTTCAACACCACATGCATACACACAATATCAATGCCAGGCTAGGTAGTAGTATCTCACACTCCAACCTGTTTGGTGTTCTCGCCCGGTTACGTTCAGTCCTTTTCACGTCTAGTCATGCAAGTCCTTTGTTGTACGCTCTTGAGTTGTCCTGCCTCTCGTACCGTGGACGTCCTCGCTACTCGTACCATATAGCGCAGTCCTCGCTGTGACCCGGGTGTCTCGGTCCCCGTCGCTCACTCCCTGAGTGAAAAGATGGAGAGATGACCTCGCATTAGGTCCCTGGTGACTCACGTCTTGGCATCTGTCGCTCCACTCACGACAAGCACTCTGAACAATAATGAAGTCCTAAATCGTAACACTTGCTAAACACACACACACATATTGGATAATATGAGATACATTACGTAACCTGGCTGATACAAATAACTCACACGTTCATTCACACACACACATGTGCCTCATAACCCGACCACTTTCGTAACACCCCCATATCTCTGTCACTACCTTGAAACAAACTATAACCTAACACTTTCGCTATACGTTATCTCATACGCTGTAAAAGACTATACTTAACCGTGTACTACCTCCAAAACGACATAGGTATACACACCTCACATTCCTTAGTTATCCATCTCGGTAAATAACTATATAGAAAACACCGGTTGCCTCAATAACTTCCAAACCAACATAACTGAACCAAACCAGTCAACACTACACATCTGAATTAACTCCTATTAACGCATATTATCTTTAACACGGTAACCATCAATAATACGTATAGAAACATACCTGAATTCTAGGTTTCAGAGTCTTGGAATACAGGCTAAGGTATCTCACATACGTCTGTCCTCACTGACAGTAAAGCCCCGTACTAACTTATTTCACCCTCTGACAGACTGAGTTCTCACCTAAACTCACTAAACTCTCGGTGCCAAATGTTCCTTAAAGATTCCACTTGGGTCTCGTGCCACACTGAATAGTTGTCACAAGACAAACCGCTAACAACACTGTACCGTATTAAACCTACTGTGTGAACCCTATGCATGAGCATAGAGTTTCATCACAATGTAGAAATGAAAAGAAATTGATTATACTTTGTGTCATGTACACTTTTATAATAGAACCACTTTTGTTTTTTCTAAGGTAGTTTCTGGTGAAAATGATGCTTGAATGCAGTTACACATTTCAGACATTTGATAAAATAATTGAGTCAAAATACTAGTGTGATTTTTATCATTGTTTAACCCCCGTGCGCATGCAGGCACTGGTAATGTTAACTCTTAAACTCCTAGAACTGAATGACTTCCAGTCTATAGAATGGAAGTCATTTAGTTCTGGGTGTTTACGAGTTAACAGTCCCTGTAGCTGCATGCACAAGGGGGTTAACCCATATCATACTGAGGCTAAAAGCTTCAAATTTGTACACTGCCATATGCAAGCTACATTTTAGTACTTACATATAAGGATATAAACCAATGGCTTTAGTTCAAGGGTAGTGCCAGAATAGCTTGGTGCTTAGAGGTGCCAAGCTATTCCGGCACTAACCTTGAACTATTTTAGTCAAACTTATTTCACACACTGGTGTATTCCGAATGATAAGGGTTAATGTCCTTCTGTTTATAGCCGCCCAGTTTGGGCTTGACGGGCGGCCTTTTCACTCCTTGTTTTACACTGGCAAGCCTAACTTCTATGCTTTGATGCATGTAAGTATAGTTGTGTATCCCATAGACCCTCACATTACATTTTACAAAAATTTAAAAAGTGAAAAACAAATCAGCGTCTGTTGGGGCTGATGAATGCTGATGCATTCCTACCTCTGCCAGTTGCATTGAATTGAATTCAATGAATTTATTGTCCGTTAACTCATTCAGCCTCGACACACCACAGCAAGGCATGGATCGAGCATGATAGTTCAAGGGTGGTGCCAGAATATCCTGGCACCTATGGGCGCCAAGATATTCTGGCACCACCCTTGAACTATCATGCTCAATCTGTCTCTAAAATTTTAATGCGGTTCCCCCAAAAGGCAACTCCAAAATTTGGGGACTTACGTCCATGGGGGGGAAGGAGGGGGGGGCAGGGGTGGGGGGGGGGGGGGGGGGGGAGGGGGGAAGGGAGGGGGGAGGGGGGATGTGTTAAATGACTTGAAAAAAATGGAAAATTCCTTTGGCCTATAGAACATGTATAAAACGCGCAAGTAAGGCATAACTGAACTAATCTAATTATAATGCATAGTGTACATTTGGCAATTGAGATCATAAACACACACACACACCCATATCGCTCTGGTATCACACTGTCTTGTATCACATTGTGCAAGGATAGCTGGTACAGGCATAGCTTCTTGGGTGCTGTTTAACGTGTTCCAGCATTAACCCTTTGGCTGTCAGTAGCTCTTTTTGTTGTGATGATTACTGCAGGAATCATCGCGACTAAAAGTGTTACCAACAGACAAGGGGTTGTAAGGGTTCATTTATCTCTGTGTATGTGTGGGTATTTATGTGCGTACATGTGTGTGGTTTTTTTGTGTTTTTTTTGCAGGAGGTGGTGTGGAAGCTAGATAGCTTGAAGAGAGAAGAGGACAGACTTATCAGAAAAGGACATTTGCGTGAAGAGGCTGACAAAAAACTGTGAGTATCCATTTGTCACACATCGCAAATGAGTTAAAAGCAGGTGTGTACGCACTTGCTTTTAACTCATTTGTGATGTGCCGCAAATGGATATACTGCAAGTGGAAGTTATTGTTCAGTACATGCTGCACATCGTTTGGTAATGTCTGGGAACACTAACTTCATTTGTGGCATTAAGTATGCATTATAGGTGTATTATCTGTATGCTCGCAGCACATGCAGTACATTTAGGTGATGTGTAGTGCACAACCGCCCTAGCTTTGAGGTTCTGTAATGAAGTAAAAGACAAGTACTTCAAGGGAAAAAGTCAGTCTGGCATTATGGGCTGGTTACGTGGAAGTTCCCGACACCATGTCATTGTCTCAAATTATGCCAAATAATGTAATCAAATAGTGTGCAACATTGTGATTAGTGTGGGCATTCACTGCAATTTGAACTTCTGAAAAAGATTGAAGACGCAATGATACAATGTGTCAAATGTACACAGATAGTAATGATTCTTCCACCTGATAATTATGAGAATATTGAGCTGCATTTTTGTTTGCTGCAGCATTATTGGTTATGTCTGTACAGATCTTCTGGCAGAAATGAGAAAATTGTACTCTTCCTTGACTTCATGCAGCCATTTGCAACACACACACACACACACACACACACACACACACACACACACACACACACACACACACACACAGAGTGCATATCCCGATATGGTACAACAAAAGTATTGTTTTAAAATTGCATGACGAGAGAATTACATGACGTCAAAATGCCAATACTTCGTAAGACTAACATTTTATTACCTAAGTGGTATTTGTGTAGCTGTCTCATTTGTTTCTCTGTTCAATAGGTCTATTTATGGACTCTCAAAACCCTGTCTTAAAATAGACACTTGGAAGACATCTGTTCAAAAGTATTTCGCCTGTGACATTACACATTGACTTTTGGTTTAAGCGCTGCGTACATATACTTATAGATAATACCTGATAGGCTTATGGTATTTGGCATGTCTTAAATGAGCTAAGGCATTTTGTACTGACACATACATCATGATATGTCTTGACCATGATGGTTCAAGCATGGTGCCAGAATAGCTTGACCCCTGGTCACTTGAACATTCGTTTCTTTGAGTAACCTGTCGGACAGGTGAAGGTCATAGAGGGTAAAAAAATAACGTGGGTGGTTTTGCACATGAACCCAGAGGGATTTGCCATTCTTGTTGATGCTTGTGCATTTTGGCATGTTCATATTGACAGGGGCCTGTATGGGAGTGACTGGATCACAGCACAGACACTGAAAGACCTGATGCTGGAACCTGTGGGTGACTTTGAGGTGAGCCAGTGACTCACACTAAGGGGAATTGCTCAACTCCTGTCGCCCTGAGGACAAAATTATCAATTTTTGTGTAGATATCCTCAGAGGTTTCTATCACAGTTCTGGAGACAGATCGACCATGATATTTCAAGGTTTATGTCAGAATAGCTTGGCGCCTAGAGGCGCCAAGTTATTCTGACACCAACCTTGAAATGTCATGGTCGATCCACATCCTGTTGAAGTCTTTCAGCGCTTTATGGGTTAACACTAGACAAACGGTTATATTGTAGACTCCTTAGCCTCTTCCTTATGGCACCATATCACCATCCCGTGATGGATACAAGACAAGGTACATGAGTTGTGATGCTCCGCATCCCTTAGATTCCTCAACTCTTTCCTTATGGCCCTGCATGGCCATTCCACGATAAATACAAGACACAGTACATGGTGCTCTCTGTCTGTTAGATCCCTTGACCCTTTCTGTACGGCACCTTATCTCCAGCTCTCAATAAATAAAAGACAAAGTACATGAGTCTCTGCATCCTTTAAATCCCTCAACCCTTTCCTTATGGCACCTTATTTGTTTCCTCAAATGCTAATTTTAACTTCAAAGCTGAACTTGATTCAGAGATTCTTGATAAGAAGTCCTTCCTATGTATGCTAATTGGCTTTACAGATCATAAGAGGTCAGCAAATGTCAGGAAATGCCTTGTTTATTTATTTTTTTGTACATAGAATGTTAGTTTTATTGGCACTTTGGCAAATTTTTGAAGCAAATTTGGCACAATGATAGCTGACAATAAGACCATTCTAAGTTGGTTGACCATTCATAAAGGTCAAGCAAGGAAAGTCAATAAATATGTCAAAACTGCATATTTGCTTACAGATATTGGATTTCTCAGGTACTTTGGCCAACTCTATGATGCTAAGATACAAAGCTTCAGTTTAGTGACCGTTTGGAAAACTCAGTGTCACAGGTCAGAGGAATTATGGTCATGTATGTGAGGCATGAGGGCTTTACTGTTCTTGTTTATCATGTACCCTTTTTAATCCAGTTACCGGTATTATTATTTGTGATCAGCACAAACAGTTTGTTGTGCTGATGGGACGTCTAGCAGACCACCCATTGTCGTACAGAGAGGAGGAATTCATCATGAAATACAGGCGCCAGCTAATGATGCAGACATTTTCTCGTGATGTTCTCAAGGTGAGCCTTGGTTTCACAAATCGTCCCAAGTCTACAACTGAATAATTTTCAAAGTTATCAAATGTCCTTTTTGGAGAAATAGTTGTAATCAGTCTGAGAAAATTGTTCAAGTGTACTACTGACTAAATTTGTTTCCTCAAAATACATTACCGATGACATTACTATTAGGGAATGTGTCTTAGCTAGCACAATTTCAGCCAAAATTGGTTGTGTACCTGTATGGCAGGGGAGGCAACTAGGGGCGACCTAACCTAGCCAGTATCCCGAGTAGCCTCCCGTCCATCCCCATCAGGTCACGCGCTCACCGGATTCCCGCCAGTCTGTTTCTTAGCTAGCCTTGGACAGTTGTGTACTGTTACGTGTTCAGTCGTGGTCGTAGTATATCACACAAGACGGCACGCACGTAAGGTTCTTTTAAAAAAACTTCACTCAGCTGCAACCCGTCACACGTGGCTTAAGGTTGTAGACAACACTGGAGTAACAATATTTTACTGCAGCGATGCAATCTCCACACAATGCATTCACAAATACACCATCACTGATACTGATGTCTCTTCTGCAAAATGTCACACTTTGACACGATGCGTCTCTCATACAATGTACATCACCATTCACTGCATAACTCCATCGCTGACAATGTACCGATGCTGTTACATTGCAATTCGACAACTGAACAATGTACACACGTGCTTCCTAGCACAATCTTTTATAGTGGTATGCTTTCCAGAATAATCGAGCAACTTCGTACAACACAACCAATCAGAACAAAATATGTAACTAAAACTCATAAATATTAATGAAAAGGAATTCACTAGAATGGTCTCCAAAAATCTGGCTGCTATTTCCAGCCCCTATTTTGGGAAATCCCGGCGCGTTATAATGTCACATAAGAGCACGCCAGACAGTTCATGACCTTGCCCGAATTATCCGGAAGATACGCGAGTTTTCGTAATACATACTGGCCGCTAACTTCACGCTCACAGAAAACAAACAGAGATCATTCGAGCGGTTTCTAGACTCTTCGGGATTCAAATCTGTTATGTGTTGCAAAAAGTTACCGACACTTTGACGTTACATGCGAGGTCACTAGACAGAGCACGATTTTGCTCGAACGTTCTGGTTTATTCTCGGCGAATCTAAGCATCACAAAAATCGACGGCTATTCTCCGTCCGGTTTTTCTAGAATCTTCCGGTCTAATCCTAGCGTATCATAACAAAGTCAATTCCGCTGTACGCATGAACAATAGCGAATCCCACCAAAAAGGTACGTGATTCGTAACCATGATAGCTCAAATAAATATCGGATCGTTTCCTACGATTAATACATGCATGCTCGCTCAGAACACATCCACAATCGTAACATGTACCTACTCTTCTGCGCATGGACTGTGTACGGTGTAACTGGTTGCTTCACTGGGGTTGCTCCCGTGTGCTCTGTGCTAGCCTTAGTTACGCTGTTCACTCTGCTAGCTTGGATTTACCGTCGTTGGTGCAGCCTGCGAGGATTTCCGCGGACTTGTGGTGCTGGCGACTTGGACTTGCTTACTGTGTGCAGTGCCTGCTGTGTTCACAGTGTGAGCTTGGTGTCTTCGTTGAGGGACCTCTACCACCGGGTGCTGAGGGACTTCGCCTCTACGCCTCTGCGACACGGTGATACCTTGACTTGGCCGGGCGCCGACCTCTCAGACATGGCAAGGTGAAACCGTGGTTGCTGCCCTCAACCGGCGCTCTGGGTGGGAGAATAGAGCGCCGGGCGTCGGCACTACTCGTGCAATTCGCTTGTGTTCGATTCGCCTTCTCTCGTGTGCGCGGTTGCGTGGTCTCGGAGAGCCGCGCTCGACCTCCTCTTACTGTGCACTATGTTTTGCAGTTTGCAAGTATGCTCCTGCACACGTGGAGATTTCCAATGGCCGAGTGACCAGCATGCCGTATGCTTGCCTTGTTCCGGCTGTGCCTCCACTCACCCATGTGCTACCTGTGCCCCCTGGCAGGAGGAACAGTGGTCGCAGCTTTGGGGCTTCTATCGCCGCGAACGCCCGACACCAGCCCAAGAGCAAGCACCGGCTACCGCCCCCCCCCCCCCCCCCCCCCCCACCTCCTCGGTGGATGTGATGAGACGTTTGCCTCTGGAGGTGGACACTCGGACGACACGAGCTATGACGGGCGTTTCCGATCCTAGAACTTTGGACGTCTTCAAGCTCCCGATCTGATGTGAGTGACCGTTTGGAGCCTGGCCCACGGCGTGCTTACACGAGCGCGGAGCCCAAGCTGGACCGGGGATCGGCGCGGCTGCTGGAATACAACCCTCCAGACCTGCGGGACATGACCAGCACGCATTGCCGGCTCCTAGCCCCAGGGCCATCACAAAGTACCCTGGGCCTGGCGAGACCGTGAAAGGGGGGTTACGCTGGTCAGACGCTGTCAAGTCTAGCCCCCAGGGAGATCGATCGCCCCCCCCCCCCCTCCAATGCGGGCAATTTACTCGGGGATAGAAGTTGAGGACAGACGCCAGTGCCTTGACCGCATGCGTGCTCTTGGGCCACAGCCCTTGAACAAGTCCAGCACAGGTGTATGGTGTTCCGGCCCAGGTCAGTGACAAGTACCTGCCGCCGGGCGAGACTGCTGGACCAGTGTGCAGCCGATCGCCAAATACGGAAAGAACGTCGACCCACGCCCACAGGACGGTTACCTATCCTAGGACATTGGCCAGATTGGGCTCCCGCTCGGTGAGTAATGAGAGTTTCCATTCTGAGCCTAGCCCTCAGCGAGTTGCTCGCATCTCCTCCCCGTCTAGCCTGTTCGGGTCTCGACATGGCTACGGGAGTACGACCCTCCGAGCCCTCGGATCAAGTCCAGCACAGACATACGGCGTCCTGCCCGAGGGTCAGTGACAGTTACCCTTGGCTGGACGAAAATGCTGGACCAGGGTGCACCCGCTAGCCAGTCAAGAGTTGAGTCTGGCCCAGCGAGCTTGCTCAACCCACCCCATCCCCCGACTGCTAGACGCATGAGGGGGGAAAGTCCGAGCGGGCGCCCGTGCCCGACCCTGTTAGTCACGGAATAGGTCTTCTCCCCCGCGGAGTGCATACCGTAGCCTGGTCGCTCGACACTCTAGGCCTCCCTCTTGGACGGTCGTGGCCCTGTACATATGTGGTTACATATGTATTTGTATATTTTTATATATGTATATATCGATATATATATTTATCTCGATTTTGAGCCACCACCAGGAAAATTTTGCAGTGCAGCTTATGGACTTTGCCGTCAGTCTAGACCTGTGGGATGCATATCTGCACGTCCCCTTGCACCCCGCCTCTAGACGTTACCTGCACTTCGCCTTCGGCGGCGTGGTCTACCAGTTTTGCGCGCTTCCTTCGGCCTCAACCTCAGCCCCTGGGTCTTCACCATAAGACGCATCATGGACACCAAAGTAGCCAGGGCCAGACGGACGTCTTCAAGCCCCGCGTCGAACTACTTGGACAATCTTCTCTTGCAGAACCAGCCGAAGGCCTCCTTGGAGAAGGACTGAGATGTGCTGCTAGATCTGCTCGACAGGCTTGGCTTCCTGGTCAACATGGGCAAATCCGACCTCGCTCCGTCCCGTCGCTTCGTTCTCCTGGGGATGGAATTTCACACCGATCTCAACGAAGGGAGGCTGCTGGAGCAGTGGATTCAGAAGTTGGCGAACCTAGCGCGACAGCTGTCTCAAGCGGAGGCGGTCTCCGCCAGAGCGTGGCTTCAGCTTTCGGGTCTGATGCGTGTGGCAGCGGACCTCCTTCCCCTCGGCCGTCTCTACTCCCGCCCGCTTCAGTTAAAAATTAAAAAAAATAATTACGGTATTTATAATGGGCTTATCTTATAATAATTATAACTCTAAGCACGCACTCACCTCACAACTCGCGCATGCATGCGCACGCTTTAGACAACGACTCACGTACCACAAATAGTGAAATACATTACGACAGTCTGCTTAGGATGGGGAGTGCTAGAACTGTTGAAAGAGGTGAGTTTTGAGGGCGGACTGGAAGGAGGACAGCGAGTGTTTCTGACGGAGAGAGAGTGGGAGAGTGTTCCAGGTGGATGGACCGTATACTGAGAAGGAGCGGGGGCCGAAAGTGCTGAGTTTGGTGCGGGGAATGAGGAGGCGGAGAGGGTCGGAGGCGGAGCGGAGGGAGCGGGGAGGAGTGTAGGGGTGAAGTAAGTTGGAGAGATAGGCAGGAGCGTAGTTTTTCAGGGATTTGTAGCAGAGAGACAGAATCTTGTATTGGATGCGTTGGGGGGGATGGGAAGCCATTGAAGGAGTTTGAGCAGGGGAGTGATGTGGTCGGATTTTTTCTTCCTGAGGTTGCACTTGCTGCTCCACTGGCGACCCTTGGCAGGCGACCTCGTCTCAGGTTCCGGGGCTGCCGATGCTCCGTCCTCATCTTCTTCGCTGGGCTTGCAATGGGAGTTCCCCTCTACTCGCCCCCACCCCAGCTGTCCTTTTGAGGTCAACGCAAGTCTCTCCGGCTGGGGCGCGCACCTGCTACCGATGTTCTCCACGGCCTCCGGCGTCTGGCCTCCGGACCTCGTGGGCCAACACATCAACTGTTTAGAGCTGAAGGCGGTCTGGCAAGCCCTCATCGCGTGGGAGTCATGTCTGCGTCACCAGGAGCTTCTCGTTCTCTCTCCCACGGTAGTCTCCTACTTTCAGAAGCAGGGGGGCACATGCTCCCCCTCCCTCTGCATCCTCCTCTACCAGGTGCGAAGATTGCGACATCTCTCTGTGAGTGAAACACATCCCCGGCCATCTGAATGTCCTCGCCGACTCCCTCTCGCGGCGCTGCCAGCTTCTCCACACCGAGTGGGCGCTCCGGCCAGACAATTTCAGATGGTCTGCAAGAATGGGAGACCCCCATGATCGACCTCGTCGTGACGAGGTGGAATTGCCAGCTTCCCCTCTTCGTCTCGCCCATTCCAGATCTGCTAGCTTGGGCAGTCAATGCTCTCTCGTTCCGTGGGACGGCCTCGTCGCATACGCTTACCCACCGACGGTGCTCGTCCCCAAGGTCCTGCTCAAGCTCAAAGGGTGCAACGCGGTCCTGTTTTCTGGTATTGCAGGCACGTCCTGCGAAAGCCTTGTTGCTGTCAGGACGTTAAGCAATGTACAATCAATCAGTCAGTCCTGTTTTCTGGTGGCCCCAGTCTTTTGGACCAAGTCGTGGACCACCGACCATCTGAACTTCGCCACGGGCCCTCCTCTGCCTCTCCCCACCCCGCGCATGATGCTCAAGCAGCCGCGGCAGGCGCTGTACCACCCGTGCCCCGAGCGACTCCTCCTCCATGCCTGGAGGTTGTGCGGCAAGCCCTAGCCGCTAGAGGTTTCTCAACTGCAGCAGTTGAAGCAATCGCTACAGCCCGCAGACCCTCGACCTGACGAGTCTACGAGGGAAAGTGGCGACTCCTGTGCGCCTGGTGTGATGACAAGCGCCTTTCCGCTACGGACCTGACCGTTCCTCAGCTGGCTGAGTTCTTCCTCTGGCTTTTCGCCGACCAGCGTTTGGCGCCAATCACCATTAGGGGCTACGTGGCCATGATCACTGACACGTACCGCCATTTGGGCCGGCCGGACCCTGGTGACTGCAAAGACCTAGCCGACCTGATGGCCCACTTCGGCCTACAACGTCCTACCCTTTGCTCTCTGCTTCCGCGATGGGAGCTACCCTGGGTACTCATGTGGCTTAACTCGGGCCGCTTCAAACCATTCCCTTTGGTGCGGTTGGCCGATGTGACGTAGAAGACCTGCTTCCTACTGGCCCTCGCCACTGCTTCCAGGGTCAGCGAACTGCACGCTCTGTCAGCACGTCCCTCCTTACAGTTCCGAACGGATGGCTCTGTGCAACTACTGACCGACCGGCTTTGCTAGCCAGGACCCGGTCTCCTTGGCCGCCCCACAGGTGATCACCATTCAGCCTTTGAGAGATTCAAGCCCTGCCCGGGTGACCAGACAGCAGGACCCGGTGAGAACTTTACGTGTGTACCTGCACCGGACCTAGCCGCTACGCAGGGGACGCACCCGCCTATTCCTCCCTCTGTCCCCAGGTAGAACTGACATCTCTGCCAGACGATATCCTCCTAGCTCCGATGGGGGATACGCTTCGCCTACCAGGACCTCTGCCCTGATGCAGTCAAACGAATAAACATCAGGGCGCACAAGGTCAGAGCCATGGCCACAAGCCTCGCGTTCGACTGCAACTGCACCATCAGAGACACTGTGGCAGCCGTGGGCTGGCAAGCAGATTCCACCTTCGCCCGATTCTACCTGAGGGACCTCTCCAGCCAGCACGAGAACCTGTCGCTGGTGGGAGACATCGCAGCGGCGCAACACTCCCTCCTGGCACCCCAGGTGCCATAGGTCTTTCTTTGCTGAAATTGTTGGAGGTTGCTCCAGGGAGGGCGGGTCTCATTGACAGTATGCAGGGGTTATTGGGTTTTACGCGGTGCCCACCTCCTATTCGCTATTCTCCCTAATAGTAATGTCATCGGTAATGTATTTTGAGGAAACAAATGAATTTTTCTCTAAATGTATTTTTTCGAAAAATGCTTACCGATGACATTACTCGAAGGACCCTCCCACCTGCCCCACTTGCCGCTAGTCAGCTAAGCAAACAGAATGGCGGGAATCCGGTGAGCGCGTGACCGGATGGGGATGGACTGGAGGCTACTCAGGATACTAGCTAGGTTAGGTCGCCCCTAGTTGCCTCCCCTGCCATACCTTTACACAACCAATTTTGGCTGAAATGGTGCTAGCTAAGACACATTCCCTAATAATATGTCATCTGTAGGTATTTTTCGAAAAAATACATTTTAGAGAAAAATTCATATTTCTCAAATTTACAATTTTTCAAAATATTTTTCTTATTGTATACATGTACCACTTTCTTTATGTCATCAAGAAGGCAGTTCATCTCTCCATGTGCATGATATGCTTTGAAAATATTACACTTCTGTGTTACACCGTGGTACAGTGTACATTGATGGCAGTATGTGCATGAAAGTGTTTTGCAAAAAGTCTGATCCACTCAGTTTGCCCCCCAAAGCAAAGAAACTTGCAGACACTTAAAAAATTGATCTTGACATATCCTGCAATGATATTATTTGGTGGTGATGATTGGCACTATGGCATTATGTATTGGGCTGTTATGTCTTCATATACAAACATCTGTCTGGCATTTAGAAATATCGATGGTACATTACAAAGTGGGATATCAAGGCCTGGCACAAGCCATTGTGACTGAGATGGCACGACTGCAAACAAAAAATGTGTAAGGAAATGATTCTTACATCGCTGTTTAGGTGATACTGAGAATCTCACTCTCGTAGTCTCGGAACCTTATACTACTGACGTATGTTTTAAAACCACTCTAGTGAGATTTTCAGTATCACCTACCCCCAGATTTAAGAATCTATACATACAAGTGTAACCAAGCCGAAATATGACAGCCCCCATAGGCATGTGACGGAGGAGTCGACAAAGAGGACGCTATGACATTTAAATGAAAAGAAAAGGGGAGACTGCCAGTGCTAATATTTGTTTTCTCAAAACACATTACCGATGGTATTACACTTAGGGAATGGTTCTTAGCTAGCCTAATTTTAGCCAAATTTGGTTGTGTCCGTATACGGTATCGTTGGCAGGAGTGGGGCGCCATAGAATAGGCCCTCGCCAGAATAGCCTCCCCTTCTTCCCATCCGGTGCGAAAATACCCGTCATACCCCAGTTTAGTTCTTAGCTGGCGCCGAGTTCGGTTGTGTCCACTTCGTGCTCCGTGCTGACTTGAACCGGTCTTCGACCTTGGTTGGATTGCGCCTTCACTCGGCGGCTACTTGGCTTCGCCTGGGTCTGTTCGACACTGTGCCTGGCGGTTTCTGGTGACGGGAAGCTTAGCAGTGGGGACTGGGCCTTGCGGTTTCTGAGCACTGCTTCGACTTGCTGCCCGGTCGGACTTCGCGGCGAGCGATCCCTTGCGTCGGGGTCTTCACTTCGCTGGACAGACGTGGGTTGTCACCGGTCTCGACATGGCCAGGTAACATCTCGGTACATGCCCTCGACCGGCGCTCTGGGGGGGAAAAGAGCGCCGAGCGTCGGCACGTTTGGTGCACTCGCTTCGTTTTTCGAGTAGGCTCGATACATTTTGCGCGCAGTCACTTCTTGCGTGTCCTTAGAGGCCACGCTCGCTCGTCCTTCATTCTGCTATCTTGTTTCAGATACCAGGTTCGTACCTGCACGATGTGTCGGGATTTTCAGTGGCCCTCAGATGAACACGAGTTTTGCCTTCCCTGCTCCGGCTGCGATTCCAACCATACTTGTGATGTCTGCGCCTCATGGCCGGAAGAAGCGTGGTCAGACCTGTGGCGTTTCTACTGCAGGGAGCGTCCGACGCCTATGCAAGACCGACCGACGCGGACGGCCAGCCCTAAGGAGAGAACCCAGTCAGTCACAGGGACTTCGTTGTCCCGCAGAGACTATTCCAGGCCTAGCAGAAATAACCCGGCTGAGACGGCCGGAGGCCCACAGGTGGAACCTAAGTCAGTAACAGGGACTTCGTTGTCCCGCAGTGACTACCCCAGGCCTAGCAGAAGTAGACTGGCTCAGACGACCGGAGGCCCACAGGTGGAACCAAAGTCAGTAACAGGGACTTCGTTGTCCCGCAGAGACTATTCCAGGCCTCGCAAAAGTGACCGGTCTCAGACGACCGGTGGCCCAAAGGTGGGACCTAAGCCAGTGACAGGGACTTCGTTGTCCCGCAGAGATCATTCCAGTCCTGGCAGTAGTCATGGGGCAGAGACGGCCAAATGTACGAAGGTGGGCCCCAAGTCGGTGACAGACACTGTGTTGGCCCGCGGAGAGTGTACAAAGCCTACCAGAGAGCGCCGGTCAGAGGCCTCTAGAGGTTACATAGGGACTTCGTTGTCCCGCAGAGACCATAGGTCTCCTCCGAGAGATCGATCCTTAGAGGCGACCACGGACACCTTTGGGGGGCCCAAGGCAGGGCCTTTACCTGTGGCGGAGAAGGCACCGGAACCTGGAAATGCGTCAGCGGGTGAGTTAGCTGACACGTCGTTAGTGCTAGTAACGGCTACCATTGATAAGACCGCAGAGATGGCGGCTCTTGGCAACACCACGACGCTACCAGACTTCGCTCGCTCAGACGATCGCAGGCTCGACAAGTATAAGCGCCTGCGGGAGGGACGGCTGTCCGGGACTCTGGTCCATTATGAGCAGAGATACTCGCCCTCGAGTGCGACCTTGGTAGCCACCTCGCCACACGATAGAGCGGACAAACGACAGACAGAGAGATTTCCGCCTTTGCGAGACGCAGGCCCCCGCAGGGTGGACAGGCCGGGTTTGGACACGCGCACTACCTCCAGATCCCAGGTTAGGGGTGATGCTTCTGTTTCGCCTTTCCGAGCGCGGGGCCACAGCACACGCGGCAGATATAGTTTGGAAAGACGACCCTCGACGTCACGTCGGGATCCGGATCGCCGCTTTCGTTCGAGAGAGCTTAGCTCTTCGGACTCGAGTTGCTACCCCTTACCACGCAGAGACACTCAAAGGAGGTCGAGTCCGAGACGGCACGCCAGTACAGTGGACTCTTACCGTCATGTTAGCCCTCGTTCCTTTCGTCATCACGCCTCACGGGAGCCCCGTGATAGGCGCCGCTCAGCGACTCGGACAAAACAGGACTCACGTCGGTCCCGGCGGACTTCGCACAGTTCCCGCTCTTCGCGTCACAGCCGCTCGCCGCGGGGGCACCGTGCTCCCAGGAGTTCGCCTTCTGCACCCGGTGGAAGACCTCCTCTTCCCAACATGGCTTCGTCGCCGCGGCGCCACACGACACCTCTGGCACCCGCGGATCCCGGGAGGGCTTCAGACAAGCTTGGAAGCTCCGCTCGTGTTCTGGACTCCGTCAGCCTGACTCCTGGAGACTCGGTGTCCGCCTGGTTGGACGCCGCACCGAGCCTGCACTCGGATTCTCCGGGGGAAACGGATGTTCCCCCAGCGTCGTTCGGACACAGAACGGAGACCATGCGTGCGTTAGACGAAGCGGCGAGACTTATTGCCGCTACCTTACCAGCGGAAGACTGCCCTCCTTCTCCACCGGCGAAGAAGAGAGCCTCGGCCTTTGTGGACGCGGAGCGTCACGCCAAGCGCTTCAAGTCTCTACCGCAACCGCCTGGATTTCGCGACATCCGGGATGCCCTGTCGACTCATCTACTGCAGGGTTCGCTTGGAGATACGGGATTCTTCTCGGACCACAAGTGGCCGGCGGACCTCATGATAGCTTTCCAGCAGAAGTGGTACGCAGGACACTCTCAGGCCTTTGCTTGCCCTCTGCCGGAGGTGGATCCCTCAGCGACTTCCTGTGCGGGCCTTACTCGACAAAAAGAAAGAGCGGTACTCCCTCCTGGACTGACTAAGACGGCGGTACTCATCCGCAATGCGCTAGCTTCGGCAGGATTCTTGGATTTGGCGACTCAGGCGATAGTTCGACGGGTGGAGGAAGCTTGGAGCCCTACCATCGCACCGCTCTTGACCGACATCTTGGCCTTGACCGTGTCTTGCAACCGCGCAGCCTACCACACCTCGGTCAACGCGATGACGGCGGCGGCAAACTGCGACCTCATGCGGCGAGATGCTGTTTTACAAGCCTGCTCACTGCCGTCGGAGATCAAGAACCAGCTGTGGCGGGCCCCGCTGGGCAACGAGCTCCTCTTCGGCCCTCATTGGCAGGCGGTTAAGGAATCCAGCAAGGAATTGTGGCCCACCAGGTTCGCCCCGCCCCGCTTTCCTACAACCCGCAGGCCCGCGGGTCGAGGCTTGCGGACCACCAGACCCAGCGGTCGCCCCTTTACCAGTCGTGGACGTCTTCCCCCCCGCCAACCGGCCTTTGGTCGCCCCCGACGACCTAAACCTGGCCCCGCAGACGCCCCCGTCCCCGCCCCCGCTTGGCCTAGACCTGCCCGCCGTCCTTTCGGGCGTGGTAGGGCCCGATGACTACACTCCGATCACGTCTCCCCCGACCGCTTCCGGGTCCCCTGTCGGCGGGAGACTAGCACTTCACAGCGACGCTTGGACCTCGCTGTTTTCCGACGACCCGTGGATCCTCTCGACAGTTTGCCAAGGACTACAGCTGTCATTCCGCTCACCCCCTCCACTGCGCCGTTCTCCACTTTGGACGTCGATGCCCGCCGACTCGCTCAGAGCAGAGGCGCTACGCAACGAGGTGGCGGCACTTCTCCAGAAGAACGCCACAGAGGTAGTCAGACGCCACGACTCTCCGGCCTTCTACAGTCGCCTGTTCGTGGTTCCCAAGCCGGGGGGCAAGTGGCGGCCGGTCATCGACCTCTCCGCACTAAACAAGTTCCTCGTCGCCCCGCCGTTCCGGATGGAAACCGCTCGAGCTCTGCGTTCCGCGGTGCAGCCGTTCGATTTCGCCATCAGCCTCGACCTCGCAGACGCCTATCTACATGTTCCTATGCACCCGGCGTCCAGACGCTTCCTTCGTTTCGCCTTTGCCGGAATCGTCTACCAGTTCCGCGCTCTACCCTTTGGTCTCAACCTCAGCCCGTGGGTGTTCACCAGGATCATGGATGCGGTCGTCGCCAGCGCCAGAAGGACGAGTTCAAGCCCTACGTCCAACTACCTCGACGATCTTCTCCTACGAAACCAGGTGGACTCCGCCTTGGAGAGAGACCGAGACGCACTCCTGGACCTCCTCGACTTCCTCGGGTTCATCGTCAATAGGGGCAAGTCCGACCTCTCCCCGTCCCGCTGTTTCGTCCACCTGGGAATGGAGTTCCACACCGATCTCAACTTAGTGCGACTCCCGGAGACACGTATACAGAAGATCAGCGATCTGGCGCGACAGGTGGCTCAGCAGGACAGGGTCTCTGCACGGGTGTGGCTACAGTTGCTGGGCCTGATGAGTGCGGCTGCAGACCTGATTCCCCTGGGACGTCTCTATTCCTGACCGCTCCAGTTGCACCTACTACTTCATTGGCGACCCTCGACGGACGACATCGACGCTCTGATTCCGGTTCCCCCGATGTTACTCCCACACCTGAGGCGCTGGGCGGACCACAACTGGCTGGCTTCGGGAGTCTCCCTTTACACACCGCCTCCCAGCTTGTCCCTTTGCGTCGACGCAAGTCTCACCGGTTGGGGAGCCCATCTGCTACCGGCATTCACGACAGCTTCGGGGGTATGGCCCACGGATCTTCTGACCCGACACATCAACTGGTTGGAGTTGCAGGCGGTGTGGCAGGCGTTGTTGACGTGGGACTCTCAGCTCCAGGGTCAGGAACTGCTCGTGCTGTCCGACAACTCCACAGTCGTCGCTTACCTACAGAAGCAGGGCGGTACGCGCTCCCCTTCTCTGTGCATCCTCCTGTACCAGCTGCTTCGTTGGTGCGAAGATCGGGGCATCACTCTGCGCGCCAGACACATCCCAGGTCATCTCAACGTGCTGGCCGACTCCTTATCACGCCGCGGACAGCTCCTACACACAGAATGGACTCTGCGGCCGGACATCTTCCAGTTGATCGCGGCCAGATGGGAAGCTCCTATGATCGACCTGTTCGCCACCCGTTGGAACCACCAGTTGCCGCTGTTCGTCTCGCCGGTTCCAGATCCTCTAGCTTGGGCGGTCGACGCACTGTCCATTCCCTGGGACGGGCTCATCGCCTACGCCTATCCGCCGACGGTGCTGGTTCCCAAAGTCCTCCACAAGCTTCGCGGCTGCAACACGATTCTGTTCCTGGTGGCGCCCTTCTGCTGGAGCAAGTCGTGGACAACGGACCTGCTCAACCTAGCCACCAGTCCACCTCTTCAGCTTCCTACGCCTCGCACGATGCTCAAGCAACCTCGACAGCCGCTGTTTCACCCTTGCCCGGAGCGCCTCCTTCTACACGCTTGGAGGTTGTGCGGCAGGCCCTCACCAGAAGAGGCTTCTCAGGTGACGCAGTGGAAGCTATCGCTGCTGCACGCAGACCCTCTACCAGACGAGTCTACGAGGGGAAGTGGAAGGTGCTGTGCGACTGGTGTGGTGACAACAACCTTAACCCCACCGAGTTGACGATGCCCCAGCTGGCGGAGTTCTTCCTCTGGCTGTTCAACTTCCAGAGTTTGGCGCCTATTACCATCCGGGGTTACCTGGCAATGATTGCTGACACCTACCGCCACCTGGGCCGGACAGACCCTGGTGCCTGCAAAGACCTGGCTGATCTCATGACGCACTTCGGTTTACAACGCCCGGCGCTACGGTCACTGTTGCCTAGATGGGACCTGCCTTGGGTGCTGACCTGGCTCAACTCTGCCCGTTTTGAACCCCTACAGTTGGCAAGCTTACCGGATGTAACTAGAAAGACGTGCTTCCTGTTGGCCCTTGCTACCGCTTCCAGGGTCAGTGAGCTTCACGCGCTGTCCACACGATCAGATTGTCTGCAGTTCCGGACTGACGGCTCGGTGCAACTGCTACCTGAACCATCCTTTCTCGCCAAGACGCGGTCGCCTCTGACGACCCCACAGATGATGACCATCCGACCTTTACGTGTGAAAGAATCCACCCGGGAGTCCAGACAACAGGACCCGGTGAGAGCATTGCGTGTGTACCTGCGACGGACCAGACCGCTGCGCAGAAGACGGACCCGCCTTTTTCTCCCTCTGTCCCCAGGTAGACAGGACATATCCGCCCAGACCATCTCCTCATGGATTCGTTGGGTGATCCGCTCGGCCTATCAAGACCTCGCGCCAGAAGTAGCCCAACGTATGCACATCAGGGCGCACGAGGTCCGAGCCATGGCCACAAGTCTCGCCTTCGACCGCAATTGTGCAGTGAAAGACATTGTGGCGGCCGTGGGATGGCGAGCGGAGTCCACATTTGCCCGATTCTACCTGAGGGACCTCTCCACCCAGCGGCAGAACCTCACGCTGGTGGGAGACATCGCAGCAGCGCAACACTCCCTCCCGGCGCCCTAGGCGCCGTAAGTACCTTAGCTAAAATTATCGGGAGTTTGCTGTAAGAGGGCGGGTCTGTGGGCTGTGTCGTTGGCAGTGGGGGCGATAGGGCGGCACCCACCTCCTCTTTGTGATTCTCCCTAAGTGTAATACCATCGGTAATGTGTTTTGAGAAAACAAATAAATTTTTCAATTAAAATATATTTTTTTGAAAAATACTTACCGATGGTATTACTCGAAGGTCCCTCCCACCGGCCCCGCTTGCCGCGGTTGGCTAAGAAGCTAAACTGAGGTATGACGGGTATTTTCGCACCGGATGGGAAGAAGGGGAGGCTATTCTGGCGAGGGCCTATTCTATGGCGCCCCACTCCTGCCAACGATACCGTATACGGACACAACCAAATTTGGCTAAAATTAGGCTAGCTAAGAACCATTCCCTAAGTGTAATACCATCGGTAAGTATTTTTCAAAAAAATATATTTTAATTGAAAAATTTATTTTAGGAAGGTTACAAAGTAAAGTAGGTTATAGCACTGTCAGGGGAGAGAAATGTGCATGATCGACCAGTGATCATAGATCTACTGTGGCCAAAGCACAAAAAAAAAAAAAGATAGGAAAGAGAGGGGGCGCTAAGAAAGTGACTGAAAGCAATGCATATGGAAGCCCCCCCCGAAGGGGGGGCGTATCATATATCCACTGTTCCAGCCACTCAGTGCATGGAAATTTAAATCTAGGTCCCCCAAGGGGGGTCCAGATATTTAGCCGGTGTGGACAGCTGTTTCGGTCTTGGCGACCTCTTCAGCACACCATCGGCAATACAGTCACTTTCTTAGTGCCCCCTCTCTTTCCTATCTTTTTTTGTTTTTTTTTGTTTTGTGCTATGACATTTGTTTATTGTACCAACTACTAAGCAGTGAGAGGCAAAATTCAGCACAGGAGTCCCTCACATGTTCAGTCTTGCAAGGATGCAGTTCAAAGTTCACGCACAAAGTGAAGGTTCACATGGCACAAGCAATGGTTGAATGAATTTGACTGGTGAGCTTGCCACGGGACGGGGCTTTATATATGCGCAGGCCACAAGAAAACTCCCACTGGGCCGTTTCCAGAAATAGGCGTTTTTGGAGCGGGAAAGCTGAAATATGTGTTTGTTTGCACTTGGTTTTCTGACTATAGCTCTGGTTCTTGCGGTTTGCTACGAAGGAAAGAGCTGCAAATGTAGTCTTACTAGTGTCAAACATTGACTTGATTATTTAAGGCTAGAATTAATTATGAATTTTTAAAGGACTTTATTCCATGGACCTGGACGAAGCAAAAGGTGCAAAATCCCGAAATAATGTTTAACCCAAAATCAATCGGACTAGAAGTAAATTATAAAATGAAAGTGACTATCATGCTGAATCTTATGGATATTGGTTTAAAACAATCGGTGCAGGCATTGAAGAGATATCCGACTTAGAATGCCGGGCCACAAAAACACAAGCTAAATGCCACTGTAAAACCCACGCTAAAACAAAGCACGAGGGCGGCTGACGCGGTTGAGTCCCTGAACAGACGCTGAAAACCTAGTAGTCTAGAAGTAAGCCGGAGGGGTCGGACCAACGCAGGCACCCTGAAAGCAATACCTTGTGAGACCTTACATCGAAGGAAAACCATTGAATAAAACAATACAAAACATATTTTGCAAACACGTACAAGTCTTGCTGCACTTTCTTAACATTGCTAAAACCCTGTCACAGACAAACACCAGTGAGCCAGGTGAATATGTATGTTCAGAACAATTGAAACAGCGCAGTCAGATAAACACTGGCAATACTTTCTCAGTTCCCCTAATGACTGTCCTTGATGTAAGAAAATCTATAACCAACATGAAAAGTAAAGCATCTTGTGGTGTTGATGGTATTAGCAGTAAAATCCTGAAAATTGTGCTCCCTTATATTGTTGAATCGTTAACCTTTATATATAACCTTTCAATTCAAAAGAGCATGTTTCCCATGAAATTAAAATAGCAAAAGTTACTCGTCTACCAAAAAGCAAAGATCTGAGGGATCCAAGTGAGTACAGACCTATTTCAATCTTATCAGCAGTGTCCAAACCACTTCAAAAGCATATACATAATCATTTACTTCAATTCCTGGAGGAAAACCGCCTTATTAGTACAGCACA
Organism: Semisulcospira habei; assembly: GCA_036245525.1. NCBI lineage: Eukaryota > Metazoa > Mollusca > Gastropoda > Semisulcospiridae > Semisulcospira > Semisulcospira habei. The sequence continues at coordinate 174,617,941 of BTPG01000006.1, read as the reverse complement.
ATCAGCTTTTCGGCCTAAACATTCGTGTCGGACAGCCTTAACTCTCATAACCCACAAATGGCTTACTGCCATAAATGAGTCCAAACTTTCAGGTGTAGTATTTCTAGATCTTAAAAAAGCCTTTGATCTCATTAACCACTCAGTTTTAATGATAATAATAATTACGGTATTTATAATGCGCTTATCTTATAACAATTATAACTCTAAGCGCACACTCACAACTCGCGCACGCATGCGCACGCTTTAGACAATGACTCACGTACCACAAACAGTGAGATACATTACGACGGTCAGCTTGGGGTGGGGAGTGTGGTGATATAGTGCTAAAACTGTTGAAAGAGGTGAGTTTTGAGGGCGGACTGGAAGGAGGAGAGAGAGTGTTTCTGACGGAGAGAGAGTGGGAGTGTGTTCCAAGTGGATGGACCGTAGACTGAGAAGGAGCGGGGGCCGAAAGTGTTAAGTTTGGTGCGAGGGATGTGGAGGCGGAGAGGGTCGGAGGCAGAGCGGAGAGAGCGGGAAGGTGTGTAGGGGTGAAGTAAGTTAGAGAGATAGGCAGGAGCGCAGTTGTTCAGGGATTTGTAGCAGAGAGACAGAACTTTGTATTGGATGCGTTGGGGGATTGGGAGCCAGTGGAGGAGTTTGAGCAGGGGTGTGATGTGGTCGGATTTTTTCTTTCTGAGGACGAGGCGGGCAGCATTGTTCTGGACGCGCTGGAGAGTGAAGATGGTGGAGTGAGGGAGACCGGAAAGGAGAGAGTTGCAATAGTCGATGCGAGATAAGATGAGAGAGACAGCAAGTTTGGTGGCAGCTTCGGTAGTGAGGTATTTTCTGATCTGACTGATGCGGCGGAGGTGGAAATAGCATGCCTGGGTCGTGGCGGAGACGAAGCTGGTCATGGACAGAGAGGAATCGAGGATGACGCCGAGGTTCTTGGCCGAGTCAGAGAGGGAGATGGGGGTGCTATCGAGTTGAAGGTGGAGAGAGGGAGGGAGCTGGGAGAGTTTCTGGCGAGTGCCTACCAGCATGGCTTCCGTTTTGTCGTCGTTCAGTTTTACTAAAAAAGTTACCTTTATATCACATTGATTCAAATGTAGTCCCCCCCCACCTGGGTCTGCCCTGGGGGACTTGGGTGGGGTTAACTACTTTTTAGTGCCCAGGGTCCATCTGGTCAACCCCACAGGGTGGGTTTTCCTCTCTCTTCTGGGGCATGTGTTTCTGTCTACCCTTTGTACATTCACTTGTATTTGCCTTTTTAAAACTCTCCCTACTGTCTGCGCTGCCTGTAGCTCTTGATATTGGATGTGTGTTGCTAAATGGTCTTAGCTTTATTTAGGCCCCATGTGTTAGGTTTATTTAACGTATTGGACTGGCTGGCGACATACATTCAATGTTCTGTTTATTTTTTTTTTTCACAAGCAGTGCAGGCACGTCCTGAGAAAGTCTTGTTGCTGTCAGGACGTTAAGCAATGTACAATTAATTACAATCAATCAAATGTAGTCGCTCTTCTCTCATCCTATCTCTTAGACAGAACGCAGAAAGTGTTCTTGAATGATAAATACTCAGCGGAAAAGTACTGGTGACCCATGGTGTTCCTCAGGGATCCACTCTAGGACCTTTATTATTCAACATCTTTATAAATGACCTTCCACTGTCAATATCACACCCCGACACAAACTGTGAACTAATTGCTGATGATACATCATTACATGTATCTGATAAAAAATGTTTCAACCATGAGCGGTGTCCTCCAACATAGTTTAGATGAAGTGTCAACTTGTTGTGAAGAAAATCATGTGATTATTAGCATTCCTAAAACGAAAAGTATGTTGGTGACGACATGCTAAAAACATCAACGTAGTTTGCAACCCCTTGAGCTGTCCCTTCACTCTTGGCCCATAGGGCAAGTGTCATGCTATTTCCACCTCCGTTGCATCGGTCAGATCGGAAAATACCTCACCACCGAAGCTGCCACCAAACTTGATGTCTCTCTCATCTTATCTCGCATCGACTATTGAAAACTCTCTCCTTTCCGGCCTCCCTCACTCCACCAGTTTCACTCTCTAGCGCGTCCAGAACAATGCTGCCCGCCTCGTCCTCAGAAAGAAAAAATCTGACCACATCACTCCCCTGCTCAAACTCCTTCACTGGCTCCCCATCCTCTAATGCATCCAATACAAGATTCTGTCTCTCTGCTACAAATCCCTGAACAACTATGCTCCTGCCTATCCCTCTAACTTACTTCACCCCTACACTCCTTCCCGCTCCCTCCGCTCCGCCTCCGAATTTCTCCGCCTCCACATCCCCCGCACCAAACTCAGCACTTTCGGCCCCCACTCCTTCTCCGTCTACGGTCCATCCACTTGGAACACTCTCCCACTCTCCGTCAGAAACACTCTCTCTCCTCCTTCCAGTCCGCCCTCAAAACTCATCTCTTCCAACAGTTCTAGCACCATAACATCACCACACCCCCCACCCCAAGCTGACTGTCGTAATGTATTTGTGGTACATGAATCATTGTCTAAAGCGTGCACATGCGTGTGCGAGTTGTGAGTGCGTGCTTAGAGTTATAATTATTATAAGATAAGTTCATTATAAATACTGTAATTATTATTATTATTATGAAAACATCGTTTGTTAGAAATGACACTCGACGAACAGCTCAGCTGAGAGCCTCACATAGAAACTGCCTGTAAAACTATTTTGAAAAATCTCTTTCTGTTATCCAAATTCCCCCACCCGGGTCTGCCCTGGGGGACTTGGGTGGGGTTAGGTATTTTTTAGTTCCCAGGGTCACCCTGGTCAGCCCCACAGGGTGGGTTTTTCTCTCTATTCTGGGGCATGTGTTTCTGTCTACCCGAGGTCCATTCACCTGTGCCCCCACCCGGGTCTGCCCTGGGGGACTTGGGTGGGGTTAGGTATTTTTTAGTTCCCAGGGTCACCCTGGTCAGCCCCACAGGGTGGGTTTTTCTCTCTATTCTGGGGCATGTGTTTCTGTCTACCCTTTGTCCATTCACCTGTATTTGCCTTTTTAAAACTCTCCCTACTGTCTGCACTGCCTGTAGCTCTTGATATTGGATGTGTGTTGCTAAATGGTCTTAACTTTATTTAGGCCCCATGTGTTAGGTTTATTTAATGTATTTGACCGGCTGGCGACATACATTCAATGTTCTGTTTAGTTTTTTTTTCACAAGCAGTGCAGGCACGTCCTGAGAAAGCCTTGTTGCTGTCGGGACGTTAAGCAATGTACAATCAATCAATCAATCCATTCACCTGTATTTGCCTTTTTAAAACTCTCCCTACTGTCTGCACTGCCTGTAGCTCTTGATATTGGATGTGTGTTGCTAAATGGTCTTAGCTTTATTTAGGCCCCATGTGTTAGGTTTATTTAACGTATTTGACCGGCTGGCGACATACATTCAATGTTCTGTTGTTTTTTTTTTCACAAGCAGTGCAGGCACGTCCTGAAAAAGCCTTGTTGCTGTCGGGACGTTAAGCAATGTACAATCAATGTTATCCAAATTAAGTCATATAGTTGACGTTGATGCTTGAAAACTATTCTTTAACGCACACATTAAGAATATAAAACACATTGTAATTATGCTTCCAATATCTGGGACGGCTGTGGAGATATTCATTTGAAAAAAATTAATTTACTTTACCGGCGAGGTATTAAGCTTATTCTTCCTTTAGTTCCCAGGGTCACCCTGGTCAGCCCCAAAGGGTGGGTTTCCCTTCTATTCTGGGGCATTTGTTTCTGTCTACCATTCACCTTTATTTGCCTTTTTTAAACTCTCCTTACTGTCTGTGCTGCCTGTAGCTCTTGATATTGGATGTGTGTTGCTAAATGATCTTAGCTTTATTTAGGCCCCATGTCGGAGGTTTATTTAACGTATTAGACTGGCTGGTGACATACATTCAATATTCTGTTTAGTTGGGTTTTTTCACAAGCAATGCAGGCACGTCCTGAGAAAGTCTTGTTGCTGTCGGGACGTTAAGCAATTTACAATCAATCAATCAATCAATCTTATTCTTCCTGGTTCATCCCCTACTGATGAAAGACTGAAGGCCCTTAATATCTTACCACTTAGTAAACAATTGGAACTTAATAGATGCTTACTTGTGCAAAAAATTCTAAACGATCCCGCCCCTTGCTATCTCCGTGAGCTGTTTTCCCACACGAATAGAGAAAAAAAACAAGGAACAGCTTACTCCACTCCCAAAACTGAGAATCAACATCTTCAAATCTAGCATATCATTTTCTGGTGCTAAGTCATGGAATAACTTGCCCTCTCATTTAATGTCTATTTTAAAGTTATCTATCTTCAGAGCTCCCGTCCATAAATATCTGCTGTCATTGTAAATGTCTATCTTTCACCTTAGTATGTTGCTCCAGCACAGCGTACATGTACCTCACAAGAATTCCCCTACTATACATGACGTGTCCGTTCTTGACTAGTAGCGTGTTAAATCTTTAACCAACCTTTTTTTTTTCTTTTTTTTTCATGTACATTTAGTTGCTTAGTATTTGTTTTCTTAATTAATAGTACTTTGTAGTTATTTTGCATGATTTATATACATTAAGTTAGTTATTGATGTCTTGTTATAGTGATTTTTTTTATAATGTATTATAGTGCACAAAGGACAGTTGGAAGAAAGGTATTTTAATGCCTAATAAACGTTTCATCATCATCAAACAAAGTTACATCAGGTGGGATATGAGAGCTGGGTGTACCCGGTCACATAAGTTATCCAAGACTTTTTTCAAAAGATGATTATGAGCATGTCCTGTTGAGCTACACTTTCAAGATTTTGTCAGAAAGTGGGGGAAAAATGAAAGGAAGCAACTGCATCAAAACTTTCAAGGTTACATAAAAACACTATCAATATATAGTTCTTTAACAGCAGCTAATGAAAAGCTCCTAATTAGCCTTTCGGCTGTCGGTAGCATCTTTTGTTGCGATGATTCCAACATAGCTTTGTACCTCTTACAGTCCACTGTGACTTGTGTGCTGCTCTTTTTCAGCCCATGGTGGACCCAGAAGGAAGAGAGTACATGACAGCGAAAGGTACACAAAAGTCCAGTAGATGCATATTTTATTTATTCATTAGTGAGAGTTGGCAGATGGAAATCCATAAATTCAATTTCTTGCACATGCTTAAGGTTGTCTTTAAGGAGCTTTGCACCCTGTAAAAGTGTACTTTAACTTATTTGAGACGTGCCGCCTATGGATAAGCGGCTTATGCCGCGTATCCGGAGGCGGCACGTTTCGAATGAGTTAATGAAATGACTGTATACAGTTATCTGCTTTCCTGCATTTTCATGATTACGGAGCACAGATGTGATGATGACATTGTGCTGTCAACACTGTTGGCAAGTTAATCTGAAAATTACAAGTGACGCCAGATATTTTTTTAACAGGTAAACGAAAACGAAGCAGAGCTGAAGTGAAGGTATGGATGAAGGGGTCTGGGAAATTCACAATCAATGGACAGGACATTGAGTACTTCCATAACATCACACACAGGTAACTGACTTAGATTAACGTACAGCACATGCTGCATATGGATTTGTGGCAAAATAGTTGCATATCTGAAAACTGCACCTATAAAGATGTGTGGCTATTTTTCCCCATATCCATTATACAGCATGTTTCTTAACAGCGTGAACCTCTAGGTATGGAGCGAATTTAAAAGGGACATTTGTCATTATTTTCCTTCTTTGTTTACATTTGTTATGAAACCCAGATCAAAAAGGTGACCTTCTTGTGCATGTTGTATGTGATCACTCATTATGGTCAAATGTAAAAGGTCAAGAAATGTTTTGAAAATGCCCATATGTTACAAAACACAGGATTTCACAGGCACGATGGCCACTGGTGTAATTACATCACGACGGAATGCTTTGAGTGACCTGTCAGGTCAGGGTCACAGAAGGTCATTGTTCAATTATTCAGATTGGACATGCATATGAGCCTTGATGACTTTGCTGTTCTTATTTTACTGTTGCATGCTTGTTGTTCCAAACTGTGTTTCTCTCTGCCTTCAACTTTTTTGTCTTTGTTTTTAGAAATGTTTTACTTTCATACATTTGTGATAATGGATGCTTCCATATTCTGGATTTATGATGCTGTGTAATTTAGTTCCTTCACCTCCAATGGACGCAGATTTTGATTGTGAAATCAACGTCGCCATCCTGTCAGATAAATGTAGATACAGGTTGGTTTCAGCAAGAGGCATAGACCCTCATGAGCTGCCGCTATTGCAGTGGTGGTCAAATTTTCTTGGCAGTGAAGGGGTTAACCCATTTAGCCCCAGGACCCTGCAGCAGGTGGATTGATCATGATAATTCAAGGGTAGTGCCAGATGAGCTTGGCGCCTGAAGGCGCCAAGCTCATCTGGCACTACCCTTGAATTATCATGATCAATCCATCTCCTACAGCTATTATCATGATCAATCCATCTCCTACAGCTGGTACATAGTCGTTAGACAATGCCTCCAAAAGTTTGGGAATGTGGCCGTGGGGTCAAGAGGGTTAAGGGACCTGGAATCCAACATGACTTTAATTGAATTTTTTTTTTCAACATCATGTCATATTCACCAGCCTACATACAGATGTAGAATCTGACTTGACTTGCTGACAACATCCCGCCTTCTTCGTCAGCCTGCTGACTTACCTGGGCATGTTTTACGACATCCCATTATCATCTTCATCAGCCTGCAGCGTGTAGGCTGGTGAAGATGGCAGGATATTATTAAGACTTCACAGGTATATGGTGTCAACTGAAGTATTCCTTACATTTGTGACCTACTTTTCTCAGGGAACAGGTGATGTCACCACTACAGTTCCTTGGCCGTATCGGGGAGGTGGATGTGGAATGCACAGTGACAGAGGGAGGGGGATCAGGACAGTCGGGGGCCATCCGTCTTGCTCTGTCCCGTGCCCTGGCTTCCTTCACCAACAGCGACACCAGGGAAAAGATGCGCCTCGGTCAGTCATTAGTATTGCCATGTATATTGATAAGCAAAAAGAAATGGAACACTTACTGAATCATTCAAAACACTTTAGTGTTTCTGATGATTCCCAAAATGTCACATTTATTTTTGCTTGTGAGTATATCCAAGGTTTTATAGTGTCGAACCTGCCTGTCCCGGATTGGCCTCCACAGCCACGAGCATGCCTGAAGACGTTGTGGGCAACCCCTATAGAATCTTCGTTCGCGAAGTCAACGCCAAGATATCCAAGGTTATTACAACAGAGTGGATCAACTGGACAGACCTTTAGCCCGTTCAGTTCCAGCTGACACAGATTGTGTTTGTGCAATCATCATTTGTTCATTCAAGCCCAGAAACCCTAAGTGTCTGAGGAACATGCACTCAAAGTAGTGTCTGCAAGAGGCATGGATCCTTTTTAGCCCCCTTGCAGTTGGGTGGTGTTCAGATTTTCTCAGCGTTGAATGGTTTAAACCCTTTCTTTGTCGGAATGATCTGATGTGTGTTGGAATGAAAGCAAGCTGGTGGTGGACTCAGCTGCTGGTGGTCGGCATAGAGACATCTCATTCAGCCCGACGGCCGTATTTCCCACATTTTGGAGGCGTCATCTAATAACTATGCACCAGTTGCTGGAGATGGATCGACCATGATAATTCAAGGGCAGTGCCAGTGGCAGGGCAGGGGATCTAACTGTTTGTCAGTCCAGCGCTGTGATTCCCCTTGGTTTGAGTACAATTCTGCCAGCGCTAGCCTCACCTATCTGGTTTGTGAGTGCCAGATTAGCTTGGCGCCTACAGGCGCCAAGCTAATCTGGCACTACCCTTGAATTATCATGGTCGACCCATCTCCTGCTGTAGTGCATCAGGGCTGAATGGTTTAATGTATTTTACAAAAGACTATGCATCAAGTGCTAAAGCTGTCTATTAAAACAAATATTCAAGGTTGTTGCTTTACTTATGACTTTCCTACCCTTCTTTTTAATCGGTGGAACGCAGGAAGAAAGTCTAGCGTCTCCACACAAGTCACCTTCTAGTCCTCCTCACATATTTTGTATATTATATCTCTGATGCTGAAAAAAGTGGGGCGCTTTCTGCTGTTGATGTGGTACCCTGTCTATCAAACAAAGTGAGCACTCAAAAATGGACATGCTTTTTTTTTCGCCAAATAATGGCAGATGTACAGTGTTACAAACTATCAACTGTTTCTGCCCATTGAGTGTCACGTTAACCCCCCCCCCCCCTTTTTTTTTTTTAGGGGGGAGGGGGTGGGGCTTATTGTCCTATGAAGGCTACATTACAGATTAGGAGATAGATCAACCAGTTCAGCTCAAGGGTGGTGCCAGAATAGCTTGGCGCCTAAGGCGCCAAGCTATCCTGGCACCACCCTTGAACAATCGCAGTCAAATTGAATTTGAGCAGTGTTAAAGGTTAATCTGACTACATTTATTCCACTTGCAGCTGGTCTACTGAGTGTGGACGTGAGGCGAAGAGAGAGGAAAAAGCCTGGACAGAAGAAGGCCAGGAAGAAGTTCACTTGGTGAGAGCAGAGTTATTTGTATAGTTATCAGAGTTTTTTTTTGGTATAGTTAACAGAGTTATTTGTATAGTTTTGTTTTGTGAATGCATCATTCAGGCCAGGGCTTGAGGACGGGCATGACATTTTCGATGCCCAAGGACAAAGGAGGGTGCACTGCATTTGACAAAAAAATGCAACTGTGATCAACTTTTTGTTAATGTGAAAATTCACAAATGCCTTATTTATGATGGTATATATCACCAAGAAAACAAATGTGAAATACGTGATGCTGCATTAAATTTTGAACAAGAAAGGCAAAGCCCTTAAGGCATCCTTATATGACCGTTGCACATATGTGTGACCTTCGAAATCACTGGTGACCACCAGTGAAATCCACGTTGTCTCAAAATGTAAGCATTTTTCACACATCTGTCAAACCTCCATGACCCTTGACCTTTGCGATGAGTCGACCCAATTAGTATGCATTGGAATGTCTTGCCATCAGCAAACTTCAAGCCAAATTTGAATTAAAAGTTTGCAAAAACTTTGATAGAAACAACAGTTCTAACAAAAATGCCTTTTCACACATTTACCACCCTCTTGTGAACCTTAACCTTACCAAGGGTTCATCCAAATTAGCATGCATAGATAGGTCTTACGATCAGGTATCTCTGTACCAAGTTTGGGGTTATATTTGAAAAAAGTTTTTGAGAAAAAAACATTTGTTGTCAAAACATGGCTTTTTTAAACCTATTTTTGGATCATCCCATGAGCCTTGGCCTTTGTGATGGGTCACCTAAATTAGTATGCATATGAAGGTCCTGTCATCAGCTATCTTTGAGCCAAATTTCATTTTACACACATTTGCTGACCTCTTGTGACCCTTGACCTTTCTGATGAGTCATCCAAATTAGTATGCACAAATAGGTATCTTTGTACGAAGTTTGGGTTTGAAGTTGCAAATAGTATTTGAGAAAAAGCATCTTTTGTCAAAATGTGGCTATTTCCCCCCTATTTCCGGATCTCATGTGACCTTTGATCTTTCCAAGGGATCAACCAAATCAGTATGCATCGAAAGGTTTTACCATCAGGTATATTTGTACCAAGTTTGGGTTTGAAGTTGTGAATAATATTTGAGAACAAATCAATTTTGTCAAAATATGGCTATTTTTTTACCTATTTTCTCATCCACTGTGAGAGAGGACACTCAAATTGATATGGCTAAAAAGGTCCTGCTACAAAGTATCCTTGGGCCAAGTTTGAAGACTGTGGCTTGAATAATCAATCCAGACCAAAAAGGTGACTGCCAAGCGTGTAATATGCAAAGAAGTACCCAACGGAGAAAGAAACACGCTTAGAAAAGACGGGTACAACACAATTTAATTTATTAATATTTCAGGTAAATACCCTTTGTCAAAATAGACAAACAAACAGAGAGATTAGCCGCTACTTATCTTCATTGGCAGAAGGAATGTGGCAACTGAAGGAGGTGACGTAAAATAAAAGAAAAGGAAGAACAAAAGTGCGGAAAGAGTAAAAATGACGTCAACGAAAAATCGTAAGAGAGAGACTCGGAAAGAACCTGAACACGAGAGACAAGAGTGTGTGCAAGCACGTGCAGGAGCGAGCAAAAGAAAAGGCGTGTAGGTGAGGCCAGAGAAAGAGAGAGAGAGAGAGTCGGGTTGGTGTTTAGAAGGTTTTGTGTATTAGACACTCAGCCTACTTCGTGCCCAAGGGTACTCCCCATTCGTTCTCTCTCTCTTTCTCTCTCTCCACTTCTCTCTCTCTCTCTCTTTCTCTGGCCTCACCTACATGCCTTTTCTTTTGCTCGCTCCTGCGAGTGCTTGCACACACTCTTGTCTCTCGTGTTCAGGTTCTTTCCGAGTCTCTCTCTTACGATTTTTCGTTGACGTCATTTTTACTCTTTCCGCACTTTTGTTCTTCCTTTTCTTTTATTTTACGTCACCTCCTTCAGTTGCCACATTCCTTCTGCCAATGAAGATAAGTATCGGCTAATCTCTCTGTTTGTTTGTTTGTCTATTTTGACAAAGGGCATTTACCCGAAATATTAATAAATTGTGTTTTTTCTAAGCACGTTTCTTTCTCCGTTGGGTACTTCTTTGTGGCTTGAATAGTCTGTGAGAAAATGCCAACGTTAAAGTTTACCACGGACGACGGCAGACGGATGACAGACAGACGACGGACAGACGACCACTGGCCCAGAACTTAGACTCACTTTTGCTTTACATGTGAGCCAAAAAAGGAGCTGCATTAACTCTTTCCATCCTGTTACTCTATCGCATGAAATAAATTTGACTATGAATAGTTCAAGGGTAATGCCAGAATAGCTTGGTGCCCAGAGGCGCCAAGCTATTCTGGCACCACCCTTTAACTAAAGTTGTTGATCTATCTCCTCTTACAGTAATGTAGCCGTCATAGAACGATACCCAATTTTAAAAAACATTTCAGCCTCAAGATGTAATGGGTTAAGACAATGTTTCCATAGATGTGATGGGTGGTGGTGGAGCAGTTAGTGCAATATGTTGTGATTATTTGGCAGCAAGTTTTGCCTTTTTGTTGTTGCTCACATGCGATAGCGAAAGTGAGTGTATGTATTGAACAAGTGGTCCTCTGTCCGTGGTAAACTTTAATGTTGGTGGAGTCTTTTCAAGCCAGTCTTCAAACTAGGTCCAAGGATATTTCGTGGCAAGACCTTTCTAAACTTCAGTAGGTCAGCAGATGAGTGAAAAATGCACATATATTCACATACAGTAGGATTTTTAGCCATGTGTGTGGGTACGTCAGGATACTTGACCACTTACTTATGGCAATGTGCTGAGCCTTTTGGAAAGGCTGCCGTGAGATGGCCTTAGTCGCCTGCTCAGCATTAAACCCAAATAACTAACTTTTGGAAAGGTCAAGGTCACGGAAGGTCTGAATAATGATGCTGCAGTCATGCATGTGAGCCATAAGGACTTTGCCATTAATGCGTTTATTTTGCAGTACATTTGCACCCGAGCATTTTCTTTTGTACACTGTACATTCTGCCCCCACCCCACCTCCCAAGGCTATATTTCTCTGATTTCTTGTTGGCGGCAATAGTGGATGTTGTTGTTCTCATGCTGTTTTGATTTGGTTATATATTTTCTTTCTGTGCATTTGTCATTTATGTGTTTGTTCATTGATTCTTTGCTTTTCTCTTTACAGGAAGAAACGATGAGGCAGGGAGGAAAAATGACCAATGTTCAGTTTCAAGATTCCCTTCATGAAATTGGACTGTTTTTTTGCCATGTACTCTTTGTTTGGAAACAAATGTTACAATAAATATAGTATGACCTGAAAAAAAGAAAAGGTTTTGTGCCGATTGCTTTGATGGTTGTCAAGATGATTATTTCTTTTGGATGATGCAGACGTCTTTGGAGTTTGTCTTTGCTGTATATTTCGATTTTATTTAGAACTAGTGAATAAAAGTTGCATAGTTTTGATAAAAAGGAAATGAAAATAGGGGATGCTGACTGTAAGTTAAAACTTTATGGCCAGCAATCATAGCAGCCAGCAAATACATCTGTTTGCTGCCAGAGAAGGCAATGGAATTAAGGTGAACATTCAAAGACATACACGGCCTTGCATCAAAGTGTGCATGAACACTTTAAGACACTGTAACACAACCTCAACAGCAACACGCGACATACTGTGCAATATTAACACTTCTTCTTCGGAATACACCAGTGTGTGAAATAAGTTTGACTAAAATAGTTCAAGGGTAGTGCCAGAATAGCTTGGCGCCTCTAGGCGCCAAGCTATTCTGGCACCACCCTTGAACTAAAGCCATTGGTCTATATCCTTATCTGTACTACAATGTAGCTTGCATATGGCAGTGTACAAATTTGAAGCTTTTAGCCTTGGTATGATATGGGTTAACACTTTATTGCCTGTGGCAGGTCGCTTTAAGCACAGCGCACACGAAATGCGTTTCCACAAAACTCGGTTACTACGAGCAACGTAAAACAGCAATGACTGAATGAGTGCGCTAGTAATCGAGGGAGACAAACTGCGGCCGTGCAGCTTCATGACTGACTGAGTTGCGCAGGGCTTTTTAACCCCTTCACTGCCAGTGCCACTGAGTGAAATATTGGAAACCACCGCTAGATCATCAGTCCGCTTGATCTTCGTAAATGAAACCAGCATGGACTGGAGGCCCAGCGATGGAGAGGATCCACACTGTCTTGCATATTACCGAGGAGCTGCTGCCTTCGGTGTTCCGTCCACCCGGCCGTAGAGGGGTTAAAGCTCTGCGATCCTTCTCTGTCAGTCAGAATGTTCCTCCTCTGAAACAGTATCCGGGGCGTTTGTTGTGACAACTTCCGCGCCGACAGTTTCCAGTTCTGAAGTTCTCGCCTCGTCGTCTCCTATGTCATCTGCGCTGGGCAAGCGGCCTTCTCCAGTTTCGGACTTGGTGTGGGTTCGGGGGGTTTCGGCTCCACCTACGGCCGCCAAGTCCTGCAGTTCAGCGCCTACCTGCACATCACCCAGGCTGCCGAAAAGCGTTCTCTTTCTTCCTACTGCGTTTCGGCATTTTTTGCACAAGCCTTTAAAGCCGCACACAAAAACAACTATGATGACAATTTCGCCCAGCGTCCCGAGCACGATTGCCAGGAACAGCTGTACAATCGTCCGTCTATCGAATTCGTGTTTCTTCTCCGCTGCAACACGCATAATACAGAAAGTTAGTTGTTGAGGTTTAGCGCCGAGCAGGCGACTAAGGCCATCTCACGGCGGGCATAACTTAACCGGCTCCGGCATTCGAGACGATCGGCATCCGGATGGTTTTTCGTCTCGAATGAGTTTAAAAGGCTTTTGAAAGTTGGCAATAGGCGTACACAAAACACCTTCAGTTCACTGCTGAGAGAAAAAAATGAACAGAATGTAACTGCAAGAGGCATAGATCTTTATGGGCCCCCGCAGTTGCGGGGGCCCATGAGGATCTATGCCTCTTGCCGACACAAACTTTTGCCCGCTTTCCTCAGAGGGTTGTGGCTCATTGGCTTTGAATTGGGAAAGATTTATGAAACAATCTTCGCTCAGTGACAGTGAAGGATCAAACCACCCATCCTAACCTCCCACCACGCCCCCTCAGAACATTCTGTAACCGTGACGAGAAACTGCAAGAGACATATATCCTCATGAGCCCCCGCTGTAGATGGGACTCATGAGGATCTATGCCTCTTGCTGAGACAATGTATATCCATGTTCCTTTGACGGTTGTGGCATCAGGTCGCAGAATAAACAAAGATTTTAGAAACAAAATACGACTCGGGTGGCAGGGAAGGTGTTAATTACATATGCGTGCATCTACCAGCAGTGACTACAGTAGTGTATACAATTATATTATAAGTTATTAGTCGGAGGGGTTCGCCACACGGACCTTTGTAGGCCTGAGGGAGGTCAAAGGAATCATTGTACCCCGAAGGCCTGAGGGGTACAATGATTCCTTTGACCTCCCGAAGGCCTACAAGGGTCCGTGCAGCGAACCCCTCCGACTAATAACGTAACTGTTTTCATTCCTCCACTACTTTCGTAAAAGAAATCAAGAAGACATCTTGCGACCTGGATCACGCCAGACATGACTGACGTCAAAGGAATATACATAATAGACTTATGACGTAATTTAAAATGTCATGACGTTGCCGTCTCCAGTACTAAGTGGCACGGTGCTTGTTGTTTTGAACAACACTAAGTAACTTTGTACTTTAGAACGTTTGGCGATCTTTTATAGAACAGGGCTACAAAACGTCCGCCATTTTTCGCTACAGGGGTTTTTATATCACGGTCACATGGTACGGTTTGCGCTAAAGTGACTGGTCGTGTGACGTAGGGAGGAAAACATATAGATACATAGATAGATACTAGATAGATAGATAGATATAGGGCTGAATGCACAATGGGGTGAAGGTCAAAAGAAGATTTTATCTGACAGAGATTACTTCCGCACGGAGGTAGAAAATCACAGGTTTCGCTGGAGTTCTCGGGGCCGTTACAGTGGTTGCCTTCGATGAAGTAGCATGCTCGGGTTCGAGCCTTGAATGATGTGGTGCCGCAGGTGCTGGTGCACGGCCCCCAGGGACCCCACGGACCCCATTCACTGTGTGGTGTATCTGGCGCCTCTGGGAAAATAGGGATTAATTATTTTATTGAAATAAATTCGAAACAAGTTCAAAGTAAAGAGAAACCAACATAACTTCATTACAACGAAGCCACTTCAGTTTTTACCTGTACGCTGATGATGTGCTGCTACTACTACACGTACTACTACAGTCCCATACGCTTAAGTCCAAAACGGATCAGTTGATAAACGGCATATCTAGAGTATTGCGTCGATGTCTGCGTGGTGACGGAGTTACTACAATTACGTCACCGTCTGATTTTCTCCAGAAGTCGAAATTTTTACTTGATATTGAAGTCCCTTCTATTTATAGAAGGGACTTTTTAGGACGGGTCGCGGTGGGGCGAATTTAATAGCATGTCCATGATGTCAAAGGCGGGCAGGCTAAACCTCTAACAATTAAAGTAACAAGATAAAAATTACGTCATGTCTAGTTACGCTAACCTCGCTGCTGAACGTACATTGGGGCGAAATACTTTCTTTAGTGGGTGGCTAAGAGAGTCTCCGAGCATATTGTAATTGAATGTCTCATTGAAGACATAAACAACCGTTTCAGTATAGGAAGTCGGTTGACCCAGAGAGTCCGTAATTTTTGTCATATTTACTTGAACTTTTGCATATATATAGCTAGTTTGGCAGTCACCTTTTTGGTCTGGATTAGTTTGGAGAAAGACATTGGATGAGTTCGTTAGCCAGCTTTGTATCCTTTCAACTTCTTTAGTAAAAATTAATCACGCAGACATATGACGTAATTCTCTCTCTCTCTCTCTCTCTCTCTCTCTCTCTCTCTCTCTCTCTCTCTCTCTCTCTCTCTCTCTCTCTCTCTCTCTCTCTCTCTCTCTCTCTCACACATATGCGCGCATCTCCGAGGCATAGATCCTCATGTGCATAAACATATATGCCTCTTTGAGGATGTTTGGAGCGTGCGCATGCACTCGCGCACACGCATACACATACCGCACATCGACGCGCTTTCAGAAGAGCATGCAGGTGTACTTAGTATAGCATGTAGCTAGGTGAAGTCAACCTGATTTCACACAAATTATAACAAGACTGAAAGTGTACCGTGAAATTCTAGTTTTGTCACCATTTTCGCAAGTCTTGAAGCGAAAGCGAAACTCATATCACGTTAAATATAAAATTACGTAAAAACGAACAAAATACGCCATGCCAAATGACGTTTGACAAACCAATGACGCATGCGCGCATCTCCAAGAGGCATAGATCCTTAAGTGCCCGGAGGGCGTATGAGCATCTATGCCTCTTGAGGATGTTTGCAGCGGGCGCATGCACGCACGCACACGCATACACACACATCGCCGCGTTTTCAGAAGAGCATGCAGGTATACTTAGTACTGATAGAACTTGATTTCACACAAATTATAGCAAGACTGAAATTTTACCGTGAAATTTTAGTTTTGTCACCATTTTCCCAAGTCTTAAAGCGAAAGCGAATCTCATATCACGTTAAATATAAAATTACCTAAACTGAAACAAAAAAAAAAACAAACAACAACAAACGTCATGACGAAAGACGTTTAACAAACCAATGACGCGTATGCACTGCGCGCACCCCTTCCAGAGTTCACTATGACGCATTGGCACATCTGCGAGGCTTTTTCAGAAGGAGATATTTCAACATCAGAATCAAGTCAAAGACAAAAGGTAGAGACCCTTGACAGCGAAGACAGCTCTCAGGAAGGGACTTTGTACGTAATGATTCATCCCATCGTGTCTTTTTTTCTTTTTCTGAAAATTCAAGACACAGCCGGCTAACGAACTCATCCGATATCTTTCTTCATTCTAGCTATGTACAAAATTGTAAGTGAATGACAAAAATTCCGGACTCTAATACGTTACAACCGACTTCGTATAAGGCTGTCTTAACCCTTCAATGAGACGCCCAATTTTAATATGCTCGGAGGCTCTCCTAGGCACCCCTTATAAATATAGCATTTCCCCAAGTTTCAAGCTTGTACGTACATGAATCGCTGAGATTTTCGTGTGTATGTACGTACGCGAGCGCGCGCGCGCGCGCACACACACACACACACACACACACACACACACACACACACACACACACACACACACACACACACACACACACGCGCGCGCGGCGTTTCGCGCCAAAATACGTTCAGCAGCGAAGTTAGTGTAGCTAGACATGACGTAATTTTTATCTGGTTACTTCAGTTGTCAGATTCTGCCCGCCTATGTCGTCATTGGCATTCTTCTGACTAAATTCTCTCCACCTCGACCTATCCTAAACTCTTCTATAAATAGAAGAGCTTAAAAAGGTCTATGACCTAATCTTTTACCCACTGACTTATATTTAGTATCCATGCTTTTACCCTTGTAAAATAACGTTTCATTACAACTATCTCTCTCTCTCTCTCTCTCTCTCTCTCTCTCTCTCTCTCTCTCTCTCTCTCTCTCTCTCTCTCTCTCTCTCTCTCTCTCTCTCTCTCTCTCTCTCTCCCTCTCTCTCTCTCTCTCTCTCTCTCTCTCTCTCTCTCTCTCTCACCCCGGCAATTGAAAGACTCATTTCATTGGGTGTCATTAAATTCTAAAATAATAATAATTACGGTATTTATAATGCGCTTATCTAATTCTGATGTGCTTTTGTCTGAAACCTTCTGTCGGTTATCTTTTTCTGTTTCAACGTGACTTTATATGTCTTACTCTTATCTTAGCCAAATTTTGTGTGTTACGAACATAGTCTTGGTCCTTAGAAACAACAACGCTTACATCGAACAACCCTTCGCCTGCGACGAGCCGTTTTCGGTGAAGCACTTTTTGACATCATGTGCTCACCTAATCGATACAAGGCGGAAACAGTTTATTGCAGATTCTTTGAAGGTTTTGTTTGGATACGTTCCCCCGACAAAATCTTCAGCTTTCTAAAGGAAGCCAATTTTGTTTAACAAAATTTAAGCCTCTGTAGTCTCTATAAGTCTGACTGTTCTTGTGAACGTCAAAAGTCTGTAGACATGTACGATTGACTAGTATGACGTTTCAACTAAGAATACTTTTAAACTGTATTTACATCATGTTTTAACCCATTCAACCCCACGCACGCATTTCCCACATTCTGGAGGCGTCATCTAACGACTATGCACCTGTTGCACTGAGGAGATGGATCGACTATCATAATTCAAGGGTAGTGCCAGATTAGCTAATCTGGCACTATCCTTGAATTATCATGGTCGATCCATCTCCTGCTGTAGTGCGTCGGGGCTGAATGGGTTATGACCTTTCTCTTAGCCAGGCTGACCAGACTTTTACTAGACCCTTCCCGCCGTGAGATGGCTTTAGTCGCCGGCTCGGCGTTAACCCCAATAACTAACTAAGGAGTACATGTCATCAGGAGTACATGTCATCAGGAGTACATGTCATCAGGAGTACATGGAAATCAAAGCAGCTTGACTGTAACGAAACCATTTCAATTAAAATTCATTATTAACCCTTTGCGTGTCGGTAGCGGTTTTTGTCGCGATGATTCCTGTTGGAGTCACTGCGACAAAACCGCTACCGGCGCGCTCAACCGCTTAACGCATTTAACACCAAGGCCGCATTTACCAAATTTTAGAAGTGCCACTTCACAACTATGTACCCGTTACAGGAAATGGATCGACCATGATAACTCAAAGGTGGTGCCTGATTAGCTTGGCGCCATCAGGCGCCAAGTTAATCTGGCACGACCCTTGAATCATCATGGTAAATCCATCTGCTGCTGTAGGGCTCTGGGGCTAAATGGGTTAAAGTAACTACGCGTAAAACGTAAGACAACTTTCAGCACCACTCTTGTTTGTTTTGTCTTGTCAATAAACGTCTACGGCAGATTGGACACGCAGCAAACACACACGCGTAATCACGCTTGTTTATTGTGCGCAGCCGTTTGCGCGTCAATCTATTTTAAACTGCTGATCGTACAGATAGTGTTATAGCGAAGCGAAGTCACTGTCAAATTACTTGATATTAACCCATTACATCCTGACGCTGATTTTTTTTTATGGCTCAATGTCCTATGAATCCACGTTACAAATTAGGAGATATATCAGCCATTTTAGTTCAAGGGCCGTGGTGCCAGAATAGCTTGGCTCCTCAGGCGCCAAGCTATTCTGGCACCACCCTTGAACTATCATAGTTAATTTTATTTCAATCAGTGGTGCATCAGGATAAAAAGGGTTAAGAGACTTGTGCTGAAGAGACGTGTGCTGAACTGGATTCTCCTTGTGTCTTAAGGTTGTTAGTAGCTCTGTAAATAATAATAATAATAATAATAATAATAATAATAATAATAATAAATAGTTCTTGTTTAGCGCTGTTTTCCAGGCAAACACTGGACTCACTGCGCATGCACAACAGCACTCTCTCTCTCTCTCTCTCTCTCTCTCTCTCTCTCTCTCTCTCTCTCTCTCTCTCTCTCTCTCTCTCTCTCTCTCTCTCTCAGACACACGCATATTTATACACTACTTTAACCCACCCCATCCTTCCCAACACCTTACATCCGCTTCCCTCGATAATTAGAATAAAAGGCAGTCAACAGTTAGCTAAAGGTGAGCTAAATGTTAAATGCCCGACAGAAAAGAAAAGTCTTTAAATGAGCTTTGAACTGTGACAATGTGGGCAGATTCCGCATTTCAATTGGCAGCGAGTTCCACACACTTTGGGCTAAAAAGGTGAAATAACGCTCCCCGACAGTCTTCATGTTAAGGTTCGGGATTTTAAAAAGTTTTTCACTGGAGGAACGGAGGGTACGTGATGGCTGATAAACAAACAGTTTGGCAGAAAGGTACGGCGGGAGAGATCCGTCAAAATGCCGATAGGCGAAAATTGCAATCTTGTACTGGCAGCGGAATTTCACGGGCAGACAGTGCAGCTGCTTCAGCAGAGGCGTAACGTGGTCTCTCTTTCGTTTCTTCAAGATGAGACGTGCAGCATTGTTTTGAATCATCTGCAAGCGTGAAATCTGGTCTGCCGGTAAACCTGCCAGTACAGAATTGCAATAATCGAGCCCGGACGTAATGAATGCATTTTCAAACCGGCCATCAGTGAATTAGGAATGACTTCTTTATGTTCCGCTGGGGCCCCAGCCCCGGCCTTCACACGGCAACACTTACACCGCTCAAGCTCTCCTAACACTCGTTATTTGCCGTTGAAAGCTCATAAATTCGTATGTTTGAGTGTTGATAAAATAGTCATTCTTTTCCGCATCCTTAAAACCACGCCCGTGCTTCATTAGTGTTTGAAGGGTTTGGAGTAACGCCGGGAAAGGCCATCCCGATTTCAAGTTGATCGGAATAGTCAGTCAAATTAAGACTGATCTGTGCTCGCGGGTTTTGATTATACGCAGTCACACAAAATGTAGCCTCATTCCATTACATTTATTTACGCCTCGCTAGGACCAGTAAGCAAAGGTCCTCCGGGGTCCACGACGACGGCTGTGTGCTGGCCCAATGCGGTCGTCGTGGTGCCCGGAAGACGTTTTGTGCTGCTGAGGGGCGTTGCATGACTAAATAGTAGTCGAGTGTCAAGCAATAACTGACGTGAACGATATCCAACCTAAACTGAGAATAAGACTGAAATCAGTCCACTGGTTTTACCCATGTATTCTTTGTCTGGCCTCACCTTCAAGTGTGTGCCCTGCACAGGGAGGTAGTGAGTCACAAGTGCTGCTGCTGGTACTCGAGCCTTTGCAGCTTGCTCCGCCTTGTTTTGGGGCAGGGTTGTCGCACCTGCGCTCGCGTTGTTTGAAGGAGGCCGAGCCACACAACGGGCTGCAACCGCCCCAATGCCCCCACTCCCCCCAGTTTCCGTCGTCTGTTGAAAGAAGGAACAACGCCCCAACTAAAAGGAAATGGTCGTCTGTTAGTTTGTAACCCTTTAACTCTTTCTAGACGTGTCGCTTCCGGATTCGCGGCCTAAGGCCGCGAATCCGGATGCGACACGTCTCGAAAGTGTTAACCCATTTAGCCCCAATGCTGCACTTCCCAAATTTTGAAGGTGGCACCCATTGTCTGTGTACCATTTGCAGGCAGTGGGTGGACTATGATAATTCAAGGGTAATACCAGATTAGCTTGGCGCCATGAAGGCGCCAAGCTAATCTGGCATTACCCTTGAATTATCATGGTCCATCCATCGCCTGCTGGAGAGCGTTGTGGCTAAATGGGTCAACTCTTTCGAGACGTGCCCTAACCGGATTCGCGGCTTTTAGCGTCTGACTGACGTCTCGAAAGTGTTAAGTCAAGATAGATTATAACGCTTTGGACGGAACGTACGGCTGTTAGCCCGTTCAGCGGTGCCAGCTAACGCAGAGCGTGTTCTGCAATCTTCGTCAATTCAAGCGTGACGTAATAGTCGTGGTCGTAGTATGATGCAATCACACCAGACACACGTAGGATTCTTGCAGAAAAACCTCTCTCAGTTGCAACTCGGTCGTCACACGCGGCACAAGGTTGTAGACCACACTGAAGTAACAGTTCCAACAGTACCTTATTCTCACGATGCACTCTTAGCACAATGCATCCACACATTGATATACTGTCTCATCATATAATGCATCCACACTTTGATGCATTGTGTCTCTGATACAATGCATCTTCACTTTGATACACTGTCTCGTACAATGCATGCACATATTTTCTAACACCCTCTTTTATACTATTACAGATTTCCAGAAGGATCCCAAAACTGAATTACACAACTCAACCACAGAAAAGAAAACGTAACCAAAATCATTAATATTCATTAAAAAGAACACTCTAGATCTATCTACAATCTTCCGCTAAAATCCATGTGCATTATGTCTACTACAAAACTTTGACGTTATATTTGAGGTCACTAGAACAATCGCGCCTTTTCCAGGACATTCCATTCTAGGTCGCACTTTACAACAATTTAGCGAAAATGTGCAACATTGTAGTCACACACACACACACACACACACACACACACACACACACACACACACACACACACACACACACACACACACACACACACACACACACACACACACACACACACACACACACACACACACACACACACACACACACACACACACACACACACACACACACACACACACAAACAAATCGATCGCAATTCTCCATGCAAAAGAAAACGAATCACACTACTGAAGTGATTCTGATCTAAAATAACTCAACTGAACATCGGATCTTTCCTATGATCAACACACACATGCCCTAAAAAGAATAACACAACCACAACAAACGTAACATCACGACTGACCAACAAAACTTGTATATTCCAGCAACGTGGATTCAAAGTGACGTCTATCAGAGGCGTAGATCATCATGAGCCCCCCGCAACTGTGGAGGCGCATGAGGATCTATAACTCTTGCGGTTGGGTGGTGGTCAAATTTTCTCGGCACTGAACGGGTTAAAAGCTTTGCCATAAAAGTAGTATCGACACGACCTTAACTCATTCTACCCCAACACCGAAATCCTTAAATTTTGCAGTTGTCCTCTGAAGACTGCATTGCAGTGCAGGACACAGATCGATCATGATAGTTCAAGGGTGATGCCAGAATAGCTTGGCGCCCATAGGCGCCAAGCTATTCTGGCACCACCCTTGAACTATCATGGTCAATCCTTATCTTGCTGTGGTGTGTTTGGGGTAGAATGAGTTAACGAAAATATTTGTATAGCTTGCCTAAGTTGACTTTAAACGTAATCTACAAAGAAAATTGCATGTAAGAACCATCGCTTCTATTTCTATACTACTCGCCATTAAAAAGACACAGACATAACGGTAGATATTTTGGGATGACATCTTTAGACTTCATGTTACACTGCCTTAAACCATTTACAAATTTCTTTACAACGTTGCTAACCGCGTTATTTTCCATTGTTAACTGCTTGAGGTACTGTGGTAGAGTGTGTTTTTTGAATGTATAAGATGTGTATCAGAGAGAGAGAGAGAGAGAGAGAGAGAGAGAGAGAGAGAGAGAGAGAGAGAGAGAGAGAGAGAGAGAGAGAGAGAGAGAGAGAGAGAGAGAGAGAGAGAGAGAGATATGAATCTTTGATGAATCTTTATTTATTCAGGATAAAGCTATTAGGCAACTCAATGCCTGTCTTACAAGCTGTCCTGTAAACAAACAACATAACAGGAAAATAAACAGAGCATGCAAATACTAACAATAATAATAATAATAAGAAGAAGAAGAAGAGGAAGAAAAACTACGGGGGGAAAAAAACACAATGGAGAATTTGTAACTGCCTCCCCGGATGCAAAAAGCAAGAGAACGAAACGCGTGCACAGCATTAATATTATACTCATCTAAGACAGTGTCATAGAATCAGCAGCATCAATAGCGTATAGTGACACCGACAAGACAATAGATGATCAGGTAGCAAATTTAAGGAGAAAGAGAAAAATATTTGACGTTTACGTGTTATCAGCAGAATTACTTTTACTGTGAAGTCACGCTGATTGGAAGTGAGTGTGCAATGCACGTTTAAAATGGGTTTTATCGCAAAATGATTTAATGTTTAATGGCAATGAGTTCCAGACAGAACTACCAGAAAATAGAAGGCTTGACTTGTAGAGATCTATCCGTGGGCGGGGTAAGTGAAGCAAGTCATTCCTCGTATGTTGTTGATGCCGAGGGCTGAAGTTAAATATCATGCGCAGATATTCCGGGGCTTGATAATGAAATATTTTGTGCATGAGGACGCATTTGTTAAATTTGAGTTGTTCCTTCAGTGTAAGCAGGTCAAGGGATTTTATTTTCTCAGCCGTGGAAATAGGGTAAGGAATAATTAACGTAACTGAACGACGATACAGCGAGTTTAGTTTTTTAAAATGAAGTTCACTGCATTCGTCCCACAAAGAGGACGCATAGTCACAGTGGCTTTTAATGTGTGCGTGAAAGAACAATGTACAGCACTTTGTACTAAGAATATGTCTAAGTTTAGATAGCAGAAATACATTCCTGGACAAGGTTTTGCACAAACTGTCGATATGTGGCGACCAGTTCAACTGGTCGTCAATTACAACTCCCAGTAGGCGGTGCCTGGATACTTGTTGGATAGGTTATTGCCAAGTGACAGTTTCAGAGGGGCAGGATGTAGCTGACGCTTTTGGCGGGTTGTTATCAACATGCTTTTGGTTTTAGAAGTACTGATTAGCATGCGATTTTGCGCACACCAATCTGACACTTCATCGAGACTTTGCTGGAGGATACAATTTAGCGTCGTTTCACGTTTGTCTGATGTATGCAGAGTTGAGTCGTCGGCAAAGAGTTCGCATTTAACCTCAGGATTTGAGATGGAAAGAGGTAGATCATTGATGAATAAAGAAAATAAAAGAGGCCCTAGGATAGATCCTTGGGGGACTCCGTGCATCACTATACCTTCTTTCGAATACCACCCGTTTGAGTACACCTTCTGTCGGCGGTTACTGAGGTAGGAGGAGAAAAAAGCTATAGAGTTCGAATCAAGCTTATATACTGAAAGTTTCTTTAAAAGAATGTTGTGATCGACTAAATCAAATGCTTTGGTTAGGTCCAGAAAAACTGCACCATTTAATTTGGAATTGTTTATTGATGAGAGCCAAGAGTCAACAATGTGAACGAGGGCAGTATGACATGAGTGTTTAGGTCTAAAACCAGACTGAAGAGATACGAGGAGGAGGTGATTCTCCAAGAATTGGAGTAGGTGCTTATGAACGTGTCTTTCTAGTGGCTTCGATAATAGTGATAACACTGAAATACTACGAGAGAGAGAGAGAGAGAGAGAGAGAGAGAGAGAGAGAGAGAGAGAGAGAGAGAGAGAGAGAGAGAGAGAGAGAGAGAGAGAGAGAGAGAGAGAGAGAGAGAGTTTGCCTTAGTAATTTGTAGTAGGTAATGTCTCTTGGTTTCATCAGCTGGTCAGCTTGTAACATTGACCTTTGAAAACTTAACCTTTTTTAACTCTTTTAGTTCAGCCTAGAATCTTCCAGATATATTTGTGTGTTGCACCTGAACAGTATTTACGCAAACCGGTTCAGCTATTTGCCATAACCTTGTGTCACTTTTACCTTTGCTTTGGAAGGAGCAACATAATTTATTAATATTTCGGGTATTTACCTGTTTGTTTGTCTATTTGCCCTTTTGTAGGGCTTCGGGAGGTCGAAGGAACCAGTGTACCCCTCCGGGGTACAATGATTCCTTTGACCTCCCTCAGGCCTACAAGTGTCCGTGTAGCGGCAAACCCCTGCTACCAATAACTTATAGTGTAGCTCGGTCATGTGGTACAGTTTGCGCTATAGAGATTGGTCGTGTGACGTACGCATAAAAACAATGTGTTATAGCCCATTCCGTGCGTTTCCTTCGGAATTTTCAATTTCTTACGACACCAACAGGAACATTAGCTATTCGACAGTACTCACTACACAGTACATTCCACAGCCAATGTCTTGTGTTTAGCGAGCGTGAATATTTGACTTTCATATATTCTGGGCATGCTTTACGGTTAGTCAGTTACAGTTGGTGAAACCACAGAAATTGACATTGTATTGTATTGTATTGTATTGTATTGTATTGTATTGTATTGTATTGTATTGTATTGTATTGTATTGTATTGTAGTTTACACAACTCACACGCTTTCCCCGACCATGTGTTACAAGGCTGCCTCAATTCATGTGTTGATAAAGGTTGTGCTTTCTCTGCCGCACAGCTGACCGTTTCGTTGCAATGCCGCACAACGGTCAGTAAACTGACCGTGACTGAGCTAGCAGCGACTCAGTCACGCGCAGGGCATGTGGCACCGCACCGTTTCGAAGGGAAAATATGTCGATTTAATAGTTAATTAATAACCATTATATACTGAGGAGCGAAAGAAATGCGACAATTTTAGAAATCATTTAGATTCCAAACTGTCGCACTGGCAACACTTTAGTGTTTCCGATGATTCCAAAATAGTCGCATTTTTTTCTAACGAGCAAAAGAAATGCGACAATGTTGGAATCATTTCAGTTGATCCCAAAATTGTCGCATTTCAGTTTGCTTGTCAGTATATAAATTAAAAAAAAAAATCACTCGTGCTCATCTCCACCGATAAAATGCTCGCTGCAGCTCTTATTTTATCGGTGGTAATGGGAGGTCAGGAATAATTGAAACTGTATGTATGGTGTGTCGTGGCGTGGCGTGGCATTGCATAGTGGTATCATCGGGCGCTCCCAAACCAACTTACTACTGGGACATGGCGGAGTCTTGATGCACGGTACCGCCTCGACCCCAACGAGGGACTTTGGATCGATTGGCTCTCCCGTGTCGCTGAGGTCGGAATAGCCACACTGCAAACCCCCTTCGGAGGGAGGGGGACTGTTGCATTTTCGGGTCCGTGTGAAAGTAGCCGTGGTTGTCTGGCAGGTACATTCGCTCCACGGAGTCCACCTACCCCATACGCCGTTCACTGGTTGGGGGTGTGGGGGCACACACAAGCGACCAAACAAATAACTAGAGGAAAGCAAATGGGGGGGGGATCCGCCTAAGAACACACTACTCCTAGTAAGTAAATGTCTTCGGGCCCACGACGGTAGTAGTGGGCCCGCGCACGGCTGTGCGCGGGCTCACTTCGGCCGTGTTGGGCCCAAAGATATTTTGCACCCGTGCGTCACTTAGACAGGACCAGTCCAATGTCATACGTCCTTGTAGCTTCAGAGGCTCACGAGAACTATATGTAGGTCTTGATCGGCTGCAGTTCTGCTGTTAACTCATTCGAGACGCTACCGCCTCCGGATACGCGGCATAAGCCGCGTATCCGGAGGCGGCACGTCTCGAATGAGTTAATGGCAAATGCCAGTACGTCAAACTCAAACCAATATGGTGTCAATCCCTTGTTAATTACGACATCCCTTGTTCATTACCTGCAGGAATCATCGCGCCAAAAACCGCTACCGACAGCCAAACGGTTAATCGGTCGTTAGCGGTTGACAATACCCCATTTGCAAGAGGCATGAATGCTAACCTTACAGCTGAAGGAGCTCATAAGAATTAACCCCTTCGCTGTCACTTGCTGACACCCGCATGAAAAAAACAAACAAACCCACAGATCTGAATGGGACCAAAGTTGAACATAAAGAACACAGGACTAACAAGGGACATAAATCTTCATGAATCCCCGCTAGTGCAGGTGGGTGGCGTTCGCCTTACCCCGGCAGCAAAGGGTTCAATTCCTTTTGGAACACTGACCGGTCCCATTCAGCTCCTCGTCGTTCTGTTTACTATGTCAAAACAATGTCCACATCAACATCATCTTTCTTATACCACGAAGGCTGCTTCCTGCCTTTTCCATTGAAAAAGCAGAATAAGAGCATTTGTTTTCATTCCTACATCACACGACCAATCGTTTTAACGCAGACCGTACCATGTGACCACGCTACAAAAACCCTTGTAGCCACCTATAGCGGACTTCTTGTAGCCCACTATGTGACGCATCTCGGATGCCAGTTTTGATCTATGAAAGATCACAATTTACGTTCAAAAGCACAAAGTTACTTAGTGTTGCTCGAAACAACAATCACACTACTGGAGATGTTTGCAGCACACATTTGCAGCAATAGTGTCTAACAGACCACTAAAGAAAGAATCTTTGCGGAATCGAAAGCACATGAGCGTCCTATGCGACTATTTTATTGGAGAATTTTGAAGTCGTTTGAGCAAACAGCCAATCACCTCTTCCACTGCATTACTCTGACAACTTGTAGACAATGCTGCTGGTCATGCAGACGGCAACGTCATGAAAGGTCTTATATTACGTCATAAATTTATTATGTACCCATGTATCCAAACAAAAAACGCACATCGGCGTAAAACAATGGCCAAAACTGCATTATTTCATCATACACACGATGAAATCCCACCGAAGAATCCAAAACGAACATCGCCATAACAAGATTTACTCATTCCAAAAGATATGTGTCACTCGTTCCAATGTTTAATTTCCTTATGTGTTTGGCGGTCGTTTCATAGCTCCTGAAACAACCGCCAAACACATAAAGAAATTAAAATTTGAACGAGTGACAGATATTTTTCGGAATGAGTAAATCTTGTTATGTTGATGTTCGTTTTAGATTCCTCAGTGTGATTTCATCATGTGTATGAGGAAACAATGCAGTTTTGGCCATTTTTATTTTAACGCCTATAGGCATTTTTCGTCTGGATGTCTTTTACGAAAATAGTGGAGGAATGAAAACAAATACATTATTGGTTGCAGGGTTTGCTACACGGACCCTTTTATGCCTGAGGGAGGCCAAAGGAACCATTGTACCCCGAAGGCCGAAGGCCTGAGGGGTACAATGGTTCCTTTGACCTCAGGCATATAAGAGTCCGTGTAGCAAACCCTAGCTACCAATAACTTATATTGTATACATGTACCTCCGCAGAAACTGTAGTAATTCTACGTGTAAGTTTGTCTCGAACCAGCCAGGGGAGAACCAACAGTGATTTATATTAGGTGAAATACACGGAAGTCAAACAAAATGGTAACATAAACTTTGAGATCACTGTTGGTAACTGCCTTCAGGCTAATCTACAGTTTCCGCGAAGAAAATGTATTATACACGAGACAGTAGTGAGGTTTTGTTTACAACGACCGACTCCCAACAATGAAAGAGAGCGAGATCACGGCTTGCAAAAGCTTAGACAACACCCCAACATCTCCAAGAGGCATAGATCCTCAGGGACCCTCCCGCCTCATGAGGAGCTATGCCTCTTGGAGATGTTTATACATCGTTTTTGGCACAATCAGGTTATCAGTCGTGACTGTGCTCTCGTTGGGAGTCGTTTGTCGCAAACCAAACCTCGCTATTGTCATTTTCTGGTACTCACCAGCTGAAAGGTCCTCGTCAATTAATTCATCTCTGTCGTCATCTTAAAAATTGAAAACAAAAAGCTGCTCATTAGAACACAGACTGAACATTTTACTTCCTGAGACTAATAAAGCTGCTGTCATCCCCTGACTTTTGCCAAAGGCACTGCCCCTGACTGAGCTGTAGCAAAGTGTTGCAGCTGCATAGCTCTGTGAAGATTACGGCTTTACGACAAAAGTATTCGAAATGCAAGTGTCAGCGAATGTAAATCAATCACGCACCTTGTCGATTCACCTGCTATTGTTCACATTCCTACAGATAAGCGGGTCAAGATTTTCAATGGTGGTAGTGCCTACAAAGGCAAGACGCACATTTAGTTCGAAACCATCGCAGCCGAGGTGCGTTTATAGTAAAATTACGTTAACTCAAGGGAAGGAACGCCAATATATACTGACGAGCAAAGGAAATGCGACATTTTGGGAATCGTCGGAAACAATAAAGTGTTTCTGATGATTCCAAAATTGTCGCATTTCTTTTGCTCGTCAGTATAGAATCAAAATCAAAGCCGCAGAGGTCACAGTTCTGTAACTTGAAAATTTAAAGCCGATCTGTGAGCATGGTGAAATACTCCGATGACTCGACAATGGGCCAAGGAAACATCATGGCCCCCCGGGGTGTAACTGTGTTTTGTTATCATATGACAGAGATAACACACGTATTGATGAAAAGTCAGAGCCGGAAGCCATAGCGTTATTTTTAGGTTTCTAGTGGGAACTATGGCACTGGATCAGCAATTATTCATCTTGAAAGAGACAGGCCTTCAAAATGGCTGAATTCAGATGCTCTGGAAAACTACATTTTGAACTTCCTATGCCTGAAGCTATCTCTCCTATACATTTTAGTGTGACATGTTTCTCGTTTGTGAAAGAAATATGGACTCTCCAAGGTACATTAGCACTTTGCGTCAGCATCTCTGACTTTCGATGAGTAACCCATACAGATGCTAATAGACAGACCCTGCAAAAAAGTTAGATTTTGACACTATTCGCGAATAGCGGTAAATGGAACAGTAAAAGAAAAAAATACAATGTATGCGAAGTTAGCATAACTAGACATGACGTAATTTATATCTGGTTACTTTAGTTGTCAGGTTTTCAGACCTGCCACCCTATGTCGTCGTGGGCATTCTTTTTCATTTGCTCCACCGCGACTCACCCTAAAAAAGTCTCTTCTATAAACAGAAGAGACTTAAAAATGTGTGACGCTTGCTGCTGTTAGGGTGTTGTTACATTGTCTGTATCAAACATGGTGGACTCTCTTTGACTGGGCATGCATATTTTTGAATGGAAACCTTCAGAATCCCATCTGCTTTGTGTTAGCGGAAACATGTACTGTTTATTTTTATATGTCAGCCCTAGCCCGTAAAGTTATAATGTTTCGTCAGCTAAGCTAACTGAAGAAAAAAAAAAACAGGATGGGACCCACAAAGTCCTTCTATAGGAGAGCTGTCCTCGCTGTCAAGGGTCTCTACCTTTTGTCTTTGACCTGATTCATCCAAAAGTCTACCGTATTGTTTGGAGCTCACATGCGTTTTTCGTTTAGGAACTAACAGTTTGTCATATATTTAAGCTTATCATTCTGATCCTTTTCCCTCCTCTCTAAGCAAACCTCTGATCAATACACACGCCGGCACACACAAATAAAGACGGACACACGGCTCTTCCCGCCATTAGTACGCTGTGTGGACTGGAGTAACGACAGGAATTCTGAAGAAAAATGGCACGAGCAGCAAAATGACGTCACTATAAGCTTGACGTCATGGCATCGCTAGCATGACGCCGTTTACACAGTGACGAAATTGACGTTTCACGTCACTCATCTGAAAGGCACGCAGCCTCTTTGAGGGCTAACGGTTTGGTCCACACGGTCTCTTCCGGGGCTGACTGTTTGATGGGAGTATATAGTGGATCCAAAACTTGCAAAAATGAATTAATTATTATTCAAAATGTTGACGAGGTACAAAGCTATCTAACGAACGCACCCAATGTCTTTATCCAAACCAGCTATATTCAAAATTTCAAGTAAATATGACTACAATTTCGGATTCTAATCTGGGTCAACCGACTTTCTATAAACGGTCTTTTATTTCTTCAATGAGACATTCAGTTACAACATGCTCGGAAGCTCGCTTAGCCACCTTTTAAATAAAGTATTTCGCCAAGTTTCTAGCTTGTGCGTACAGCAATATCTGAGATTCTCGTGTCTACATACATACGCGCACACACACACACACACACACACACACACACACACACACACACACACACACTGACACACACACACACACACACACACACACACAGCCACAGCCACACACACAAACACACACACACATACACGCACATTCGGCCTTTTGCGCCAAATCTACGTTCAGCAGCGAGGTTAGCATGACGTAATTTTTGTCTTGTTCCTTTAGCTGTCAGAGGTTTAGGCTATGGACATGGACATGCTATTAAATTCGCCCCACCGCGACCCATCCTAAAAAGTCCCTTCTATAAACAGAAGGGACTTAACAAGATGGTATGAACCATAACCCGCAAAGTTTCTTCTATATGAAAGCCATAACTCACAAAGTCCCTTTTATATGCGAGCTGTACTCGCTATGAAGACTTATTAGCCATTGTGAGAAAACGCAAACTGAAGTGGTATGGGCATGTCATGCGTTCAGCAGGGCTTGCCAAAACAATCCTGCAAGGCACTGTGCAAGGAGGACGAAGGAGAGGAAGACAGAGGAAAAGATGGGAGGACAATATCTCAGAGTGGACAGGACTGAAGCTGGGCGATACGCTGAGAATGGCAGAGAACAGAGAGGAATGGAGGGAGCTGGTTGCCAAGTCATCAGTGGTGCCCCAACGGTCGGCAAGACTACGGGATATAGATAGATAGTACTCGCTGTCAAGGGTCTTTAACTGTTGTCTTTGACCTGATTCTAATTTTGAAATATAGTTGGAAAAAGCCTCGCAAATTTGTCAATGCATCAGTGAGCTCTTAAGTCTATTACTATAAGTGTGCAACGCCTATCGAAAAAGTCGACGCCTAGTGTCGCGGTCGACGCGCGTTTGAACAGGTATTTTTCAAGTGTCTATTTGAAGACAGAGTGTTGAGAGCACTGTCAAAAAGTACCGCATGAGCCAGATACAAAGAAAATCTTTTACGTATTAAAATATTCGTTTTTGACGTATTGGCATGTAAACGTCGTGTAATGTTCTAAGCATGCAATGTTGAAAGAATACTTGTGTTGTACAGTGCAGGATTTTGCATGGTGTGTGTGCATGTGTGTAAAGTAGATGCATAAGATGACAAAAGAAAAGGGTACGATTTTGTCTTTTTTTTTCTACACCTGCACAGACGTAAAAAAGCAAACAAAAAATCCTGCTAAACAGCGGTCTCATACAGAGTGAGACGTACCGTTACCGTCCATGTACCTTTAACACGTCGTTCCTCTTCGTCTTCGATCTTTTTTTGTGTGGATAAAATCAAGCAGCATAGAATGACCGCATTTGTCGCCGTGTTGCATATTTTCTGATTACATCACCTTGCCTAAGACAATGACGTAGTGTCGGGGGATTTCTAAACAACCTTCCCATCATGCCGGCCTGACGTTTGTTCTTTAAGTCTGCGTACTTGTTTTTTACGTCAATACGGAACGCTCAAGCAAGGGCGATAGAAGATAAGATAAGATAAGATAAGATAAGATAAGATAAGATAAGATAAGATAAGATAAGATAAGATAAGATAAGATAAGATAAGATAAGATAAGATAAGATAAGATAAGATAAGATAAGATAAGATAAGATAAGATAAGATAAGATAAGATAAGATAAGATAAGATAAACTGTATTGTTTTCATTCCTACGTCACACGACCAGTAGCTTTAGCGCAAACCATACCGTATGTTACCGTGATACAAAAACCCATTTAGCCCTCTTTGTGACGCATCTTGGAAGCGAGTTTTTTTTTCTTTCTATAAAAGATCACCAAAACGTTCTAAAGTAAAAATTACATAGTGTTGTTCGAAACAACAAGCACACTCATTACTGGAGACGGCAACGTCATGAAATATTTTAAATTACGTCCTCAGTCTATTATGTATAAATGTATATTCCTTTGACGTCAGTCATGTCTGGCGTGATCCAGGTCAGAAGATGTCTTCTTGATTTCTTTTAGGAAAATAGTGCAGGAATGAAAACAAATACGTTATTGGTCGCAGGGGTTTGCTACACGGACCCTTTTAGGCATGAGGAAGGTCAAAGGAACAATTGTACCCCTCCGGCCTTCGGGGTACAATGGTTCTTTTGACATCCCTCAGGCCTACAATGGTCCGTTTAGCAAACCCCTGCGACCAATAACTTATGTTGTTTTCATCCCTACGTCACACGACCAGTCACTTTAGCGCAAACCGTACCATGTGACCGTGATACAAAAACCTTTGTAGCGAAAAATGGCGGACTTCTTGTAGCCCTCTTTGTGACGCATCTTGGATGTGAGTTTTGTGCTATAAATGATCTCCAAAACGTTCTAAAGTACAAAGTTACTTAGTGTTGTTCGAAACAACAAGCACACTCAGTACTGGAGACGGCAACGTCATGAAATATTTTAAATTACATCATAAGTCTATTATGTATAAACTGTATGTTATATTGACGTTAGTCATGTCTGGCGTGATCCAGGTCGGAAGATGTCTTCTTGATTTCTTTTAGGAAAATAGTGGAGGAATGAAAACAAATACGTTATTGGTAGCAGGGGCTTGCTTCACGGACCCTTGTAGGCCTTTGGGAGGTCAAAGAAACCATTGTACCCCTCAGGCCTTCGGGGTACAGTGGTTCCTTTGACATCCCTCAGGCCTACAAGGGTCCGTGTAGCTAACTCCTGCGACCAATAACTTATATTGCCATGTGCATAAACATTAGGATTTTTTTGCGGCATAATTGACGAGCGTCCATGTTGAGATCAACACATAAAACATACATACATCACAATCAAGCAAACTCTAAAATACCAAACCACACATATGTATAGCAGTCATTCTACTAAACAAGCGCACACATCTAAGGCAGTAAACGCGTCGACCAACATTACAACATGATACTACATGTGCGGCCGACGTGTTGCACACTTAAACTTTTAGTACTGAATAGACTTATGGTGAGCTCTATAAGGGTGACAGCGCATTCGCGTCATCCTTTTGAGAGAGAGAGAGAGAGAGAGAGAGAGAGAGAGAGAGAGAGAGAGAGAGAGAGAGAGAGAGAGAGAGAGAGAGAGAGAGAGAGAGAGAGAGAGAGAGAGAGAGAGAGAGAGAGAGAGAGAGAGAGATGAAATGAAATGAAATGAAACTTTATTTTCCAAGGATAAATGATTAGGCCATAGACCTGTTTTCAATCATGTCCTTGCTCACGCATACATCATCACACACACACAAACACACACACACACACACACACACACACACACACACACACACACACACACACACACACACACACACACACACACACACACACAGACATCGGAGTAAAAGTTAATATGTACAGGAGTAAACACACACACACACACACACACACACACACACACACACACACATCGGGGTAAAAAGTTAATGATTATGTACATGAATGAAAATGAAATAATAATTCTAATTAAAAGCAAAAATGCGACACACACACGAACGCAAGGGTTCGACGCGCAGACTGGTATACCAATGCGCACCCGCCAGACCTGACACACCACATGTAACATGTAGCTGAAATAGTATTTTATCTACTTCTAATATATTTCAGCAATTGTGTCACTGAAGAGGCTGCTCTAATATTTGCGGGAATCGTGTTCCAAATCTTAGCTCCTGAATAGGACAAGGATGTCTTATAAATATCTAGTCGTGGCATGGGCACTACCAGATTGTTTCCTGGTGCTCGACTAGACCTGTGAGAGAGAGAGAGAGAGAGAGAGAGAGAGAGAGAGAGAGAGAGAGAGAGAGAGAGAGAGAGAGAGAGAGAGAGAGAGAGAGAGAGAGGAGAGAGAGAGAGAGAGAGAGAGAGAGAGAGAGAGAGAGAGAGAGAGAGAGAGAGAGAGAGAGAGAGAGAGAGAGAGAGAGAGAGAGAGAGAGAGAGAGAGAGGAAACGACGAAACGAAACGAAACAAAACTTTATTTCTCAACGGATAAAGTGATTAGCACATGTGCCATTTTTCATACTTGCCGTTGCTACACTAATAGTACCAAATTACTCAAAGAAAAAATTAGGAGACATTAAACATGATGAGACATTAAAAAAATCTTAATTCATTCGGTCATACATTAAAAAATAAAATAAAAAAATAAAAAATAAATTATTAATTAAAAAAAAACATACGAGAGAGAGAGAGAGAGAGAGAGAGAGAGAGAGAGAGAGAGAGAGAGAGAGAGAGAGAGAGAGAGAGAGAGAGAGAGAGAGAGAGAGAGAGATATGAAATGAAACGTTATCTATGTGAGAGATACCTCCAGCACCAGCAGGACCTCTATCATGTCTTTGTGGATTTTAAGAAAGCGTTTGACAGGGTCCACCGTGAAGCTATACAACATCAATGCCAACCTGATCAAAGTCATAGCAAACCTTTACAACAAGGCCACTAGCGCAGTCTGCTTCAATGGCAAAATAGGAAACTGGTTTAGGACTACAGTTGGAGTCAGACAAGGCTACTTGCTCTCACCTACTCTTTTCAACATTTTCCTGGAAAGAATCATGACGGACGCTCTGAAAGATCATGAAGGAACTGTCAGTATTGGAGGCAGAACAATCACGAACTTGCGCTTTGCGGACGACATTGATGGTCTTGCAGGAACAGAGAAGGAGCTAGCTCAGCTGGTGGGAAAGCTGGATAGTACAGCAATCCAGATATCCAATCTGGATAGTACAGCCATTGCGTATGGGATGGAAATCAGTGCAGAGAAGACCAAACTGGTGACCAATAACGCCAGTGGCATTGGCACTGAAATCACGGTTGGAGGCCAAAAACTGGAAACAGTTAAGAAATTCAAATACTTAGGAGCCATTGTGACAGATGAGGGATCAAAACCAGAAATACTGTCCAGGATTGCGCAGACAACAACAGCACTGACAAGATTGAAGACCATATGGAAGGACAGAAACATCACACTCTGCTCCAAGATCAGACTGATGCGCTCCTTAGTCATCTCAGTGTTCTTGTATGCCTGCGAGTCATGGACCCTCACAGCAGACCTCGAAAGGAGGATACAAGCCACTGAAATGAGCTGTTTTCGAAGACTGCTTGGCATCTCATACAGTGATCACATCACAAACGAGGAAGTGGGAAGCAGAATCAGTCAAGCCATCGGGCCCTATGAAGACTTATTAGCCATTGTGAAAAAATGCAAACTGAAGTGGTATGGGCATGTCACGCGTTCAGCAGGGCTTGCCAAAACAATCCTCAAGGCACTGTGCAAGGAGGACGAAGGAGAGGAAGACAGAGGAAAAGATGGGAGGAAAATATCTCAGAGTGGACAGGACTGAAGTTGGGCGATACGCTGAGAATGGCAGAGAACAGAGAGGAATGGAGGGAGCTGGTTGCCAAGTCATCAGTGGTGCCCCAACGGTCGGCAAGACTACGGGATATAGATAGATAGTTATTTTACAAGGATAAAATATTAGGTCATAGACCTTTTTAAGTCTCTTATATTTATAGAAGAGTTTAGGATGGGTCGCGGTGGAGAGAATTCAGTCAAAAGAATGCCGATGACGACATAGGCGGGCAGAAGCCAAGCTGTATCAGTGCCAAGCTGTACCACACGTGTGTGATCCAGCTTTTCCGCTCAAAGGCAGCAAAGAAGGAGGTGTGTAAGAAAGGATGTTCAGTCATAGGTGCGCATAGCATTTCATGAATTAGTCAATACTAAAAAAAAATATTCCGAGAGCCCCTGCAGTTTTTAAAAGTTTATTTATTTATTTATTTATTTATTTATTTATTTATTTATTTATTTATTTATTTATTTTTGTTCTCAAAACTAATGGCCGTAAAAACCAAATTGAACAACAAATGCTATGTCATGAGGCTGTATTTTGCGCGATGGCGCATACCCCCGACTGCATAGGTCAGTCTCAGTTTGACTGTTTGGTGCAAAAGTGGTTGGTCTTTCACTCACCTCAAAAACATACGAATCAATACCGATGTTCTTTAACCAATAACGAGTGTTGAGAGAGCTTTGGCGTGGTAGGCATTGTGTCTAATGAAGGGCTGGGACCCTATGGAACCTATAGCAGTCACTCCTAGACCTCCTGCATGAGTTTGACCAAGTGGCAACTTACAGTACAACTTCCTTAAACGTACCAATGTCATTGAGAAGTTCTTCATCGGCTGCCCCATCACAGTCGTTGTCAATGTTGTCCTCAGGCTCAGTCTCGGTAATAACACAGTTCTGCAAACATCACCGCAATTGGAATCTCAAATCCATGTTCTGGCAAAATAGTACCAACCCCCAAGGCCTGGACGAAGTCCCCTGGAACATCAGCCCTAAAAGGCCCCAGAGGCACCTCCATACCTATAAAGATGAGCAGAAAATCCCAGTGCTGCCAAGGCCAGATCGGGTGGGCAGCCTTTAGATCAAGACATCAAAATGTGGGCTGACAGAGGTAAAACTGGCTCAAAACTAGGGCCAGAAATGACATACGAAATAAGAAGAAGATATGTGCGTTTTAGTCAATTCATCTTAACTTTGAAAGATGGCTGCCGTCAGAAAACAAAAGTAGGAATCAAAGTTTTCATATCGGGGTTGGTTTTTTTTCTCCGCCGTCTACCTTTCCCCACACTATATTTACAGGCAGTTTGCTTTTTCCTGTGCACTTCATGTGTCCTCTGACCTCTGAAACCATGCCCAAAACAACACAAAATTGCACAATTTCTATTTTGATATCCACTTCGATAATCAAATAACTTTGTTAAGCTTGGTGTGACATGAGTTTACAACGAAAATCAGTTTTATGTGTTCTTTCGTTTCTATAAAATTTCTATGTAATTTCTGTGTAAATGTGTCGCATTTCTTTTGGGCTCGAGTATAGTTTGTGCAGAACCTGCCCGTGGCAATGGACACGCGGATGGCGGTCTGTCCTTCTGGCAGATGAGGACACCTCCATCACCATTCCTCGTTAAATCTTCTGCTGAACCGTCATTAAACACATTGTGTCCCAGGTACAAAATACCCACATTTGTGGAGCTGTTGCCTGAGGAATGCATTAAAATTCAGAAGACTGATCGACCACGATAGTTCAAGGGCGGTGCCAGAATAGCTTGGCGCGTGTTTATTATGGCACCACCCTTGAACTATCATGACCGATTCATATCTTGCTGTGGTGTGTCGGGGTTGAATGATTTAAACACATGCGCCCATTCATCCGTGGGGTATGCCTCACTGATGTAATCGAGAGTGAATTTTTTTTTTAGTTTAATTTTTTTTTTTTTTTTTTTTTTGGTCTCCTCTCTGCTTCTGTCTGGAGTTGTTTGTGGGGATGCTCGGAATGCTTTGTAGGATTTCGAGGAATTTCTCTCTTCCTCTCCCCCGCCATCCCCCCTCCCTCCCCCTTATAGTGGGTGGGCTGTGACCGCGCTGAGATTTGTGCACTGGACTGCTCCATCAGGTCAGGATCCCGATTTCCAGTCCACGAGCTTGGTGGAGCCGAAAGCTTGCTCTCGTCAGTCGCGCTTGGTGGGATATCCCGGCTGCTGTGCATGGGATGGTTCTTGAATGTGGCTGACTGCAGACGGATCTTGGTGTCTCCTTTTCTCAAGAGACTGGCGTCCAGTCGGGGTTTTCATCACCTGCATCGGGGTTGACTTTATGGCTTCCGTGCTGAGTCTTGATGCCTGGTTTTGTACCCTGTTACCCAATGCACAAAAGGCCATCGGGCCGACCGGCGTCGACTGCCGCTGGCCCGAGCGCGGGCCAACGGCGGCCGACGTCGGCCCGATGGCCTTTTTGCGTTGGGTAGGTGCGGCCATCCCGTACTCCAGGACAAATTTATTGAATCGGCCTTTTTAAAAATTCTTTGTTTGTATGACTGAATATTTAGTATTTTGGTCCGTTGCGTCTATGAGTTTTTTCCATTGCTTTTTTTCCACCAGGAAACAGCCCCAATGCTATTAAATGGTTAATTTGTGCTAGTTGACATACAATGCAACATCCAAAATATGGCTTCCGCTCTGCATTTGACTGGTTTTTTTGTGTTTTTTTTCAAATTCAAATATGGCTGTCGTCGGAACACAAGAGTAGGAAACAACCTGTTCATACCGTTTATTAGTCTGCTTTTCAAAGTACCCACTGTCTCCATAGGCATGCTTTCAAAGCGACAGACACAATGTACGTGTTTTACAGCGAAGATTTAACCCTTTGCGTGTCGGTAGGATTTTTTGTGGTCGCGATGATTCCTGTAGGAATTATCGCGACAAAACCGCTACCGAAACGCGAAGCGTTAAAGCGATCTGCTCCCGGCAGTAAACAGTTACAATAATACTGCACCACCAGGACAACTTTATTACGAAGTTCGAATGTCACAACATGAAAGACTTCTCCTCCTATGCATGTTGGAGAGTTCCCACGTATTCCACAATGGTCAGTATAAAACTTGTTGTTTTGTGCGCCTACTCACATGGATTGTGAAGAAAGTGTAGCTAGTTGAAACGTGAAAATCTT
Source organism: Semisulcospira habei (assembly GCA_036245525.1). Taxonomy (NCBI): domain Eukaryota; kingdom Metazoa; phylum Mollusca; class Gastropoda; family Semisulcospiridae; genus Semisulcospira; species Semisulcospira habei. Next base: position 174,578,709 of record BTPG01000006.1, on the reverse strand, counting down.
GAGAATCTGTTGTACCGGCGAATTTTAGACCGTTCTGAAGCCCTTGAATTCAAATTAATTCAAAGTGCCAAGTGAAGAGTGCATACAACGCAAGCAAGGACCCCCCTCCCCTCCCCCTCCCCTCCCCCCCCCCCCCAAAAAAAAAAAAAAAAAAAAAAAAGAGAAAAAAAAGCCCAAAACAACAAAAACACACACACACACACAAAACAACAACAACAAACACCATTGATCATGTCTTCCATTCATCACTTGTAGTGTGTACAACCGAGTGCACACTGTGTTTACTGACAACTTTCAATTACTTTCATTGATTTTATTGTCAGTAAATGTGTTTCACACACTCAGATATATATTTTTCTTTTGAATAATATCATTTAGTAAATTCATGAATTTCCTAGCCTTCAAACCAGGGAATTCATAAATTTCTTTAACTTTGACTTTCAGAATTCCCGAGTGAAAAAGTAATTTCACGAATTCATTGTTCAAATGTTCAGAAATTCGTTAAATTTCCTGGTTTCTGAAAAATTGCTGTAATATGTATAAAGAAGTTTACTCACGTCAAACTGAGTCATTCTCATGCCGGAAAGAGAGAAGTGAGCGTCACCTCGCGTTACCCCAGCTGTCATGCACATATAGATCATTGTGAGGTTCGAGGAAAGCAACTTGTATTCACCATCCTTAAGTGCCACGGTCAAGGTGATCAGTTGATTATTACCCACGACATCCTTGACAATCTACTCGGGAGAAGAGGGTGGGAGGGAATAAAAATAAATGTACTCAAAATAAACAAGGTGACGGAGGGAGAAGACGAAGATATCTTCAAACACAGGTCACAAATATTGTTGTAACCCAGTGCGCAAAGGCCATCGGGACGACGTCGGCCGCTTATGGCCCGCGCACACCTGTGCGCCGGCCAATGGCAGCCGATGTCGTCCCCATGGCCTTTTGCGCATTGGGAAACAACCTTTTCACGCCAGTTAAAAAATTTACACTCGAACACGACGACAACAAATGATACGGATGCCAAGAACGGCAGAGAGAGAGAGAGAGAGAGAGAGAGAGAGAGAGAGAGAGAGAGAGAGAGAGAGGAGAGAGAGAGAGAGAGAGAGAGAGAGAGAGAGAGAGAGAGAGAGAGGAGAGAGAGAGAGAGAGAGAGAGAGAGAGAGAGAGAGAGAGAGAGGAGAGAGAGAGAGAGAGAGAGAGAGAGAGAGAGAGGAGAGAGAGAGAGAGAGAGAGAGAGAGAGAGGAGAGAGAGAGAGAGAGAGAGAGAGAGAGAGAGAGAGGAGAGAGAGAGAGAGAGAGAGAGAGAGAGAGAGAGAGAGAGGAGAGAGAGAGAGAGAGAGGAGAGAGAGAGAGAGAGAGAGAGAGAGAGAGAGAGAGAGAGAGAGAGAGAGAGGAGAGAGAGAGAGAGAGAGAGAGAGAGAGGAGAGAGAGAGAGAGAGAGAGAGAGAGGAGAGAGAGAGAGAGAGAGAGAGAGAGAGAGGAGAGAGAGAGAGAGAGAGAGATGAGAGAGAGAGAGAGAGAGAGAGAGAGAGGAGAGAGAGAGAGAGAGAGAGAGAGAGGAGAGAGAGAGAGAGAGAGAGAGAGAGAGAGAGAGAGAGAGGAGAGAGAGAGAGAGAGAGAGAGAGAGAGAGGAGAGAGAGAGAGAGAGAGAGAGAGAGAGAGAGAGAGAGAGGAGAGAGAGAGAGAGAGAGAGAGAGAGAGAGAGAGAGAGAGAGGAGAGAGAGAGAGAGAGAGAGAGGAGAGAGAGAGAGAGAGAGAGAGAGAGAGAGAGAGAGAGAGAGAGAGAGAGAGAGGAGAGAGAGAGAGAGAGAGAGAGAGGAGAGAGAGAGAGAGAGAGAGAGAGAGGAGAGAGAGAGAGGAGAGAGAGAGAGAGAGAGAGAGAGAGAGAGAGAGAGAGAGAGAGGAGAGAGAGAGAGAGAGAGAGAGAGAGAGAGAGAGAGAGAGAGAGAGAGAGAGAGAGGAGAGAGAGAGAGAGAGAGAGAGAGAGAGAGAGAGAGAGAGAGAGAGATGAGAGAGAGAGAGAGAGAGAGAGAGAGAGAGAGAGAGAGAGGAGAGAGAGAGAGAGAGAGGAGAGAGAGAGAGAGAGAGAGAGAGAGAGAGAGAGAGAGAGAGAGAGAGAGAGATAGATAGAGATAGAGAGACAGAGAGAGAGAGAGAGAGAGAGAGAGAGAGAGAGAGAGAGAGAGAGAGAGAGAGAGAGAGAGAGAGAGAGAGAATACATACTTGTGAATCTATTTTGTCCGATTTTGCAAATGATTTTTCATTCAAACGTAGGTTACCTTGTCCTTTCTTTTCAATAACGACGATAAGGTAGTTTCTGAAAAAGACCAAACCTGAAATCATCCTTGACATTATTAGTTGTACTACAAATTAGGCTTTGCGGCCGATGGTTCTTGTCGCCTGGAGGGTCCGGTCAGGTAAAGCCCGAGATTCTTACCCCCGTCATTGACCCGCCCTGACCGCACCCGAGAGGCGACAAGAACCACTGGCAAAAGCTAATTCCTAGTACAACGATTTGTCTTCAACTGTAAAAAGGTACAAGCGCGAAGTATACCCTTGAAAGGACCTAGCAAAATTCTGTTACAATCTGTCATCATAGTGCTACACCAGGGTATAAAGCGTGGGTAACCGGCCTTGAGAGGGGGGGTGGGGGGGGATTGCATACTTTTTTTTCTAATTGTTATCCATTTTCAAGTCAAATGATGCGTGTTCGCCCAGAATTCATGGTACATCAAAGTGCCCAGAAGGGATCACGTAACACAGCCCCAAATTTAAAGCGGGAATGGAGGTAGAGTTCCTGTTAACACAATACAAGTTGAACAAATGATGTAGAGTGTCACAACATTTTACAAGAATGCATTATAATGTTGGGCTATTACGTTCTAATAACATCTGAAACATTTTATATGATCCAATGTGCCCATTTTCGGTTTGAAAGGTGTGAAGACTGACCAAATATGATCAGACACATTTATTTCTGACATTTCATCGTCAGTTTGAACTGCAGACGTCAAAAACCGGGCTTATGTACTAAAATGTTTTAAGTATGAATTGCTCATACTGATATGCAATTTTAACAAATTGGGTATCATTTCCCAACGTATTTCCTCACTTCCGGTTGACATAGCCATGGTCATGAACCACTTAATGGTCACTGCGAGCATCTTCCTGCACTTTGTCACACAAATTCACAAGGTTAACACATTCGCGGCCAGCCGCATCCGGATGCGGCTGGTCGCGAATGAGTTAATGTCATTGTCACCACTTTAGTGCTTTCCAGGGAGCACTGCTTCAGTTGAGGGTATCCTCGCAGCTGAGCGAATCCCAGATGCACGAATCGCTGTTGTTCGAATACTGCAGTGCAAATCCAAGCAGAAGTCCCAGAAGCGCAAAAAAATATATTTTGGTATGTGAGGTATGTGTAAATACCGTAATTATTATTATTATTATTATATGGGATTCCCAGTGTGTTTTGATATACGTATGTAATATTATAAGTTGTATTACGAGTTCGGCTTTTCCATTGGCACTTGTCGCCTCGAGGGTCCGGTCAGAAGGGGGGGGGGCGGGGCGGGGGGGGGGGGGGGGGGGCGGCGGGAGGGGGGCGGGGGGGGGGGGAACGGGGGGGGGGGGGTGTCAATGTCGGAGGTAAGAGTGGAGGGCTTTAACCCGAGACTCTTTCCTCCGACATTGACCCCCCCTGACCGGACTCGAGAGGCGACAAGAACCACTAGCAACGCCTAGCTCGTAATACCACGAGTTTGTCTTCAACTGTAAAACGTATAAGCGTGAAGTGTACCCTTGAAAAGACCCCAAACTTTACGTGTGACGTAGAGATTCAGGGACGTAATTTTCCATACTTTCGATTATCAGTTAATAACCTCCCGCGAAATGCATTCGCCTGGAATTTATCTCTAAGGTATTTTTTAATTTGCCACATTTTCAGTCATTCTTGTATGAAATTGGTAATATAGGCCGAACACAACGCGTGCATATAGTTATTTTGTTGCATAACCTCCTAAATTTTCATTTATCCAACTGATTGTTTTTTCGCCGCTTCAATGCGGTCAGTACGTGATAGGGCTTTCGCTTCAGTTGCAATTTTTGTTTTTGTTTAAATACGGTAGACTTTGAAATTGGGCTGGTCGGAGCGCATTCCGGAGCATGCACATGACGTTTTTGGCGTGCGAAGTAACAAGATAAAAATGACGTCACGTCTAGCTACGCAAACCTTGCTAGATAACGTCTTTTTGGCGCCAAACGAAATGTGTGTGTGTGCGTGTGTGTGTGTTTGTGTATGTGTGTGTATGTGTGTGTGTGTGGGAGAGAGAGCGAGAGAGAGAGAGAGAGAGAGAGAGAGAGAGAGAGAGAGAGAGAGAGAGAGAGAGAGAGAGAGAGAGAGAGAGAGAGAGAGAGAGAGAGAGAGAGAGAGAGATGATGATGAAACGTTTTTATTCAGGATAAAAAGTTTTAGGCATAGCAATGCCTATCTTCCAAACTGTCCTGCTACTCTACACATATAAAAAATACATAAGACGATACAGCAAAAGATAAAATATATATACCATACCCCCCCCCCCTCCCCACCATCAGAAAGAAAAAAATAAAAAATAAAAAAATAAAATACAAAAAGAATTAAAACAATATATGTACGTGTATGAACCTGACATGTTAATGCAGACAGTCAAACTATTACATAATCTGCAGCAATCTGCTATGCTGGAGCAACATACTAAACAGAAAAATAGGACATTCACATCGACAGCAAATATTTATGGACGCGAGCTCTGAAGATAGATAACTTTGAAATAGACTTTAAATGCGAGGGCAAGTTATTCCATGACTTAGCACCGGAAAATGATATGCTAGATTTGAAGATGTCGATTCTCGGTTTTGGGAGATGGAGTAAGCTGTTCCTCGTGTTCTCTCTATTCGTGTGGGAAAACAGCTCACGGAGATAGGGAGGGGCGGCATTGTTTAGAATTTTTTGCACAAGTAAGCATCTATTAAGTTCCAATTGTTTACTGAGTGGTAGAATATTAAGAGCATTCAGTCTTTCATCAGTAGGGGACGAACCAGGAAGAATTAGCTTAATACCTCGCCGGTAAAGGGAATTAATTTTTTTCAAATGAATGTCTCCACAGCCGTCCCAGATATTGGAAGCATAATTACAATGTGTCTTGATGTGTGCGTTAAAGAATAGTTTTCGAGCATCAATGTCAACTATACGACTTAATTTAGATAATAAAAATAGATTCTTTGAAATAGTTTTACAGGCAGTTTCTATGTGCGGCTCCCAGCTGAGCTGTTCGTCGACTGTCACTCCTAACAAACGATGTTTTGACACTTGCTCTATGGGCTGAGAGTGAAGGGACAGCTCAAGGGGTTGCAAACCACGTTGATGCTTTTGGCGTGTTGTCACCAACATACTTTTCGTTTTAGGAATACTAATAATCATATGATTTTCTTCACACCAAGTTGACACTTCATCTAAACTATGTTGGAGGACAGCGCTCACGGTTGAAACATTTTTATCAGATACATGTAATGATGTATCGTCAGCAAATAGTTCACAGTTTGTGTCGGGGTGTGATATTGACAGTGGAAGGTCATTTATAAAGATGTTGAATAATAACGGTCCTAGGGTGGATCCCTGAGGAACACCATGTGTCACCAGTTCTTTCGCTGAGTATTTACCATTCAAGAACACTTTCTGCGTTCTGTCTAAGAGATAGGACGAGAGAAAAGCGACTGCATTTGAGTCAATGTGATATAAAGGTAACTTCTTTAGTAAGATTGAGTGGTTAATGAGATCGAAGGCTTTTTTAAGATCTAGAAATACTACACCTGAAAATTTGGACTCATTTATGGCAGTAAGCCATTTGTGGGTTATGAGAGTTAAGGCTGTCTGACACGAATGTTTAGGCCGAAAAGCTGATTGTGCAGTACTAATAAGGTGGTTTTTCTCCAGGAATTGAAGTAAATGATTATGTATATGCTTTTCAAGTGGTTTGGACACTGCTGATAAGATTGAAATAGGTCTGTACTCACTTGGGTCGCTCAGATCTTTGCTTTTCGGTAGAGGAGTAACTTTTGCTATTTTCAATTCATCGGGAAACATGCTCTTTTGAATCGAAAGGTTATATATAAAGGTTAATGATTCAACAATATAAGGGAGCGCAATTTTCAGGATTTTACTGCTAATACCGTCTACACCACAAGATGTTTTACTTTTCATGTTGGTAATAGATTTTCCTACATCAAGGACGGTCATTAGGGGAACTGAGAAAGTATTGCCGGCGTTTATCTGACTGTGCTGTTTCAATTGTTCTGAACATACGTATTCACCTGGCTCACTGGTGTTCGTCTGTGACAGGGTTTTAGCAATGTTAAGAAAGTGTTCATTAAATACATCAGCTGTGAGGTGCGGGGGGACACTCGTTGATTTGCTAGATTGTCCTTTAGTAAAGGTGTTAATCACCTGCCACACGCTGCGTATGTCTTTGCCGCCCGCAACAATCTTTTCAGCATACTGCCTCTGTGCTTTACGTACTAATGATTTAACTAGGTTTCGCTGTTTTTTGTACTCGTCAAATTTCTTTTGTTGTTTCAATAGATCTCTTAGTTCCATCGCAGTTTTAATCTCATCCGTCAGCCACTCAGGCACAGTGAGATGTTTAACACGCTTAGTGCGCCTCGGGGCATGTCTGTCAAGAACACCGAGGAACAACTTATACCAGTGGGATAGCGCTACATTGGGATCGTTATAGTTATACACATCGGAAAATGGTGTTTGGGAAAGTTCATGCAAAAAATCATCTTGATTAAATTTTTTGAACGATCTGTAGAGAATGGTTATATGCTCCTTATGAAGTTTCTTTGGCAACTTCGCAGATAATGAAAAACAAATAGGAAAATGATCACTGACAGAGGTGCTGGGTACATAGACATTGCTAAGGGCACTGTCGTTGGTTGTATAAACATGGTCAATTAATGTGGATGAAGTAGCAGTGACCCTGGTGGGTGACTGAACTACTTGTGTAAGGCCTAAGAACGTTATCATGGATTTCCATGACGTGTTGCCAGGTTTCAATAAATCAACATTAAAATCACCGAGTATATGTATATCACCCTTGGAGTTTTGTACTTTGTCAACCATTACAACAAAATCATCTTGCCAGGACACTGTAGCTGCGGGGTTTCTGTAAATAAAACATACGAAGGTCGGGGTTGACTTGGCGGTTGCTTTTATCTCAAGCCACAGGCTTTCCACATGGGTGGATTCCAGGTCACATCGTCGTGTTACGTTGTTAGCAATAGTATTGTGAACATAAGCACAAATGCCAGTATGACCAGGCACTGAAGCATCTCGCCTATGAATGGAGAAATTTTGTATGGTGATAGCTTGGTTACTTATATTCTCTGTCAACCTACTTTCTGTAAAGCCAAATATATGATATGGGGAGGGTTGGTTGAGTAGTACTGTAACGTCTGATACTTTGCTGCAAAGGTGATATACATTGAGGTGGCCTATTCTAAGCAAATGATCGCTGACACTAGTAAACATGTCAGGTAACTTCGCAACCAAATACTAGTTTCAAATATACTAACAAACTAAATGACAGTTTAAACAACAATAACAAAGTGTCACAATGTGGCATGCAGATCAGTGGTCAAAACACAGCACTGAAACATGCGCGAAAGATAACAAAAAGGAAGAAAAAGATAGCGGATCGTAGATATAAATGAAAAAAGTCTGCAGATATATAGGTCTCTGCGTGTGCAACGTACTGTTGCTAAAAACAAACGCGATGAAGCGTGCCAGAGTAATCTTATTCTATTTGCTACCGCCACAGTCAGCGATAAGAATCACTTTAATAGCGACTAAGTTGTGCACTCTTGTTCAATACACAGGTTAACACAGTTTGTAAAGTCACAGAGCGCTGCAATTGTCATAATTATACGCGCATTCCGATGAGAATTGCACGCGGGTGTGTCTATCAACATTGACCACTAAGCCAGTCATCACACACTGATCAGTCATCAGGGGTCAAGTGCTAATCCTGAACCTCTTAGTAACAGGATTATGTTGTGTGATTGTATCGCGACTAATCGTCGCACAAAGAGGCGCACGCACTGGGTGTCTCTGATCCGTTACGGTCTATCACACAACAAATACGAACTAAACGTAGTTGAGACTCCGTCGTGACGTCACACATTAGACACGTTAGCTATGTCAGAAAAACGTACATGAATCTATATTGTGCAGTAAGTCACCGATTTCTCAGGTACAAAATGAGTTTAAAATCGCTTTGAGTATAGCGTCAATGTTGAAGGATATAGACTTGATAGCGGTTCTACGTCGCAATCAAAACTACACACGTTTCACAGTTACGACAGCAATAGAGTTCTCTAGTACTAATCAATTGATAATCATAAATTTGAGCATTTGGATGACATCAGTCCTGTATGAATGATCTCATTCGGGTTGATATATGACAGGAACAACAGTCCGACCCGGAGCCAGGACAGCCCGTACCGGCGCAACCCGAGCGTCTCCCACAACCCTCCCCGGTCAGTGCCAAAGAAGGCTGTGGAAAACAATCAAAATACGCACACCAGCAAGGACCATTCAGTCAACGGGTCGGAATGTGGCGCCCATCAGACATCAATCTTTTTTATATAATGAGAATTAATTATTTGTTTTCACGTGATGTACACTGTCTAGCAGTGAAAAGAAGTTTCGCAATTTGCATTACTAATTCAATGGGAATTTGGTTGTCACAACTAGCAGTGGGGGCCCAGGCATTAGCAGCTGAGGTCTGGGCCGTTCCGGCAGATGAAGTCACAAGAGGCGGAAAGTCAGTTGTCTGGAACATCGGTGACTGCTGTTCCGCCTGGCCACATGGGTTCGGGGACGAAGGGTCGACAGGCTGCTGGCCGAGTTTCGGCGGCACTGGCTGAAGAGGCCGAGTCAACTCTGAGTTGTTAACCTGAGCAGGTCGCACCCCGTGGCCATGACGTGCCAGGCGGGCCGGGGGCCCTCCAGTCATGTCAGAGCCATGGGGTTTGCGTGCCAGGTAACCGGGTGCAGAGTTGAAGTTGGCATGATCTCGTGGAGCTACGTAGGGCCGGTATTCACCGTAGCGTATATTGAGGGCCAGACGTTTTGTGCCTTCAGCGCTGGGGTGCATTCTGTAACCGTCCCGGTAGAGGGCCTGGCGGGGGGCGTGGTTCTTGGTCAGAAAGGTGGCGGTGTGGTCCACGATGGCAATATCAGCCTTCCTGCAGGCCGCGTGGAGGTTGTCATTAGATTTAGCGGCGGCTGCAAACAGGGGGTGGCGTTGACCAAAGGGCGGCATGATGGTGGACGCCTGTAGAGTGGCCTGCGGGAACTTGGTGGCAAGCAGATCGATGAGCTGCAGCCACGTGTTGCATGCGACCGGAACATTCAATTTGCGGCAGCTGTTGATTCCGACATGAAAGGTGATGTGGTGTACATGTCGGACAGGCTGGCGGGTGTCAAGCCACTTGATGAGGTCGCTGACAGACAGACCTGACACCGCCGCCATGTTCTGAACTGTAAAATCAGGAGCTGACATTTTCCGGTCATCGATGAACCTGATGACTGAGTCGCCGAGGAGTAGAGCGTGCGACTGCGGGTTCACCTTTGATTGGCACAGTTTTTCATAAGGTGTCAGCAGCTTGGTGTTCACGGCGTTGGTCGAACCGGGAGTAGAGCTGTCAGATTTGTGGTCAGTGTCACGCGCGGCCTTGCTGTCACTTAGCTGTGTGTCAAGGGGAGCGAAGCGGTTGTGGGTTTCGATGCTGAACGACGAGTGGCGAGGCACATAATTATCCTGCTGTTGAGTATGCAGGGGGCGAGAGTCAGGGTCTGGGGTGTTCACTGAGTGATTGGTGGCCGGGGACGGGGTGGCCGGGGGAGGGGGGAGGGGCGACGTGGAGGCTAGGGCTGGTTTCACTGTTTCTTGGAAAGGTGTTACCTGGCCAAGTGCTCCTACTTGTTTTTTCAGGGTACCGATCACGGCGCTCTGTGTGTCTCTGGCAGCAGCAAGTTTTGAAACCTGTTTGGTGATGGCTTCCTGCTCCACTGTAAGTTTCTGCAAATCAGCGCACGTTGACTGTTCAACCCTGGTCAGGTCTTTTTCCACAACAGAGAGGCCGTGTTTCCTCTTAACCTCGTTGTCTTGCACTTGGGCTTCAAGAGCGCTTTGTTGTTGTTGCAAGGTGACACAGTGCGCCTTGACACTTGCCAGTTCGGTCTTCACTGAATAAAGTTCCGACTGGAGTTCTTTGATGTTAGCCGCCGAAGCCTCCAGTTTCTGCTGAAACTGACACAGGAGAGCTGGCAGGGTGGCTAACTGGGCGAGGGGGAGGGGTTGTTGGGGAGGTAGCGAGGTAATAGCAATCGGTGGGAAGGCAGACGGATCACTTGCGAAGATTTTCTCGTCGTCTGATTGGGTCGAAAGACAGATGGTGGGAGAGTGGTGGTCGGGTCCGAAGGACAGAGAGTGACAGGTGGGCGTGGCCTGATCCTGCCCAGTAGAGTTGTCACTGTTCGCAGCGATGGCTCCACCAACCTCTGCGCAGCTGAGCGTGACGGGCGGGTCAGCCGGTCGGCTGGGTGGGGATGTGGTCACGTCCAAGGTTGGTGTGACGCTGGTTACATCACTTTTGAGTGGAATTGAGGAATTAGTGTCCTGAAGAGACTCGTCAGTTGTGCCGGGGGAGGGAGGTGGCAGCGCCAGCTGACCGCCAAGGGGTGGTAGAGATGAGGATTGCTGGGAAGACAACATCTTTTCAACACAGTCTTTGAGCGGTTGAAATTCTTTGTCTATCCAATCATGGCAGCGAGCTCCCTGGGCTCTGATAAGACAGGTGGTATAGAAAACAGTGATGGCAACAGCGAGTTTCTTGCCTGAACTCCTATAGACTCGCACTAGTGTACTGTGTAGAGCATCATGGTACGGGGGAAGGAGGGGAGAGTCTACTTCTTCCTTGTTACTGTCTTGGTCGATCCATTCGGCTCTGTAGCCAGGGGGCAGGGGGTGTTTGACGTACCTTTCATGCAGGGCTAATCTCCACAAGAAGACACGGGTACAGTCTGTCTTGAAGTTCTTTTGTATCGGATCCTCAGTTGCGTTTATCTTTTGAAGTGCAGAATTGCATGGGGTCTTGGCGGCGGCGCGTGTGATGCGGGGGTTGGACATGGTGAGCGGGACGTTCATGGGAGGGATGGAGGGGTGATGTCATCACTAAGCTCGTCAAACATGGAGATGCCAAGATGTTTGCTGACACCTGCCGACTAGCCCCAGGGGCACCAAGGATAGCCGAGAAGAGAACAAGCCATCCTCGATCACAATGCGAGGGTGCTGAGGCAAAGAGGATTAGGCCAAGTGGCCAGCGGGGCGGCACTCACACGTAAGGGGAGGATGATCTCTCGGCCCACCCAAAAAGAGGGCCGGGGGTGGGGGGTGGGGTGAAAGCGAAGGGAATTAGGTCACAGGTGCCAGGTGTGCAGACTGGCTGGCGCCAGCTACTCAGTCAACACAGAAACACTGCTTCATGGCTTGAAAAGTGCTGGTATCTAATATGTAGTTGAGTTCAGTTAAGATTTTAAATCATAATAAAATTGTGAAATATATAAAGTCTCACAATCTCACAAAAGTACCTGGAAAAGTATCAGGGCATTATTAAAATGCTCTTTTGCGGTCCGTGTAAGGTAACTAGCACACACAAATAAGTCCAGGCAAAATCACAGTAGATGGTACATCCTGCCACTGGGTCGCCCTTCGAGAAAGTTCGCGCTGGAAGAGTTAGCAAGGTAGTAAAGTGTCTAGTTCACAATTCACAAACACAACACAAATCTCCAGCAGATCCCAGCGAGATCATTATAAATGTAAAGATGGCTAACCAACACACCAATACACCGGGATCAAGACACATCCACATACAGAGAGAGAGAGAGAGAGAGAGAGAGAGAGAGAGAGAGAGAGAGAGAGAGAGAGAGAGAGAGAGAGAGAGAGAGAGAGAGAGAGAGAGAGAGAGAGAGAGAGAGAGAGAGAGAGCGACTAGAGCCCGCGTTTGAGGACGGGCAAGCTTGAAATTTTAGGATATTGTCCCTAAAAAAAATTATCTCGGGACCTTTTTAAAAAACTTTTTGATTAAGATGCTCATTGGCGAGAAAAAATGGCCGTTTCACAAAAACCGGTTGATCCACACTGGAGTCCGTAATTTTTCATATTTTTACTAGATATTTTGCGTATAGATTGATAAAAAGGAAATATTGAATGACTTAGTTAACCAGCATTGTACCTCTAGAACGTTTTGAGTGATAATTAAATATTTTTTGAAAAAATATATTTTCACGTTTTTGGGATTAATTTCACGAATGAGCGCTTTTGGCGTTCCCCAGCTGTCGCAGGACCGATAACTCTCCGATAGGTGGCGTTCCACCAAGAGGCCTAAAGTCACCATCTTGTTTTAACTTCTATATTACTACTAGTACTACTACAGTCGAGTTTACTTATTATAATTTCACTATCATCGCAAAGAACCGCCTTGTTTCGAACGATGGCTAGTGCGTATGGAAGTATGTCTCTCAATGCGTTGAAAGCAGAGCTACGGCAACGGAACGCTCGAGTAGCGGGTCGGAAAGCAGAACTGGTGGAGAGGTGAGTGTCTCTGTTATTAAGATTACTGTACTAGTACTGGTCAGCTTTTATTTTCCCAAGTTTTAGGGCAGTGGTTTCTTTCTTTCTTTTTTTTTTTTTTTTTTTTTTTTTTTTTTTTTTTTTTTGGGGGGGGGGGGGGGGAGATGCAATATATTACTAAACTAGAGATCAACAAGAATATTCCGGTTCGTCAGTGATTTACATGTATCGGCAGATCTATCGTTTTTTCTTCACTTAGTTTTAATGCTTTGGGCGGCGGGTAGTTCTTTTCCTCGAAAACCAACGAAAACCCCCAAAAAGTAAAAGAAAAAAAAAAAACAACAAACAACCGAAATTTTCCTCGAAAAATCAACGAAAAAAAAACACAAACACTAACGAAATCCAACTAAAATCCCCGAAGAGACAAAAACAACCGAAATCGTCCTTTTCTCGTGGGGTGTTTCGTTAGTTTTTGTTGCTTTCCGGGGTGTTTTCGAGGAAAAGAAGTACCGTGGGCGATTGACCGCATGCATTTTGCTTAATTATGTATTTTCCATCACATATAATATACTGTAGCGGACACAAGCTGCAGTACTATATAACTTGTGAGCAGAGACTGCATTTGAAGTAAATGATGAAAGCCCTTAATCAAATTACAATTAGTCAGCCTGCAATTAGTACTAATATTTTAATAGCACTGGGTTTGGATTATAATTTGATATTATAATAATAATTTAATATTATTAATATTATAATAATTTAACCCAATTTAACCCACGCAGAGGACGCTGAGGCGCACTCTAATTTATCGAACCCCCGGTTACAAAAACAAAATAGAATATAAACATCATTACCAAATAGTAATAGTGACTAGTAACAAAATGCATACATAGAAAATGACTATATATATATATATATATATGAATGAACACATTTTTAAAATGGATATAGCAGCTGTTCCCTTTTGGTGTCATGAACTATGAAAGAGTATTATTATCAGTACATAAAGCAACATAGGAAAGATCACAATTTTTTAGATAATTTTATTTTGCAAGAAATAGAAAGGGCTGGGTGCGCTTTTTAAGATCTTGCCCTTGGGGCTTGTAATAGTAACTATTAAATATAACACATTCACATTATAACATTAAACCTCATTGAACAATAACAATTAATGTATTGTCTTCAGCGAAGAGTTTACAAGATGTTGAAATATGAAGAGGAGATAATTTATGTAGATAGAAAATAACAGGCCCTAAAATAGACGATGAAATGCGTGGCACACACTCTGCTGTGCAGTGTCGGCTGCCACTTGTCTCGCCGAACAGCAATTATCCATCTTTTTCACAGCGCTTGATCTTTAGGAAAAGCAAAGCCACCTACATTGCTGCACTGAAAAACGCAGCATTTGTTCACCATTGCCACGATTGTGCAAAGCAGTTTCTTAGATATGCAGACTGGAAACTTGGTATGGATAACGAGAAACAGAAAGTAGCGGATATCCTCTTGGTGGAACGCCACCTATCAAAAATTCAAGGGAGATAATAATTGAACATAACCGCTCATTATATGGGTTAATCTTAAAACAATTGAATCTTTTTCACGAAAAGAAACCAATCTTCTCATTAATAATTGCATGCTTTTTCGTATACGGTATTTACATAAGCCTACAGTTTGTCTCGGCTGTTGGGTACTGTTACGATTGTGGTTGTGTTATCCTGTGAGAGCGTGCCTGTGTTGTTCGTGGGTAGCGATCCGATGTTTATTTGAGCTATCACGGTTACGTTTCACGTGTTCTTTTTAGTAAGATTTTCTTTTGTTCGTGAGTAGAGCCGTTTTCGTTTTGTTAAGTTTAGTCCGGAGCGTGCTAGAAAGGTTGCACTGTCTTGTGACATCGTAAGTGTCACGTCGGTTAGTTGACATCACAACATTTTCGCTACTTTTTGTTTTCCTGTGCGCGTGAAGTGAGCAGCTTTTGTTTTGTTTTGGGAGTGTTCTCGTACTTTATAGAGCTACCAGGTGATAGGGATACCATACTTTTATGTGACTTAATTATACGCTAGAATTTAGAGTTGAAGTAAGCAGCCGTGTTTTTGTAGCCTGTTATAGTTTTTTTCTGGAAAGTTCATGTTAATGAGTTTCGGCTGCGTGTTTCGTTCTGATTGGTTGAGTTGTATGATTTCCATGGAAGATTCTAGATTTTCGTAGTATTTATAAGAAGGGAGCTGGGAAAGCCCGTGGGTACATTGTCTTGCTTTGTCAGTTGTAGAGACACGTATAGTTTATTGAGAGAGACGCTGTGTATGAGAAACTTTGAGTCATAGTGTGGACATAGTAGAAGAAGAGACTTTGTATCAGTAGTTTGTGCATTTGAAAGTGCATTACTGTGTGGATATCGCATCGCTGAATTAAATATTGTTGGAACTGTTACTCCAGTATTGTCTACATCCTTAAGCCACGTGTGACGGACTGCAGCTGAACGAGGTTTACTTTAAAGAACTCTACGTGCGTGTGTGTCTGGTGTGTTTATCATACTTCGACTACAACTCCACCACGTAACAGGTACGATTAGGTTAATTGTGACCTAGGTGACCTAGTTGTGAAAATCAGACAATGTTCTGCACCACTTTTTAGGCTTCATTTGTAAAACAGCTACCATAACATTAATTTTTCTTTTACGAAAACAAACTATCTTCTCATTAATACCCGCATGATTTTTTGTATAACCAGTGTTTGCGTAAGCCTGCTGTTTGTCCCGGCCTTGGGGTAGGATTAGGTCAAATTGTGACCTGTAAGCCCTAGGCGTGAAAATCAGCAAGAAAATTGCAAAGTTGATTCTCTGATACGTCAAATGTTAGTACTGCGATGAGTGACGAATAACATCGAGTCGTCACTATGAACACAGCGTCGTGGGACTAACGATGCCATGACGTGAAGCTTGAAGTGACGTCATTTCGCTGCTCGTGCTATTATTCTTCTTCAGAATAGCTATGCTACACAAGACCACGGAGCTTACGAATGGCGGGAATCGCCGTGTGTCCGTCTTTATTTCTGTGTGCCAGTGTGTGTGGATCAGAGGGTGGGTTAGAGTCAGTAGAAGGAGATGGATTCCTGTTGCTACACGAGCCCACAGAGCGTACTAATGACGGGAAGCGCAGTGTATCCGTCTTTAGTTGTGTGCGTCGACGTGTGTGTTGATCAGGGGTTGGCTTAGAGATGAGGGAAATGATCAGCATAATAAGCTTAAAAATATGAACAACCCTGAATGTTCCTAAAAGATAAACGCATCTGAGCTCCAAACAATACGGCAGACTTTGGGATGAAATCCTCGTCTTGTTTGTCGTTGATATTATCTAACTTATCCAGATTATTCAGTTATGTTTTGTATGAAACTGTTACCAGCGGTATCACAGAACACCTACATATTTGTTGTGTAGCCCCCTAAATTATTTATTTATTGGCATATTTTTGTTTAGAGGTTTGACTGAATGAAGATTGGGGTGTGGTTGTACCGAGAAAGGTGGTTGGCCAAAGATTTTTTTTTTTTTGGGGGGAGAAGGCTTTGCTCAACGAGTAACGTTGTCATCGTAACATATAATAAGGGAGTCTACTTATCATTGTTACCTTGGTAACATATGACAAGAGGACTCCCGTTGCCCTGAGAACGGACGACCAAAGAAAAAATCGAATATATCCAGGCCAATGAGAAAAAGTGTAAAGGGACTGAAAGAAGACAACATAGAATGCCATCGGAAAAATGGTCGTTTACTTTGTTTCCTTCCGCGTGCCTCCGCGACCAGAGGCAAATCTGTGAAGGAGGGGGAGGGAGAGAAGGGAGAAACATGTCTATATCAAAGACACCTACCCCTCCTTGTAAATGTTTTTAAAGAAAACGCTGTTTGATATCTGTGAGAAGGTGCAAGAGGTCGTCGCACACACCAAACTCATTTGAGACGTGCCGCCTCCGGATATCTGGAGGCGGCACTTCTCGAATGCGTTAACGCGCCTCCCCCTGGCGATGGTGTGTGTATATTCCTATTTTTCTGTGAGCATGCATACGTGCGTACGTGCGTGCTTGTGTGAATATTACTTACTTACTTACGCCTGTCACCCCTCCCAAGGTATAGACCGTCGACGAGAGACCTCCAGCGACTCCTGTCCTGTGCTTCTCCTTCGATTTTACTCCAGGTGGTTCCCAGTCTCTTGATGTCTGCTTGGAGGTCTCGACGCCAGGTGTTTCTCGGCCTGCCTCTTTTCCTCTTTCCCTGGAGGTTCCATGACAATGCCTGCCTAGTGATACTGGAAGCTGGCTTTCTCAGACTGTGACCAATCCATCCCCATCTTCTTCGCCCAATTTCATTCTCTGCTGTTATCTGCTCTGTTCTCTCCCAGAATCTGATGTTGCTGATCTTCTCTGGCCAGTGGATTTTCAAGATTCTTCTAAGGCAAATGTTAATGAAGATCTGTACTCTGTTGACTGTGGTTTTTGTCAATCTCCAAGTTTCTGCTCCATATAGGAGAACTGCTTTTACGTTGGAGTTGAAAATCCGGACTTTGGTGTGTTGTGACAGATCTCTGGAACGCCACACTTTTTTTTCAATTGGGGAAAGGCTGCTCTTGCTTTACCGATTCGTGCTCTGATATCTGCATCAGTGCCACCTTTTTTGTCGATGATGCTCCCGAGATAGGTGAAGGACTCCACCTCGTCCAGCGGGGTGCCAGCAAGCAAGACTGGTTCTTCCCTGGTTGCGTTCAGTCTCATTGTCTTTGTTTTCTGTTTGTGGATGGTGAGGCCCACTTGGGACGAGATGTCAGCAAGCCTCGTGGTCTTGTCCTGCATTTGTTGATGAGTGTGGGACTGTAACGCCAAGTCGTCTGCAAAATCGAGGTCGTCAAGCTGTGTCCAAGGTGTCCACTGTATTCCGCTTCTTCTCTGCTCCGTGGTCCTCTTCATGACCCAGTCTATGGCCAGTAGGAAGGGGAACGGAGACAGTAAACACCCCTGCCTGACGCCGGTTCTGACCTGGAGCTCCCTGGTGAACTGCCCTTCGTGGATCATGCGACATGTCATGCCATTGTAGCTACTCTTGATCAGGCAGACGAGCTTTGTGGGTACACCGTAGTGTCGTAGGAGTTTCCACAAATTCACTCCGTCTACGCTGTCAAATGCTTTCTCGTAATCCACAAAGTTGACGTACAGTGGGGAGCTCCACTCCAGAGACTGCTCCACGATGATGCGGAGAGTGGCAATCTGGTCTGTACATGATCGTTTTGTTCTGAATCCTGCTTGCTGGTCTCTCAGCTGGGGGTCGACGGAGCTCTTCATTCTCTTCAGGATGATCCTGTTGAAGACCTTTCTTGGTACTGACAGCAACATGATTCCTCTGTAGTTGGAACACTTGCTGATGTCGCCTTTCTTGGGAAGCTTGATTAGGTACCCCTCCTTCCAGTCAGCCGGCATCACCTCCTCTTCCCAGATCTTTCCAAACAGTGGGTACAGCATCTCTACTGTTGTTTCTAGATCTGCTTTCAGAGCCTCCGCTGGGATGCCATCTGGCCTTGCTGCTTTCCCGTTCTTCAAAAATGTCAATGCTCTTCTGATCTCTTCCCGGCTGGGTCTGTCACAGCTGATGGGTAGGTCAGTCTCTGCTGGCTGAATGTCTGGGGGGTCGGGAGGGGTGGGTCTGTTCAGTAACTCTTCAAAATACTCGGCCCATTTGTCAAGTTGGTCTGCTCTGTCTGCAATAGGCATGCCTTCTTTGTATTTTACCGGTCTTTCTGTATGGCCATACTTGCCTGACAATCTTCTGGTAATGTCGTAGAGCTGTTTCAGGTTGCCGCAGCATGCTGCCTTTTCTGCCTCTGCTGTTAGGCCATCTATGTTGGCTCTCTTGTCTGCCCTGATACTCCACTTCACCACGCGGTTGGCTTCCGAGTATTCCTCATGTGCCCTTGCTTTGGCCGCTCTCGTGCGACTGTTCTTGACAACTGTTTTCTTCTGCTTCCTCACTTCTATCTTCTTCAAGGTCTGTGCCGACAGCCAGTCCTTGTGATGGTGTTTCTTGGACCCCACAGTGTCTTTGCAGGTTGAGTTCAGTGCCTCTCTAACTGCCTTCCACTGCTGCTCTGTGGTGACCGCCTCCTCTTCATTTACTAGCTCCTGTAGCGCTTGAAATCGGTTGGACAGCACCAGTTTGAACTCTTCTCTCACTCCCGTCTCTCTCAGAAGGCCTACATTATAGCGCTTTCTTCTTGTTGTCCCTGTGCTGCTTTTCTTTAACTTGAGCTTTATTTTTAAGGTAAGCAGATGATGGTCTGAGGCGACATCTGCTCCCCTTCTCACTCGAACATCTTGAAGGGATCTAAATTTCTTGCTAATGCAGATATGGTCTATTTGGTTCTCTGTAGTATGGTCAGGTGAGACCCACGTTGCTTTGTGTATTCTTCTGTGTGGGAAGATGCTGCCTCCAATGACAAGTCTGTTTAGAGCACAAAAGTCTACGAACCTCTCCCCGTTCTCACTCATCTCCCCTAGTCCCTGTCTCCCCATCACCTCTTCGCATCCGGTGTTGTCCCCCCCCCCCCTATTTTGGCATTAAAATCACCCATGACGATGGTGATGTCTCGCTCCGCATATTTGTACACAGCACTCTGGAGTCGGTCGTAGAACTCGTCAATGGTGGGCGCATAACACTGGATGACGTTGAACTTGATCTTTCTCCTAGTTCTAAAGGCTGCTGTGATAATTCTTGGCCCAAGAGGTTCCCAGCCAATCAGCGCTCTCTGTGCCACTGGTGACAGCATGAATGCTACACCTTCTGTATGGGGGGCATTCTCCTCTTCATGACCTGAATACAGAATCATCTCCCCACTTAACAGCCTTTTCTGGCCAGACTGCGTCCATCTGGCTTCACTGATACCTAGCAGGGAAAGGTTGTACTTTTGCATTTCCGCTGCTATCTGGGCGGACTTCCCGCTCTGGTACATGGTCTTGACATTCCATGTGCCCATGATTGTGTCCCTGGATAGAGAAAGGCGGCTCGGTCCTGTGGCTTCCGAAGACTTCCGGTTTTCACCATACGACGTCATAAATCTTTTGGAAGAAGAACCTTCCTCCTCCAGGAAAGGAATTGCTGTTTGTCTTTTCGTCGGCGTTTTTGTAGCTATTTCTTTATTTGCAGGGTGGGCAAGCTACCCCCACGCCCAACCCCCTTAATAGGACCAGGGGTTTTCTGTCGGGGTCTCCTTCCCTTAGACCATGTTGGTTCACGGCACCTTATTTCATTCGGTGCACCCCTCTCGCGAGGGACCCCCTATCCACCACCCAGGGGACGCGCCTCAACGCCATATGGTTCCAGAGCGAGGCTTGTGTGAATATGGGTGGGTGCATAATGTACGCGTTTGCAATCACTACACAGAATACAATCAGAAGTCAAACAAGATGGGATGAACCATAACCCACAAAGTCCCATCTATGCCGCCTTCGACACTATAGATCACTCTATCTTCCTCTACCGCCTTCACCACTCCTTTGGCATCACGGACTGAGCTCACTCCTGGTTTCTCTCCTACCTCTCCGACAGAGAGCAGTCCGTCACCATTGACGGCGTCTCCTCCAACCTAGTCAGGCTCTCCTGCGGCGTTCCACTGGGGTCCGTCCTGGGCCCGGTCCTTTTCACACTCTACATCTCTCCCCTGTCCAACATCATCCAGTCTCATCACATGCATCACCACCTCTACGCTGACGACTCCCAACTTCTAGACAAAGACAAACTCGACAACACTCAGTCACTACTGACTCGCACGGCTGACTGCTACGAAGACGTGAAAAACTGGATGACGGCAAACAAGCTTAAACTGAACGACGACAAAACGAAAGCCATACTGGTAGGCACTCGCCAGAAACTCTCTTAGCTCCCTCCCTCTCTCCACCTTCAACTCGACGGCACCCCCATCTCTCTCTCTGACTCGGGAAAAGAACCTCGGCGTTATCCTCGATTCCTCTCTTTCCATGACCAGCTTCGTCTCCGCCGCGGCCCAGGCATGCTATTTCAAGCTCCGTCGCATCAGTCAGATCAGAAAATACCTCACCACGGCGAAGCTGCCAACAAACTTGCTGTCTCTCTCATAGTATCTCGCATCGACTATTGCAACTCTCTACTTTCCGGCCTCCCTCACTCAACCACTTTCACTCTGCAGCGCGTCCAGAACAATGCCGCCCGCCTCGTCCTCAGAAAGAAAAAATCCGACCACATCACTCCCTGCTCAAACTCCTTCACTATCTCCCCATCCCCCAAAGCATCCAATGCAAGATTCTGTCTCTTTGCTACAAATTCCTGAGCAACTACGCTCCTGCCTATCTCTCCAACTTACTTCACCCCTACACTCCTTCCCGCTCCCTCCGCTCAGCCTCCGAACCTCTCCGCCTCCACACACCCCGCATCAAACTCAGCACTTTCGGCCCCCGCTCCTTTTCCGTCTACGGTCCATCCACCTGGAATACTCTCCCATCTCACTCTGTCAGAAACACTCTCTCTCCTCATTCCAGTCCGATCTCAAAACTCACCTATTTCAACAGTTCTAGCACTATAATATCACCACACCCCATACCCCAAGCTGACTGTCGTAATGTATTTGTGGTACGTGAGTAATTGTCTAAAACGTGCGCATGCGTGCGCGAGTTGTGAGTGCGCGCTTAGAGTTATAATTATTATAAGATAAGCGCATTATAAATACCGTAATTATTATTATTATTATTATTATTATCTATATGGGAGCTCTCCTCGCTGTCAATGGTCTCTAACTTTTGTCTTTGACCTGATTCTGATGTTGAATTATCTCCTACTGAAAAAGTCTCGCAGATCTGCCAATGCGTCAGTCAGTTTTATAAGGGGCGCTGGACATACGCGTCATTAAATTGTCAAACGTCATTTGTCATGACGTAAGTTTTAGCTTTTATGTAATTTTATATTTTACGTGATATGAGTTTCACTTTCGCTTCATAGGCTTGAGAAAATGGTGACAAAACTAGAACTTTACGGTACAATTTCAGTCTTGTTATAATTTGTGTGAAATCAGGTTGACTTTACCTAGCTACATGATACACTAAGTACAAGGGTCAACTGCATGCTCTTCTGAAAGAGCGTCGATGTATGTGTGCGTGTTAGTGCGTGAGTGCGCGCGCGCTCCAAACATCTCCAAGAGGCATAGATAGAAGGGCGCATGAGGATCTATTCCTGCTGGAGATGCGCGCATGTTTGTGTGTGTGTGTGTGTGGGAGTGGGTGTGTGTGTGTGTGTGTGTGTGTGTGTGTGTGTGTGTGTGTGTGTGTGTGTGTGTGTGAGAGAGAGAGAGAGAGAGAGAGAGAGAGAGAGAGAGAGAGAGAGAGAGAGAGAGAGAGAGAGAGATGATGATGATGATGATGATGATGATGATGAAACGTTTTTATTCAGGATTAAAAAAATTTAGGCATAGCAATGCCTATCTTCCAAACTGTCCTGCTACTCTACACATATAAAAATACATCGGACGATACATCAAAAGATAAAACATATGTAAGTAAAAAGACGAGAGAGAGAAAGAGAGAGAGAGAGAGAGAGAGAGAGAGAGAGAGAGAAATGACGTCATATTTAGAGTATTATATCAGTGTCTTCGTGGTAACGGAGTTGCCTCTTTTACGTCACCGCCACTGTCTGACTTTCTCTAAAAGTAAAGGTTTTTTTTAGTGTTTTAATTATTTTCTGAAAAAAATAAATTTTTATTAAAAAAATTGGGTATTAGCTAGTTAACGAACTCATCCAATGCCTTTCTCCAAACTAGCTATATGCAAACGTTCAAGTAAATATGTAAAAAATTACGGTCTCTAATCTGGGCCAAACGACTTTCTATTAACGGTTGTTTATGTCTTCAAAGAAATAGTAATAATAATTACGGTATTTATAATGCACTTATCTTATAATAATTATAACTCTAAGCGCGCACTCACAACTCGCGCACGCATACGCACGCTTTAGACAATGACTCACGTACCACAAATAGTGAAATACATTACGACAGTCAGCTTCGGGTGGGCAGTGTGGTGATATAGTGCTAGAACTGTTGAAAGAAGTGAATTTTGAGGGCGGACTGGAATGAGGAGTGAGTGTGTTTCTGATGGAGAGAGAGTGGGAGAGTGTTTCAGGTGGATGGACCGTAGACGGAGAAGAAGCGGGGGCCGAAAGTGCTGAGTTTGGTGCGGGGGATGTGGAGGCGGAGAGGGTCAGAGACGGAGCGGAGGGAACGGGAAGGAGTGTAGGGGTGAAGTAAGTTGGAGAGATAGGCAGGAGCGTAGTTTTTCAGGGATTTGTAGCAGAGAGACAGAATCTTGTATTGGATGCGTTGGGGGATGGGGAGACAGTGAAGGAATTTGAGCAAGGGAGTGATGTGGTCGGATATTTTCTTTCTGAGGAAGAGACGGGCAGCATTGTTCTGGACGCGCTGCAGAGTGAAAGTGGTTGAGTGAGGGAGGCCGGAAAGGAGAGAGTTGCAGTAGTCAATGCGAGATAAGTTGAGAGAGATAGCAAGTTTGCTGCTAGCTTCGGTGGTGAGGTATTTCCTTATTTGACTGGTGCGGCGAAGGTGGAAATAGCATGCCTTGGCCGTGGCGGAGACGAAGCTGGTCATAAAAAGAGAGGAATCGAGGATAACGCCGAGGTTCTTGGCCGAGTCAGAGAGAGAGATGGGGGTGCCGTCGAGTTGAAGGTGGAGAGAGGGAGGGAGCTGGGAAAGTTTCTGGCGAGTGCTTACCAGCATGGCTTCCGTTTTGTCGTCGTTCAGTTTAAGCTTGTTTGCTGTCATCCAGTTTTTTACGTCTTCGTAGCAGTCAGCCGTGCGAGTCCGTAGTGACTGAGTGTTGTCGAGTTTGTCTTTGTCTAGTAGTTGTGAGTCGTCAGCTTAGAGGTGGTGGTGTATGTGGCGGATGATGTTGGACAGGGGAGAGGTGTAGAGTATGAAAAGGACCGGGCCCAGGACGGACCCCTGTGAAACGCCGCAGGAGAGCCTGACTGGGTTGGAGGAGACGCCGTCGATGGTGACGGACTGCTCTTTGTCGGAGAGGTAGGAGAGAAACCAGGAGTGAGCAGAGTCAGTGATACCAAAGGAGTGGTGAAGGCGGTGGAGGAGGATAGAGTGGTCTATAGTGTCGAAGGCGGCAGAGAGATCGAGTAGCGTAAGAAGGGAGATGTTGCCCGAATCGGTGGAGAGAAGCAGGTCGTTCAGGATATGTAGAAGGGCTGTCTCAGTGCTGTGATGTTTGCAATAGGCGGACTGGAAGGGACTGATGAGGTTGTTGTCGGCGAGGTGGAGGTTGAGCTGGTTCAAAACAACCTTCTCAAGAAGCTTGGACAGGAAAGAGAGATTGAGACTGGGCGATAGTTCTTGAGTTCGTTTGGGTCGAGGTTGTGTTTTTTGAGGAGAGGACGGACTTGAAGATATCGGGGACGGAGCCATTTTCTAGAGATGTGTTGATGATGTCGGTAATGAAGGGCAGAAGTTTTGGAAGACCGTCCCGGTAGAGAGAAGCTGGAAGGGGGTCTAGTTCGCAGGTTTTGAAAGGCATGGACTTTATGGTCTTGAGGACTTCATCCTGAGAGACGGGGCGGAAGGACGAGAGGGGAGTGTCGGAAAAAGGGGGGTCGGGAGGGCAAGGTGGAGAAAGCAGAGTGTCGAGTGTGTTGCGCAAAGTTTGGATTTTGTCGGAAAAATAGGTGGAAAAAGTGGACGGGAGTTCTTCTTTGCTGTGTGTGTTGGGGAGAGGAGAGTCTTTAGAAGTGCCTAGGAGTGTGTTCATGGTAGCGTAGAGGGTTTTGGAAGAAGTGGATTCCAAGATATTGTTTTGAAAGTGTTTAAGTTTGGAGTCGGAGATCATTCTGCAGACTTTGGATCTGGTGGTTTGGAAGATCTGTCTGTGAACGGTGAGGTCGGATGAGCGCCAGCGGCGTTCCGCTTGTCGGCGCTCGCGCTTGGCCTCAGCTATGTCGTCAGTGAGCCAGGGGGAGGGGAGTTGGTTGGGTATGGAGCAGGTGGTGACAGAGGCATTGGGTGTCTAGAAGTATTCGAAGGGAGGAATCGAAATGGGATGCAAGATCGGGAGAGGGGGCATGGACCAAGAGAAATTCAACAGCTTCGTTGAAGAAGCTCTCTCGGTTGACAGGTTTTAGTTTGCGACGCGAGACAAGGAGCTTGGGTTTTTTTCGGGGGAGGTAGGTTGAGGGAGACGAGAATAGCGAGGTTGTCAGAGGGAAGCACAGAGGAGATGTCAGAGTCGAGAAAGAGTTGATCGTAGGTGCGGGTGATGATCCAGGCTAGGGTGTGGCCGAGTCGGTGGGTGGGTTTAGTGATGTGTTGTGTAAGATTATGGTTTGAAAGTGACGTGCAAAGGTGTTTTGTGTCAGGGTGGTCGGGTTTGTCGAAGTAGAAGTTGAAGTCGCCAAGAAGGATGTTTTCCGGGTCGTGTGCTGTAGTGGTCGTGGAGGAGGTCAAACTCGGTGAAGAACATGGAGTTTGTGAGTTTGTTTTGAGAGCTTGGAGGGGGGCGATAGATACATGAGAAGATGAGGGACTGGCCAGGGAGTGTTGCTACGGCCTCGACAGATTCAAAGGAGGGATGAGCAAAAGGGAGAGACTGAGAGAAGGAGAGGTGAGCAGAAAGACAGTCCCTGTAGATGATGGCAATGCCACCCCATCTGGAAGCACGCGGGAAGGAGGCCAGGCGGTAGCCACTCGGAGTGACGCTGGCGATGATGGGTGTTAATCGCCAGCTGAGCGGAGCCACGTTTCGGTGATCACGACAACATCTAGGTCATTGTCTAGAATGAAATCTGAAATCACGTCGGCTTTGCCATCTTTGCAGACAGACTGTGCATTGAACCGACACAGTTTTAGGTTGGATGAGACAGAAGAGAAAGAGGGAGAAGAAACGGACGAAAAAGAGGACAAAGGAGGAGGAGGGTGGGGAGGGGGGAAAGAGGATGGAGGGGGAAAGAGGAGGGAGGGGGAGAGGGGGAGGAGGAAAAGACGGGGAAGGAGAACCGGGCAAGAAAGAGGGGGGAGGAGGAGGAGTGAGTGAGTGAGTAAGTATAGATTGCTTTACGTCTCGCAAGCGACAAAGGCCTTCTCAGGACGTGCCTGCGCTAAATGAAGAAAAGAACTGCAAGAAGCGCAGACAGGAGGGAGAATTTCAAAAGAAAAATACGGATGAATGGACCAGAAAGACAGAAATACAAACCCCAAAAAGAGTAGAACCCATCTTGCAGGGGTTAGACAAGGTGACCCTAGGAACTAAAAAGTAGACAACCCCACCAAGGTCCCCTAGGGCAGACCCGGGGGGGGGGGGGAGGAGGAGGAAGGGGAGTAGAAAAAGATGAGGAAGAGGGAGGGGGAGGGCGAAGGGGAGGAGAAAGGTGGGAGAGGGGACAAGGAGGAAAAAGCAGGCGAAGGAGGAGGGGGTGAGGGGAGGAAGGGGAAGGAGGGTGGGGGAGGGGGCGCCGAGGAGAGCAGGGAGCAGTAGATGAGGAAAGGGAGGAGAAGAAATGGGAGAAGAAGAAAGGGATGGGGAGAAGACGGGGAGGCTGGGGAAGGTGGAAGGGCATAGGAAAAGAGAAAGAAGTGTGTGGTTGTGTTTGTGGTGGTGAGTCTTGCCTTTGCTAATTCCGCCCTTACGGCCTCTCTTTCGCGATCAAATGCCGTTTAAGGCATCTGCAACACTGTCGGCGGCACCGGCTGCGCAGTAGGTAGCGTGGCGACGTAGAGATAGCAGTTGTTGGCGTGTTCATCTGATGAGCATGATTGTTTGTGAGGACAAGAAAGAGAAAGACGGGAAGAGGGTGCAGTAGGGTGTGTGTGTGTGAGAGTAAGTGTGTGTGTGTGTGTGTGTGTGTGTGTGTGTGTGTGTGTGTGTGTGTGTGTGAGTGTGTGTGTGTATGTGTGTGTGTGTGCGTGTGTGTGTGTGTGTGTGTGTGTGTGTGTGTGTGTGTATGTGTGTGTGTGTGTGTGCCGGTAAGTGTGTGAGCGGTGTGGTAGGGGAGCGACCTGATAATACGCAAGGGAGAAAATGTACAGTAGGGTGTGTAAGTGTGTGTGTGTGTGTATGTGTGTGTGTGTGTGTGTGTGTGTGTGTGTGTTTGTGCCGGTGTGTGTGTGTGTGCGTGTGGTAGGGGAGCGACGCTGAAAATACGCAAAACCAACACTGAAAGGGCAAAATGGATACGGGTGAAAATTAACAAGCAGCAGACAATCTCGGTCGGTCAGCGGCGAGATCGGACAAAGGCGCCGAAAGTGGGAAGGGCGAGATGTCGACGGGAGATAAAAAGATTTGGGGCAGCACACGTAAACCTATAGAACGGTATGAACACGAACGAGTTTACAACAACCAAGCAACAGATGCAACCGAAGGTGGCAAACAGACTAACACAGGAAACACTTAACACACTTGCGCGCAGCACATAAAAACAGGGCAGCGGAAGGGCCCCGCGGACCTACGCTGCGGAAGAAGCAAAATAACGACGTAAACAAAGTTAAAAAAACAGACACTATTCAATACGATACCACTCGAACAGCAACCAGATCTGATGAAAAACAAGCATACAATCCTCATCAGCGCACTCTTATACGGTACTCAGCAGACTTTCAGCACACGTAAACACAGTACATCCAACGAAAAATCACTAAAACACTGGGAGCGGAAAACAAGATGGCGCCCGTAAAAAGAGACATTCAATTACAATATGCTCGGAGGCTTTCTTAGCCACCCACTTAAGAAAGTATTTTGCCAAGTTTCAAGCTTGTGTGTACCGGGACGGTCTCCCAAAACTTTTGCCCTTCATTATCGACATCATCAATACATCTCTAGAGAATGGCTCCGACCCCGATATCTTCAAGTCCGCCTTCGTCCGTCCTCTCCTCAAAAAACACAACCTCGACCCAAACAAACTCAAGAACTACCACCCAGTCTCCAATCTCTCTTTCCTGTCCAAGCTTCTTGAGAAGGTTGTCCTCAACCAACTCAACCTCCACCTCGCCGACAACAACCTCCTCAGTCCCTTCCAGTCTGCCTATCGCAAACATCACAGCACTGAAACAGCCCTTCTACATATCCTAAACGACATGCTTCTCTCACCTGGAACACTCTCCCACTCTCTCTCTCCGTCAGAAACACTTTCTCTCTCTCCTCCTTCCAGTCCGCCCTCAAAATTCACCTCTTTCAACAATTCTAGCACTATATCACCACACTCCCCACCGCCAAGCTGACCGTCGTAATGTATTTTCACTATTTGTGGTACGTGAGTCATTGTCTAAAGCGTGCGCATGCGTGTGCGAGTTGTGAGTGCGCGCTTAGAGTTATAATTATTATAAGATAAGCGCATTATAAATACCGTAATTATTATTATTTATTACAAAAATATTAGAGATTCTCTTGTTTACATACATACGCACACACATACATACATACATACGCACATATGTGACTGAGCCGAGGGGATGTGATGATGTGCAGGTGGTGTGGGTTGTGTTTGACAAAGGGAGCTAACTCCTGTCCATGGTTCTGGTTCTTTTATTTCATAACAACAAAAGGCAATACAGGGCACTCGACCCGCAGTCTAGTTTCCAGAAACACAGTGAAATACTCGACGTGAAACCGGTACGCTACAAGCCACACGCACTGATAATGGTACGCAAATAGTCAGTCAGCTAAGTGCGCCAGATGCTCGGCTTTAAATAGGCATAGCGCGGGCCGCCGAGAGAGCAACTCCCTGGCGTCGGCGAAACCGCTAGACTAGACAAAGAAACTAGCAAAAACTGTGCTAGTTGGTACATGAATAAACTTTAATAACTAGCGAACTATACATTCAATACTAATAAATTTTAGCATTTCCGATAGGGAATTTGAAGGGCTTTACAATGAACTAAATTATGAAACGCTTAATACTAAACTGAATTCAATATGTTTTTTTAATGACTGCCACACAAGGGAAGTGAAACGCAAAAAAGTATGAAAAACGTAAATCTAACCAAGACTGATTACAGATCGTACAAAATCAAATAGATATTCTAAAAGCAGGAACTGTGCTGAATCTAATGACTATCGAAACAGCTTTCTACGTTTAATAGAACGGAAGCTATGAAGCTTTAAAAATAAACAGAAAACACGTTACAAAACCATTACTAAAACGGAAGACTCGCCGCGCCACGCAAGTGGTGCCGTCACGGCTAGCGGCTGAACGGGGAACCTCAGACGTGGACTAAAAATAGCTACATGAGGACAGAGGCTTATGGCGCTCTGCTACATCCCCAACAGCTCTAACACTACAGCGTCCTCGCTGTAGGTTAAACAAATCAACATAAAACAGTTCGACCACAACATCAATACAGCGTGCACGCAACAAACAAAAACAAAGTCCACATCACTAATGTAGTTAATCTAGACCCACGTCCATGTCCACACATTTACTGTTGCAGACTAGATACCCCAAGGCATTTTTTCAAACTCAGCTTGCATAGCAAAACACTTGTTGCAGGTTACAGCCTTAGGACTAACCGTGGAATTCATAACCTGAACAAAGTGAGCTAAGTAGAAAAATGAAAGTCAGTCACTAAGCCAAGTTACTGTAAATAGTGAAAGGAATCGAAACACAGTACAACAGTCCATTTAAAACTAACATTCCTTCCAAAACATTTACGATACTAAAACAGTTCTCCATGAAAACTTTACTGTACTAAAAACAAAGCACAGAGCAAAACAAAAATAAATTTAAAAAAAATAAAAATCAATGTCTCTGGACTAAAATAGAGCACAAAACTAACATAATATGATATAATAATGTTCAAGCCACCGTGGGTCACTGTTTCAATCACTGGTCACTGAAACCGACTGCATTGATTGATTGATTGTACATTGCTTAACGTCTCGACAGCAACAAGACTTTCTCAGGACGTGAGACTACGGACTGCAGACGAAGTAGTAACTGTCCGAACGACAGAAAATGTTTATACGGACACACAATTGGTTAGTGTACAGGCTTCGCCTTCTGCGCCAGCCGCTCGGAGTGGCGCACAGCCACGGTCGGTCTTGTTTTCTCGACAACCCTGCTTGGTCTAGAACCTGATGCAAGACCCTTAGGTGGTACAGGAGGGTTGTCACATCTCATGGTTGGCTCTGCCTGTCCGTAGTCCGGATGCACACGTTTTAGTTGGTCGAGGTTTCGGGTGCTCTCTCTGTGGAGTAATCCCCATATGTGAATGTCTACATTTGGTTCAAGTTGTTCGTATTTGGGTGATCTATAAAAAAAAAGCTTGACGAACATGGCAAACACCGCCTCGTGTCTTTGCTCTCTGTGAGACTGTCGTCTGCCACACAGCACATGCAACATACACCCAAACACGCCTGATTCTACATGGTGTCAGAAGTGGGATATAGTAAGTCTTTTACTCTGGAGCATCAACAGATCGTCACACGGAAAAAGTTCGACGGGAAAGACTTTTCGCATCGATTGTTACATTTGTTTTCCCGTCCTCGGACACATAACGACGAACGTTGCGGCATCTCAGAAGACACGACTACTTCCTTATCGAACGCTGTAGCGTGATTGTAGTGAAGGGACGACACCAACCATAGAGAAAGAAAGACAGAAAGACGTTTTGTTCGTTTTGGGGACTGCAGAGTTCGTCTTATCGTTGTTGTACGGCGGTAACGTTACACGCGTGTTCTGACCGGCGCGGCGGTGGCACAGTTGCTACGACCCACGGACAGTGTAACCTGTTTATCGAGGACGATTTTGGACACACCAGCTGATCATGGAACTTTGATGCTTGCCCACAAAACGGGATTGAACTTGTAAATTCAATTGCCAGTAAATATTTTACTTCTTTGCGGTATACAAGTAACATAAACTATCATCTACTACAAACATAACAACAACAACAAACATTCAAGGCATTACTGCAGTGATACAGACAATTATGTTGCATCTTTTATATGTTTTGTGACTATTGAACTGTGTTTTGAATTTGAAATATTTTGACCACATACATTAGTAGTATCCTTTTTAAGAGTTATTATTACTGAAACCGCATCTTAGGTAGTAAGTAGCAATTTCAAAGTTCCCATTTAGCAGTCATGTCTGATGAAGATGAACACCCTCAGCAGGTCCCCAAGCATTTCACAAGTTCTATCCCTGTCCCTTCCAAGCTAGATTTGCAGGGAGATGCTGAGCAGAGCTGGAGAAGATTCCATCGACAATGGAAAAATTACTCCATCGCCAGCAGACTAAATAAAGAAGAAAAGTCGTATCAATGCGCAGTCTTCCTTGCCTGTGTGGGCGAAGAGGCACAAGAAATATATGAAGGGCTACCGTTCGGACCTCTCGAAGACAACACAGACATTGAAACTGTTATCAAGAAATTTGAAGAGTTTTGTATTGGCGCCACCCATGAGGTGTACGAATCGTTCAAATTCCATAGCAGACGACAAGAAGAGGGAGAAACCATTGACGGGTACGTTGCCACTTTGAGAAAGCAGGCGAAGAATTGCAAATTTGGAGACCAAGAGGAGAGAATGATACGAGACAGAGTGGTGATCGGTATAAAAGACGACCACGTAAGACAGAAGCTGCTTGAGGAAAAAGAACTGGATCTGAAGAAAGCTGTCCAAATTTGCCGGGCATATGAAGCTTCACAGATGCAGGTGCTACTGAAAGCTCTGTAAACAGGCCGAAACAGACAAATTCTACTCCTACAAAAGACCTACACTCTCCTTCAGGTCTAGCAGGTGTTGCTTCTGAGAGAAGACAGAATTGCACTCGATGTGGGGGAAGATCACATCGAAGAGCTGTGTCCAGCGCAGAAAGCAAAATGCCTGCGCGCGATGCTCCAAAATTGGTCACTATGCAAATTGTTGTAGAACACGCATTGTCCAGGAAGTTGAAGAACAGCCTTTTCTGGGAATGATAATAAGCGAGGTCACATGCGACCCCTGGAAGGTGAAAGTAAAAATGAATAGTCAAGAAACAACCTTCAAAATGGACACAGGGGCGGACGTGACAGTCATTCCAGAAAGCAAGTTGCCCGAAGGTATCAGACTCAGGCAAACAGACAGAAAACTGTATGGTGCCAGCCGAGAAAGCATTGCAGTCAAGGGCGTGTTTTCAGCTAAACTGCAGTACCAAGGAAGATCAATAACAGATGACATTTACGTCATTCAGAATCTGGGAGAACCTTTGCTTGGTCGACCAGCCATTTCAAGCCTAGAGCTTCTTGTTCGAGTCTGTGAGGTTAGCACAGACAGTTGTCGTGCAGAATTTGCTGAGCTTTTTGGAAAATTGGGAAAGGTTGAAAACTCCTACCGGGTACATTTGAAAGATGACGCTCACCCATTTGCTGTTGCAACGCCAAGAAGGTTGGCACTTCCTCTGCAAAACAAAGTCAAAGAAGAGCTCCAGAATCTCCAAGAGATGGGAGTGATTCGGCCTGTCACTAAGCCCACGGATTGGTGCGCCCCAATCGTTGTTGTTCCAAAATCTTCAGGGAAGATAAAACTTTGCGTTGATTTCACTAAGCTCAATGAAGCTGTGAAAAGAGAGAATTTCCCTCTGCCGTCTACGGATGAGCTACTAGCCAAACTTGCGGGAGCCACAGTCTTCACAAAGCTTGATTGTAACCAGGGGTTTCATCAGATCCCGCTAGACCCAGCATCCCAAGAACTCACAACATTCATCACACCCTTTGGGAGGTTTTGCTACACAAGGCTCCCCTTCGGCATCAGTTCCGGGCCTGAGATATTCCAGAGGATGATGTCACAGCTGCTCTCAGACATTCTGGGCGTGGTGTGTGATATGGACGACATCCTAGTGTATGGGACGACCCAGAAGGAGCATGATCAGGCCGTCAGAAAAGTGCTCAACAAGCTGAAGGAGACGGGCCTTACGCTGAATGCAGAAAAGTGTGAATTCTCAAAGGAATCGGTGAAGTTCTTGGGACACATAATCTCCAGCAAAGGAGTACACATCGACCCTGAAAAGCTTCAAGCGATCGTCAACTTCCCCAGACCAACCAACGTGAGTGAGTTACGGCGTCTGTTAGGGATGCTCAACCATGTGTCCAAGTTTGCAGGATCTAACCTAGCAGAGATCAGCAAGGCTCTGAGAGAGCTTCTCAAGAAGGACACCGAGTGGACCTGGAACAGGATGCACGAACGAGCGTTCCAGAAAATCAAGGAGCAATTGAGTTCAGCACCAGTCCTTGCCCACTATCACCCTAACAAGAAGACAAAATTGTCAGCGGACTCCTCTTCATTTGGACTCGGAGCGGTCCTTTTACAACAACAAGAGGACGGGACGACAAAACCTGTCTTCTATATCTCAAGGGCACTCACAGCAACTAAGCAGCGGTATGCTCAAGTGGAGAAAGAAGCACTGGCGGTCACATGGGCGTGCGAAAAGTTCGCACCCTACATCCTTGGACTCAAGGACCTGACGATAGAAACTGACCATAAGCCGCTCCTTGCCCTCCTGAAGACAAGAAACTTGGACGAGTTATCTCCCCGAATCCAGAGGTTCAGAATGAAGCTCATGCGCTATGCCTATCAGATAGAGTATACAAGGGGAAATAACCTTACCACAGCAGATGCTCTATCGAGAGCACCTTCACAGTTGCCGGACCTGGAAGACAAACAGTTGGAAGAAGAAACGAATGCGATGGTGCATCAGGTCGTCAGCAGCTTACCCTGCACTGAGCCTCGCTTAAACGAAATCAGCCAGAAACAGCAAAGTGATGAGCTTTGTCAAAAGATCATCAGATACTGTCAGCATGGTTGGCCTGACAAGTGTCCAGAGGACCCAGCATGGAAGCCATACTGGTCTGCTCGAGCCGACACCAGTCTTCAAAATGACCTTCTCTTACATGGTTCAAGACTCATCATCCCTGAAGCCTTGAAGCAAGACATTCTTGGAAGGCTTCATACGGGTCATCAAGGCGTTGTCCAGACCCGTGCATTGGCTCGCGAAAGCGTGTGGTGGCCAGGGCTCTCTGTGCAGATAGAGAAACTGGTCAATAACTGCCTTGTCTGCACGAAGGAGAGAAAAGTTCCTCCCGAACCCTTTCAACCGTCCCCAGTCCCAGAGTACCCTTGGCAAACTGTTGGCACAGATCTCTTGGAACTAGATGGGAAACACTACCTGTTAGTCATGGACTATTACTCCAAGTTCATCGAGATTTGCGTTTTGAATTCCACAACTTCGCAGATAGTGATAAATCACATGAAGGGTTTCTTTGCTAGATATGGAATACCCGAGAAAGTAGTGTCCGACAACGGACCTCAGTTCTCCTGCAGACAATTCAAAGACTTCGCAGAAGAATATGAATTCAGGCACGTCACAAGCAGTCCTCATAACCCACAATCAAACGGAGAGGCTGAAAGGGGTGTCCAAACCGTCAAAAATCTTCTCAAGAAGACGAAGGACCCCTACAAAGCCATGTTGATGTACCGAGCGACTCCATTGCAGCATGGGAAAAGCCCAGCAGAGTTGTTGATGGGACGTACAATCAGGACCGTTGTGCCTGCTAATCTGTCGCAGCGGAAACCTCAAAGTCAACACTTATTTCAAGAAAAGGAGATGGAACCGAAAAGGGTGATGAAAAAGAACTTTGACAGAAGACACAGAGCAAGAGCCCAGCGAGAACTGAAACCTGGCCAGGCTGTATGGGTAGGACCTCAACGCCAAGACTCTGGAGTCATTGTTCGCAAAGTCAGTAACCGTTCTTATGAAGTCCGCACGCAGTGGGGAACACTGAGACGAAATCGTCGCCACCTGACTCCCCAAGGTGTCCCCATGCATTTGCTACCACCCAGAACCTTGAATCACCACGACTTTCTGCGTGCACCACTAGAGAAAGCTGAAACTACAAATCTCAAGGAGCCCGAGCAGCCTCGCGCTACACCCGACGAAGTGCCTGTGAGCCCTAAAGGCGCTGTCGCACCCCCTGTCGCTCCCCACAGTGCTATCGACCCTGCTCCTTCCCCAGCTCCTCCGCTTCGGCGGTCTAGCCGCATTAGCAGAGCCCCCCGATAGACTCGATCGGTGAGGGTTAGGCCCCTCTGCGTTCCTCACAGCATTTCATCTTATGTTTGTTATAAATAATTCATTTTTCATGGCGCAGCCATAGTTTCTTTTATTTTGTTTGATGGTTACAATTAGTTCAAAGGTTTTAGATTTGAAAATGTCCATTTCGGCTTAGAAAGGGGGATGTGGAGTAATCCCCATATGTGAATGTCTACATTTGGTTTGTTCGTATTTGGGTGATCTATAAAAAAGCTTGACGAACATGGCAAACACCGCCTCGTGTCTTTGCTCTCTGTGAGACTGTCGTCTGCCACACAGCACACGCAACATACACCCAAACACGCCTGATTCTACACTCTCGACCACCATCACGCGGTCGGATGCAGTAGACGTCGGTGTTCGGGTATGGCTGACGTGTCACCACATACACGTCTGGTCGGTAGGGATGTTGGATTTTGGTGCAGCCCGACCCGTGGTATTTGATAAGAACCAAGTCGCCAGGCTGACGACCACGAGGTTTGGCGGCTTGGTCTCCAGGCTTGTTTCGTTTGGCAGCAGCTCGGTCCATATTCTCCCGTGCTCGATGGTTGATGGGAGAGACGGTCTTTCGGAGATGTTTTTCCCACTCGATGGGGCCCTTAACCATCAGAGCAGGAGTCCCTAGCAGCCGATCAATGTTCAGGTGTGGCTTTTGGCCAAACATAAGCCGGTACGGGGAAAACTTGGTGATGGAGTGGGGCGTACAGTTGTAAGCAAAGACCAATTCTGGCAGGTGTTTCGGCCAGTGTCGTTGTTAGTCCTTGCTGAGGCTGCGTAGGAGATTGATCAAGGTGCGGTTGAATCTCTCGCACTGCCCGTTTCCCTGGGGATGATAAGGGGTAGTGCGGCTCTCCTTGATGTTGTACTCGCTGCATAGAGCCTGGATAATCTCTGCCTCAAAGCTGCCTCCTCGGTCGCTGTGGAGTTGTTCCGGTGGCCCATACTTGTTGAACCACTCACTGATGAGTTTCTTGGCGGCGGTTAAAGCTGTCTCGTTGCGGGTAGGGATGGCTTGGGCAAACTTGGTAAAGACGTCTGTCATTACCAAGACATGCTCGGTACCATCAGAAGCCATCTCAAGTGAAATAAAGTCCACGGCCAGAATCTCGTTGGGACGACTGGCTGCTAGACGACCTTGTGCAAAACTGTGTTGAGTGGAGGGCCGAGCAAGGATGCATGGTTGGCACTTGGTAAGGTGCTCCTTCACTTACGCGTGCATTCCCGGCCAGTACACTCGGGACTGTAGCAGCTGCATGGTGCGATCGTACCCTTGATGGCCCATCTCGTCATGAACTGCCTGAAAGGCTTTCAGGCGAAGGGGAATGGCAAGACCAGTTGGCCGAGCTGTCCGGTGTCTGGGTTGCAACACTGGCGGTGAAGCACACCTCGCCCATCGATGTAGAGCCGGTCGAACTGGCGGTCGAGCGCTTTCAGAGCAGGCTGGTCTGGTGGCACAAGCGGCTTCTGTGGAAACACTGTGAGTACTGGCCCGATGATATGGTCGGCCAGCTGCATCTGCCGTAATTGGTCAGGTTCCGCTGCTGAAGTGTCGGACTTATCTTCTCCTGGTCTATGGATAGGCAGGACAGGGGCGACTTCCATGGCGGGGTTTGCTGCTAGGCGTTTGCAGCGCTGCTCTGCCGCCTTGGCATACAGGGCAGGTTGAATTGCGACGCCTCTGCATCCCGGTCCATGGACTGTGGACAGTGTAGTAGCACTCACGACGACCTCGCTGCAGCATGCTGCAACGTTTCCATCACCTGAAACAGTGTCACTGGGGGGTCTTGAGAGGGGATCGGCTGGGTTGCGTCTGCCTGGCTCGTACTTGACGTCGAAGCTAAAGGGTGAGAGTTGGGCTGCCCAACGCTGTTCGATAGCCCCTAGCTTTGCCGTCCGATGGTGGATTAGGGCACTGTTGTCAGTGATGAGAGTGAAGTGCGACCCGATCAGGTAGTGCCTGAACTTGTCAGCTATGGCCCACTTCATGGCGAGGAATTCCAGCTTGAAACTGCACTGGTGCGACTGGTAGTATCTGTGTTCTGGTGGGCGAAGACGACGACTGGCGTAGGCAATGGGTTTGGTGCAGCCGTCCTCCTGCTTCTGTTACAGAATCGCACCAAGTCCATTCTGACTGGCGTCGGTCTGCACGATGAACGGCTTGGAAAAGTCGGCATACCCCAGCGTAGGTGCAGTTGTCAGCGCCTCCTTCAGCTTCTGGAACGCGGCATCATGTTCCGGACCCCAACAATCGGTGATGTTGGATGACTTCTTCCTGGAGTTCGCACTTGACTGCGCCACGAGGTCATGAAGAGGCCCTGCGATCTGGGCGAACCCACTGACGAAGCGCCTGTAGTAGGAGGCAAACCCCAGGAAGCGACGAAGTTCTGTTGTGGTAGTTGGAACCGACCAGTTCTTGACCTCCGAAATCTTCTCGTCCTCGCATTGGATACCATCAGCTGAGATGGTGTGGCCCAGATAGCTGACCTCGCGGGGCAAGAACTGACACTTCTCACGGCGCAACTTCAGCCCGGTGTCAGCTATCCTCTTCATTAGCTTGTGCAGATGGCCCAGATGCTCTTCAAACGTGTGCGATTATACCAGGAGGTCATCCAGGTACACCAACACATGTTCAAAAAGGAAATCTGATATGACCCTGTGCATGAGCCGCTGAAAGGTTGCTGGAGCTGAAGTATACCCGAACTTCATACGCGTGTACTCATAGAGGCCAAACGGGGTGCAGAAGGCAGTCTTGGGCTGATCATCCGGGTCCATCGCTATCTGGTGGTACCCACATGCGAGGTCGAGTGTAGAGAAGTACTTGGCACCAGCGAGAGCGTCGAACGACTCCTGGATCCTGGGCAGGGGGTATGCGTCACCGACAGTCTTTGCGTTCAACCTCCTGTAGTCGACGCAGAGGCGAAGACTGCCGCCCTTCTTTCGGACCGGAACCACAGGCGAAGCGTATGGGCTGTGGCTCTCGGTGATGACACCTGTCTCCTTGAGGCCCTGCAGATGGTGACGAACCTTGTGCAGCAGGTCAGGACGGATGCTCCGGTATGGTTGGCTGACTGGCACCTCGTCGACTGTGGGAATTTTGTGGCAGACGACATCTGTGTACCCCAGATCTCCATCTCCTGCTGAGGAGACGTGATGGAACTCTCGAAGTAGGGCCTGTAGCTGGAGACGCTCACTTTCGGTGCCTGCGAAGTCAGGAAACTCAAAGTCGTCGACTGGAAGTGGGGGAGGTGGTCCCTGATGGTCTTATTTTCTGCTGACAGAGATCATGTTGCAGGAGATGGTGATCTGTCGTGCTTCTTCACTCACCACCGAATCGACGACTTCCAGCACGGCCACTGCAGTCCGCGGGCTAAGGACGATCAGCTCATCGGTGAGGTTTGCTACCCGCACAACATGCCGCCGGTCCTCCACCTTCATGAGGGTGGGGACAAGCAACAGGCCGTGGGGCAGAGGTGCAGCCAGACGTGACGCTAAGAGCAGGCTGCCATCAGCGTAGCGAGGACCTGTTACTTGTATGCTGGAGAGAGATTGTGGCTCGACCTCGATCCTTTCCGTCGTTCTGGCGATCTTCCTTCCTGGGCTATGCTTGTCCTTTGCTGCCTTGATGATGGGTGTCAGCTGATCTGGTGATGTCTTGCAACGCCCAAGAATGTTCATACCTATCAGTGCCATAGACTCACGCTTGCTGGGAATGGTGTCCTTCAGTACGAGTACGGGAACATTGTCTATCCTATTTTCAAAAACGGTCACATTTACTACTATAAGTCCACAATACTCTATGGGCAATCCATTTGCCGCTGTCAGCATAATAAAGTTCGCCGGCATGATGGTGGCGTCGAGATGTTGTCGGACCCAAGCTTCGGTGACGGTGGTGACCTCGCTGCCCGTGACGATCAAAGCGTCCAACTGTTCATTATTAAACTTGACACAGCAGACAGGGCGCTGGCCCACTAGACCAGGATAGCTTGTGCCCCCCCGTTGCCTGACCACAGACAACGGGGGTCTCTAGTTTTCCTGTGATGGCTGTGGTGGCTGCATCGAAGGCTGCTGCACTGATGGCTGGTAGGGAGCTGAAAATATGCGGGCTGTGGGTGAAACTGGTGCTGTACCTGGTACAGGGTGGCATGTTGGAATATGGGTACACAGGAACAGTCTGGAAGCCAATGGCTGTGGTACCCGGGGCGTGATGGGACTTGTAACCTCCCCGACCCTGCTGTCCTCGCAGGCCCCGACCTCGTCCTCGGGAACCATGGCCGCCCATCCGCTGCTGGTACTGCTGTTTGGCCTGGCAGTCAGCTTCACGGTGCCCAGGCTGCTGGCACCAGAAGCAACGGAAGACCTTGCTGTGGCGAAGGGGTTCTTGAGAGGTTGAAGCTGGCTGTCGATGAGTGTCCTCCAGTCTTGCAGTCAAAGCGGCCACTGTGAGTCGCAGCTCCTCAATTGTCTGGCTCATAGGCGCTCCCAGGGCTGCGTCCGAATCTGGATTCTCACGAAACCAGCGGCGGGCCTCGTCCCTAACAGCAAGGAAGGTGATATTTCCATCTTGCTGCACCAGGCTACGGAGATATGTCCGCAGCGCAGACGAGATGACTCCGTCCACAAATTGATCCCGCAGGATCGTCGCAGGCACTGCCCCTGGTGTAGATTCGTTGGCCTGATTGGCCAGGGCCGACAAGGCTTGGGCGTAGGCCAGGAGGTCCTCGGTGATCCCTTGTCTTCTGGCGTGGAGTTTGTTAAGGCGATCAATGACCGGGTAGGACTGCAGAAAGGTGCTGGCTATAATGTCGATTACCTGCGCTGCAGTAGCCCGCTGGTCTGCTGGCCGAACCAGGACTTCTTCCTCAGCTGCGCCACGAAGGAAGCTGATGATCCATTCCGCGCCTGTCTCCGCTGGGATGTTGTACGCACGGATGGATCGCCTGGCTGCGTCAAGGACGCTAGCGGCCGAGCATCCTGTCTCGTCCCCAGTAAAGGTGGGAAGATGTCGCGGCTGGATGGCTTGGCTGAACGATGATATGTGGTGGAGGCTGTTGGTCCCCATGCCTCGCCCTGCTTGACCCTCTTCTTCGCCGAGATCCGGAGCCTGCTGCCTACGTTGGTGTCGCTTGCGCCGCCCTGTCATGGCCACCTTAACATTTCGCCCTGCATTGCTTTTTGTTGGTTAGCTCCTTCTCCCACTCATCCTGCTCGCAGCGCCAGTTGTGACTGAGCCGAGGGGATGTGATGATGTGCAGGTGGTGTGGGTTGTGTTTGACAAAGGGAGCTAACTCCTGTCCATGGTTCTGGTTCTTTTATTTCATAACAACAAAAAGCAATACAGGGCACTCGACTCGCAGTCCAGTTTCCAGAAACACAGTGAAATACTCGACGTGAAACCGGTACGCTACAAGCTACACGCACTGATAATGGTACTCAAATAGTCAGTCAGCTAAGTGCGCCGGATGCTCGGCTTTAAATAGGCATAGCGCGGGCCGCCGAGAGAGCAACTCCCTGGCGTCGGCGAAACGGCTCGGCTAGACAAAGAAACTAGCAAAAACTGTGCTAGTTGGTACCTGAATAAACTTTAATAACTAGCGAACTATACATTCAATACTAATAAATTTTAGCATTTCCGATAGGGAATTTGAAGGGCTTTACATTGAACTAAATTAGGAAACGCTTAACACTAAACTGAATTCAATATGATTTTTTAATGACTGCCACACAAGGGAAGTGAAACGCGAAAAAACATGAAAAACGTAAATCTAACTAGGACTGATTACAGATCGTACAAAACCAAATAGATATTCTAAAAGCAGGAACTGTGCTGAATCTAATGACTATCAAAACAGCTTTCTACGTTTAATAGAACGGAAGCTATGAAGTTTCAAAAATAAACAGAAAACACACGTTACAAAACCATTACTACAACAGAAGACTCGCCGCGCCACGCAAGTGGTGCCGTCACGGCTAGCGGCTGAACGGGGAACCTCAGGCGTGGACTAAAAATAGCTACATGAGGACA
This sequence comes from Semisulcospira habei, assembly GCA_036245525.1. Classification (NCBI taxonomy): domain Eukaryota; kingdom Metazoa; phylum Mollusca; class Gastropoda; family Semisulcospiridae; genus Semisulcospira; species Semisulcospira habei. Next base: position 174,537,883 of record BTPG01000006.1, on the reverse strand, counting down.
GAGGCTTATGATGCTCTGCTACACATACATACATATAGTATACGCACATACGGTGCTTCGTGCCAAATGTACGTTCAGCAGCGAGGTTAGCGTAACTAGACATGAAGTACTTTTTATCTTGTTACTTCAATTGTTAGAGGTTTAGCCTGCCCGCCTTTGACATCATGGACATGCTATTAAATTCGTTCTACCATGACCTGTCCTAAAGTCCCTTCTATAAATAGAAGGGACTTAAAAAGGAAATTGCACCCAACTGAACAGCCTTTTGACTTAAAGTTACGATTAAACGAATCCTTCTTTCCATCCTAGAAAAGTCGAACATACTTTCTTTGCAAAAAAATCGATATCACAAAGTTCATTACCATTAGCAATGATTAACAAAGAGAGAAGAGATGATACATAAAACAGAGACCGACCGACTCAATGTGGTTATTTTCCTCAGTTCCTTCAAAATGCTTAATGTCTGGCTGTAAATAAAATAATAGTAACAATATATATATATATATATATATATATATATATATATATATATATATTATATATATATATATATATATATATATATATATATATATATATATATATATATATATATATATATATATATATATATATATATATATATATATATATGTGTGTGTGTGTGTGTGTGTGTGTGTGTGTGTGTATACCCATTCCATAAAGTTTATCCTTATTTGACACATATATTGATATGTTGTATAACAAGCAAATTAATATTCATGAACTTGCTCGATATACTTTCCTTCCCCAAATCCCTGGCTCCCTTGCATTTTCAAAACGGAAAGGCGAAATATGCTCATACCGCAACATTAACAAGCTCCTTATGTGTAGCAGTAAAGAAATACTTCTTAGTGTGTATGGACGCTCGAAATTTATATACTACACACACACACAAACGGAGAAAAGACGCCAGGAAACGTGTGAGTCGCTGGACTGACAAGTGAAATTGACAAAATGTCAGCTGGCGATATCAACAACCTGAGAAAAGAACTAAATAAACAAACCTGATGGCATTTTCCGCAATTATGCGTGATCTGGTTACATGCAGAATTTTTCTGAGCAACACGCACGGTTATACAATGCACTGATGTCTTCATAGTCAGACGAAATCTACGCGCCGAGTCGACATCGATATAGAGTCATCAGCTATTCTTTTTTGTTTGTTTGTCTGAACACCGCAATCAGCTCCAAAATAAATGACGCCAGGCACAGTTTTGTTTTGGACTGGGTACATAAATTATATCGAGAAACTTTTTGCTTAATATAGTGCCGATAACCGACAGATGTGATTACTTTACCCGAATCAAATGTCCTCGTCTTGCGACTCGGACATTTTGATAATATAATTTTTTTTTAATTTAAAAAAACAGAAGTATGATGCTTTACAGGCATAAAAGCAATCAGCTCTAGGATACGCTTTGATTACTAAAGTGTGCCGGGAAAACGGGTTCGCAATGTTGTCTTGCATCAATTGAGACTTTTTAAAACTTCTTTTCACAATCCATGTGAGTAGGCACACCTAAAAGAAGTTTTCTAGTAATATTAAATAGTAATTACGGTATTTATAATGCGCTTATCTTATAATAATTATAACTCTAAGCGCGCACTCACAACTCGCGCACACATGCACACGCTTTTCAAGTGACAATGACTCACGTACCACAAATACTTTACGACAGTCAGCTTGGGGTGAGGAGTGTGGTGATGTTATAGTGCTAGAACTGTTGAAAGAGGCGAGTTTTGAGGGCGAACTGGAATGAGGAGAGAGAGAGTGTTTCTGACGGAGAGAGAGTGGGAGAGTGTTCCAGGTGGATGGACCGTAGACGGAAAAGGAGCGGGGGCCGAAAGTGCTGAGTTTGGTGCGGGGATGTGGAGGCGGAGAGGGTCGGAGGCGGAGCGGAGGGAGCGGGAAGGAGTGTAGGGGTGAAGTAGGTTGGAGAGATAGGTAGGAGCGTAGTTGTTGAGGCATTTGTAGCAGAGAGACAGAATCTTGCATTGGATGCGTTGGGGGATGGGGAGCCAGTGACGGAGTTTCAGCAGGGGAGTGATTCTGAGGAACAGGTAGGCATCGTCGGAACTCTTCTAAGCGCAAAATGAAAAGACAACATAGAAGTCTTTCCTTTGACTACATTCAGATTTCATAAGTCAAATTAGCCCTTTTATTAACTCATTCAGCCCGACGCACGTATTTCCCAAATTTTGGAGGCGTCATATAACGACTATGCACCTGTTGCAGGAGATGGATCGACCAACATAATTCAAGGGTAGTGCAAGATTAGCTTGGCGCCTGTCAGCGCCAAGCTAAACTGGCACTACCCTTGAATTATTATGGTCGATCCATTTCCTGCTGTAGTGCGTCAGGGTTGAATGGGTTAAGACAGCTATTGCCAGCTACTGATCCTCTATTGTCGTTTGAAAGTCACTCATAGGAACACACAATATTGTCCGAGGTGTGCAGCATTCAACAATGAAACAAGATCTGAAGGTACCAATTTGTCGCTGTGTCTTCAGAAAAACCAAAATGGTTTAGTTCGTTTTATCTCAGAAAGAGCGAAACACGTCCGACTTATTCGAAGTTTGATCTAACGGAGTTATCCGTTGTAAAATTAGTCATAGAAAGAGAAACTGACTTTCTCTTTGCCACAGCTCTAGGCTGTTGTTGGCATCCTTCCGTCTCGGAAGACAATGGAGTATATGCGCTTGCTTGGTCAGTCCGTTTTTAAAATTTGCAGTGCCTGCTGTGACTATTCAGTCCAATGCGAGAGCGGCAGTGTCTGTTGCATTTGCTACAGGTGAAGCCTGTGACTGTTGCTGTGGGCACTGGCTCTTCGTTCTTTGGTTTGCTCTGCCTCTTCTCCTCCCACTGGTTTTCTCTGCTCCTTCTTTCGCTCTAGGCTGTATTGTCAGTCTTTAACAGTGGTCAGTGTATAATACGCACTGAGGATAAAAAGAAACGCGTACAGTACGCGCCTGAGAGCTTGGAAGTGCTTGCTGTAGTATGTTGTTTGATCTACGAGGGTCTTTATCTTTATATATATTTTGATACTACGATTATGTTTTAGTGGAGCTGATAGAATCACTTCCACTTTACTGTCACACACTTGTTTATCCATTGCAAAAATACCCCAAAGAAGTCGTTTCTACGGGTAGCTGACAGACTCTGGAAAATGATGATTCCGGTTGAGCGAGTGTTTAAAATGCTTCCAGTAAAGCATTCCTTGAAGTGTGGGAACAAGAAAAGACTGCACAGAGTCAGACAATGAAAGTGGCAACGTCGTCGCACAGTTCTTTAACGAAAACAACGGAGGAAGGAGAACAACTACGTTACTGGTAGTGTTAGTCGGGAGGTCAAATTGACTATTGCACCCAGCAGGCAGAAGGCCTTCGGCGTACACTGGCCAACAAGGGTTTGTGTAGCAAACCCCTGCTGCCAACAACTTATAATGTAGTATATTTGGCTTTGAAACTGAGAGAAGAATTTAAGAAAAGGTAACCTTTGTCGAAACAGTCTTTTTTTATTTAATTAAAAAACAACTATTTGAATTGTAAATTATCTCATTCAGCTCTGACGCACTACAGTAGGAGATGGGTCGACCATGATAATTCAAGGGTAGTGCCAGATTAGCTTGGCGCCTGTCCAACTAATCTGGCACTACCCTTGAATTATCATGGTCGACCCATCTCCTGCAACAGGTGCATAGTCGTTAGATGACGCCTCCAAAATTCGGGAAATACGTGCGCCGGACTGAATGAGTTAATTACTCTGAGGACCTTAACTTTGAGAAAGGTCTTTTCGTTCTTTAAATATCACGTTTCCTTTGCGTCCTCGGAGGTCTTGCTCTAACCATGCGTCGCTCGCCTTATCAACTCTAGTGAGCTCACTAAGGCCCGCCAGTTTTCCCGGCAATGATGTTATATGTCAGGTAGTCAGGGGGAGGAAACTCCGCACCGCTACAGAGTCAGTTCGGCCACTAACTAAATTTTAAAGGTCTCACCACTAAGTATTCTCGGACCGAGTATGAAATCTCCCAGAAAATGCCAATGATAACCGACGGACGACGGGCGGCTTAGAACATAGACCCACGTTTGCTAGTAAGCCAACAAACCAGCAAGCAAATAAGCCAGGGTCAATCAAACAGCCAATCAGTCAATCAGTCAGTCAGTCAGTCAGCCAATCATCCAATCAATCACCCAAACAATCAATCAATCAATCAATCGATCGATCGATCGATCGATCGATCGACCGACCGACCGACCGACCGACCGACCGACCGACCGACCGACCGACCGACCGACCGACCGACCGACCGACCGACCGACCGACCGATCGATCGATCGATCGATCAATCAATCAATCAATCAATCAAATGAGCTCACTTAAATAAGCCTCCGGTTTGTTTTTCCTTGAATGAATTCCATGCGTACCAAAAAGCCCACTGTTGTAAGGGGACCAGCAAGGACATGGCCGAATTTCCTAACGACCCAGCAGCGGGTCCGAACACGGTCACCATGACTGGCTTGGTGGCATTGATATAGATGCCTGCATTGGTCATTGATTGTTTTTCCTGATGAACAAAATACAACGAATTCGAATGAAATCATACAAACGGTTCCTAGTGGTTTCTAGCTGAGAAAACAGACAAGCACAGCCAAGTCCGCAATCGACTGTTCTTAACGAGGTTAGACTCAGGACGACTCTCTAGCACCTCCCAAAAAGTCGCCTCCCATTCCCCTCGCGTAATTTCTTTCACCTCTGATGCTGAAATGTGCGGGTCGCTTGTGTTGCGGTTGTGTTACATTGTCTATATCATGCAGGGTCGACACTCTTTGACTGGTCATGCATGTTTTGGAATGGAAACCTTCAGAATCATATTCACTTTCTGTTAGCGAAAACGCGTACTATTTTGCTGCTGTCTGTCTGCCCTAGCCATACAGTTCTAACATTCAGCCAGTAAAGCTCACCAAGACAAACGAAAGCCACATCTGGGACGACCCCGTTCATGGGAAATTTTGCCGATAGAAAGCGAAAAATAAGAAGAGAGGAAGGAAGATATACAAGAAGATAGGAAGGACGTTAGTTTTGCACGACCTCCCGGCTTAGTGGCTGGTGCAGGACTAAGCTCGCTCATGCAACTGGCCCCTAATCCTGACACAGTGTGTGTAGTAGTTCTACTACTATTGCTTTAAAAATGACTATGAAGTTATATACTAGTCAAGTTAAGTTCATTATTATCAAGGTGTTGACTGTTTATGCCGGAGCGACTGTCTAATAGCTGGCGCTGTTCTTATGGCGACAGCCTCCCCCAGGTAGCAACTGTGAAAGTATTCTTTTTTCTTCTTTTTTTTTTTGTTGCGTATTTTTGTTATTTGTGTAACTAGTTTCAGCCAAGCAGAAAGTTTAAAAACATTATATTATGTGTTACAAAAATACTAAGATAGGGCCGTCTTTAGTTTGCTTGTGTTAGGGAGGTTCAGGTCGGGTTGGGGCTGTTGGCGCCGGCCATTAGACGCCTTGGCGACGGGCTTCACCTGTCCCGAGCCATTGTCCATTTTGTTTGAAATCTGATGTGTGAGTGTGTGTGATTGCAAGTTGCACCTGAGGTGGTAAAATGAATTTCTCTTTTTGAGATAATAAAGTACTCTTATTCTTATTCTTATACATGCCCTCCTCATCTAGGCATCCGAATGACCACCCTAGTAGGGTCCATCAGACGTAGCAGATTATTCCGACATTCTCTACTAAGTCCATAGAAGATACAAGGGATATAGAAGGGGGTAGGTAGTGTAAGTATCCGCTGGGATCATGTGCTACCTCATAATATAGGCACAGGCACACTCGAAATCTGTAGAGGTACATATTCGAAATCTGTTGAGGACTCGCAGACTGGACACGTCAGGATGCCACTGTGTTACCCAACAGGAAGAGCAATTTTTTAAAAAATCAAACACAATGGGTCAGAATTTTGTTTCACGAATTTTCTTGTATGTTGCAACATAATATTGTATGTGAGGTATTGAAAATACGGTAGACTTTGAGATGGGGCTGGTCGGAGCCCGTTCAGTAGCATGCACACAATAAAACAAGCGGACGGGCCTCATATTCTGGCAAAGAAGTAAGAAGATGTAAATGACGTCATGTCTAGTTACGCTAACCTCGCTGCTCAAAGTACTTTTAGCGCGAAACGCCGTGTGTGTGTGCGCGCGTCTGTGTGTGTGTGTGTGTGTGTGTGTGTGTGTGTGTGTGTGTGTGTGTGTGTGTGTGTGTGTGTGTGAACACCAAAATCTCCGAAGTTTGCGTACGTACAAGCTTGACAATACAGCAATTGTTTCATTTAAGGGGTGTCTAAGAGAGCCTCCGAGCATATTGGAATTTAATGTCTCATTGAAGAGTTAAATTACCGTTTGTATGAAGTCGGTTGACCCAAATTAGAGTCCGTAAGTTTGATAATAAGCACTTGAAATTTTGGCCAGCTTTGTACTTCTTCAACTTTTTCAAAAATAAAAATTCATTGCAGAAAGAAATTACAAAATTAACAAGATGTGATGAACCATAACCCACAAAGTCCCTTCTATATGAAAGCTGTCCTCGCTGTCAAGGGTCTCTGCCTTTTGTCTTTGACCTGCTTCTCATGTTGAAATATCTCCTATTGAACAAGATGAGGATTTATTCCCAAAGTCTACCGTATTGTTTGGACCTCACATGGGTTTTTCTTTTAGGAACATTCACAGTTGTTCATATTTTTAAAGCTTATCCTTCTGATCTATTTCCATCCTCTCTAAGCCAACCTCTGATCAACACACACGCCGACACACACAAATAAAGACGGACACGCGGGGGCCCCGCCATTAGCGTCAGGAATTCTGAAGAAGAATAGCAGGAGCCTGTAAAAATGACGTCACTATAAGCTTGACGTCATGACATCATTAGTCTCCGTGTACACAGTGACGAAATTGATGTTTCACGTCACTCATCCGAAAGGCACGCAGCCTCTTCCAGGGCTGACTGTTTTGCTCCACACAGCCTCTTCCAGGGCTGACTGTTTGATGGGAGTATACAGTAATGTAATTCCCCAGTTCTGAAACTATTACCAACACTTAGAGCACTTCAAACACTATATTGTTGCAAAATCCTCTTGCAGATGAAAAATCGTACTTTTACAAGACTACGTAATTAACACACAAAATCCAACCAGGGCAATTTTCTTGTCAAGGAAAAATACTCCGCAGTAACCAGCCTGTCTGGCATCGTAGCAGAGGTCTGAAAAGAAGGGAAAAACCGACACTAGGCGAGGTGCGGTCACTGAGTACAACATCTGGCCTTTGTTTACACGTTCTGCTGTGCTACCCAGCCTCGCCTCTTACTACTGGCGGTAAATGTACACACTAAATTCCAAGCTTGCAGGAGACTATAAAAAAAATAGCTGAACTACTTAAGCCTCAGCCGTGAGCACACTGACTACACAAAAACAGGAAAATAATAAAATGTAAAAAAAAAACGTGTACAAGGCATTTTTACCACCTATATAGTTGTGATAGTCTGTGAGCATTATTCTTTTATTGTTTATCTTGTATAAAAGTTCCGTTAGAAAGGAAGCCCGTGAGTTGCGTTTTACCGCATGAATGCGCCCGTCTGAGTCAGTGGCGGTGTATGCGTCTGTTGTGCGAGAGTCTGTGCGTACGACTGGGGGCAAGTCTGCGTGCGTTACAAGGGGGGGGGGGGGGGGGAAGAGGAGGGAGGTTGAGAGGGGAGAGGAGGAAAAGACGGGTAAGCAGAACCGGGCAAGAAAGAGGATGCAAGAGGAGGGGGAGGGGGCAGGAGGAAGGGGAGTAGGAAAAGATGAAAAAGAGGGAGGGGAAGGGCGAAGGGGAGGAGAAAGGTGGGGAGAGGGGACGAGGAGGAAAAAGCAGGCGAAGGAGGAGGGGGTGAGGGGAGGAGGGTGGGGGAGGGGGCGGCCGAGGAGAGCAGGGTGCAGTAGATGAGGAAGGGAGGAGAAGAAATGGGAGAAGGAAGGGATGGGGAGAAGACGTGGAGGCGGAAGAGGTGGAAGGGCATAGGAAAAGGGGAAGAAGTGTGTGGTTGTGTTTGTGGTGGCGAGTCCTGCCTTTTGCTAATTCCGCCCCTGCGGCCCCTCTTTCGCGATCGGATGCCACGTAAGGCATCTGCAACACTGTCGGCGGCACCGGCTGCGCAGTAGGTAGCGTGGCGACATAGAGATAGCAGTTGTTGGCGTGTGTATCTGATGAGCATGATTGTTTGTGAGTACAAGAAAGAGAAAGATGGGAAGAGGGTGCAGTAGGGTGTGTGTGTGTGTGTGTGTGTGTGTGTGTGTGTGTGTGTGTGTGTGTGAGAGAGAGAGAGAGAGAGAGAGAGAGAGAGTAATTGTGTGTGTGTGTGTGTGTGTGTGTGTGTGTGTGTGTGTGTGTGTGTGTGTACACAAAAGACCTGAAATGGGTGACTGTTTTTACCATCCTTATGGAAAATGGGTGTGTGTAAAATTCTGGGTGCCCAAGTCAGACACCCATTTTTTCTGAGGGTTGTTTCTGCATTGTCTTGCTTTAAGAAGTTGTAAAAAATAAAAAAAAATCAGTTTTTCCCATTTCAAGGTTTTTGCACGCACTTTTGTGCTTAAAATGCACTCTGCTAGTGTGTTTGAACTTGTCCCAGCATTGTGTGTGTGTGTGTGTGTGTGTGTGTGTGTGTGTGTGTGTGTGTGTGCATGCACGAAACCTGTAAAATGGGCGTGTTTGTGTGGCATCACCCTTCTCATCTATAAATAACTTAACAGCTGATATGGGTCCACTGTGTCGGTGAGCCGAATTGAAACGGAGAGATACGAAAGGAAGGGGAGGGGGGGGGGGGGTTATTTTAGTTGTTTGAGGGAGTAAATTGTTTATGTTGCTACAAAATGAGGTTTGTTATTTGAGGGTGTGGTTGTTTTGTTAAAAAAAAGTGTTGTTGTGTTGTGCTTCCGGGGTGATGTGGAGGGAGGTCATGTCTAGTGACAAACTTAAGAGCCATGTATTCATTCGCAAGTGACTTAGCCTATATATATTCGTGTGCTGGTTGCTATGAAGTGAAGTGATTGTATGAGTGCTCAGTGTGAGAGAGGACGTATAGACTTTGGGTGAGGCTGCTGTTGTCTTGTGTCTTTTGGTTCAACCTGTTGCTTTGTTTGTGGGTTTGTTGGTGTTATGCTTTCGTTTCGACTGCAACTCCTGTCGGATTGTATGCACAAATTGATTGAATGCAAATGACGTCACACAGTCATTGTCGTTAGGTGCGTCGTCTGCTGCAGTTGGTCGTTTAGTGCAGTATGTAGAGTGCAGGCTTGGATGGACCATTTTCCGATGTAATGCTAGGTCAGAGAAAAAAACACCCTAATGTTGCCAAAGGGTGTAATAGTAAAGTATTGTTTGTGTGAATGCTGCCCGTTTGAGGGAAGGACTGGAAAGTCGAGTGCTGAGCGAAGAGAGAAGGCGACAATGGGAAAACTTTTGATATCCAGCACTATTACGTTGGAATAGATGCATAACAGTTACGACACGCCTGTAAATGAAAACACTTTTAACATTGACAAAAGTTGAGTTTAAAGAGGTTTGAAAACAGTTTTAATAAAAACATGTTGCCCGACACGCTTCTAAAAACAACAGTTTCTTAGTTTTAAACCTTGTACCGCACCATAAACGCCGCGATCGCTTCTTAGTCTTAGTAACTTAGCTGTCCTAGAGTGTCCTAAACTGGATCCATCTGGTGTACTCCAAATGTGTATTTGTGAGTGGTCTGATGTGCAACTCGGTGCGCGCCTCTGAAATGACCTACTGATTCCAGGGATAATTCATCAAGATCTTTCATTCATAAGAGAGCATTCAGCAGCTCTATAAAACCAAAAGTGATGACCGACCGACCCCCCTCCCCCCTCCCCCCCACCTTCACCCCCGCCCATCCCCCCCCCCTCCCCCCACAACCCCACCCAAACAATCGTAAGCAAATCAACCAGAGGTATGTTTAGTGAGGTATTTGTTCACTGTGTCATTGTGCTTGACATTTTTAATGCAGGAAAAAGAAGGAATATACATTAAGTTGAAAAAAAGAATGACAACAATCAAATAAATGTGGAACAAAAACCATCAAATTGTCCGTGAACTTTACCTTATTACAGACACCTAATTTTCTTGAGATAGTCCATGCTAAAATGAATGATTTGACAAGGACACCCATTTCTACTGTAATGCCAGTTTTTGTGTGAGAGGCACCCACTTTATTGGTAGAAACCCATTTTTTCTCCATCCAGTGGCTCTGTTTCTAGAAAATATCTATTTTATTTTAAGTTGTAGAGCTTAGTTATAAGGTGAGTTCTAAACATTCGCATCAACTCCAGAGCCCTAGAATAAATAGAAATATGGGAACCCATTTTCACATAAAATGGTAGGTAACCCACTCTGAGGCTTTCGTCTCCATGTGTGTGTGTGTGTGTGTGTGTGTGTGTGTGTGTGTGTGTGTGTGTGTGTGTGTGTGTGTGTGTGTGTGTGTGTGTGTGTGTGTGCCGGTGTGTGTGTGAGCGGTGTGGTAGGGGATCGACCTGATAATACGCAAGGGAGAAAATGTACAGTAGGGTGTGTGTGTGTGTGTGTGTGTGTGTGTGTGTGTGTGTGTGTCGGTGTGTGTGCCAGTGTGTGTGTGAGTGTGGTAGGGGAGCGACGTTGATAATACGCAAAACCAACACTGAAAGGGCAAAATGGATACGGGTGAAAATTAACAAGCAGCAGACAAATCCCGGTCGGTCAGCGGCGAGATCGGACAAAGGCGCCGAAAGTGGGGAGGGCGAGATGTCGACGGGAAATAAAAAGATTTGGGGCAGGACACGTAATCCTATAGAACGGTAGGAACACGAACGAGTTTACAACAACCAAGCAACAGATGCAACCGCGGGTGGCAAACAGACTCACACAGTAAACACTTCACACACTAGCACGCAGCACATACGGACCCACGCTGCGGAAGAAGGAAAATGGCGACGTAAACAACACTATTCAATACGATACCACTCGAACAGCAACCGGATTTGACGAAAAACAAGCATACAATCCTCATCAGCGCACTCTTATATGAAACTCAGCAGACTTTCAGCACACGTAAACACAGTACATCCAACGAAAAATCACTAAAACACTGGGAGCGAAAAACACGTGGTAGGTCGCACAAACAAGATAGTGGCGCCCGTCACTGGAGAGTATGTACAAACATGTAAAAGCTGCTGTAAGGGTTGGAACCAAAGTTACCGACTACTTTGATTGCATGTCAGGGGTGCGACAAGGTTGTGTGTTGAGCCCACTGCTGTTTTCTATCTTTCTTTCAGAATTTGAGACAGAAATATCATCGTGCGGTGCACGTGGCATTGATATTTTTGCAGACCCACTGGGTATTTTTCTTCTTATGTATGTTGATGTTATAGCCATTGTCTCTGACACTGTAGCAGATCTCCAAAAGAAAATTAATTATTTAGAAAAATACTGTAAAAAAAATGGGGTCTCACTGTGAACATGGACAAGACAAAAGTGGTGGTCTTCAAAAATAGAGGTTTTGTGAAAAATTGTGAAAAATGGTTTTATGCTGACAAGCAGATTCAAGTCGAATCCATTTATGCTTACCTTGGTGTGATATTTTCCTCTACTCTGAACTGGGCTAGATGTGTAGAAAACTTAGCTGGAAAAGCCAGGAGAGCAGTTGCAGGCATCAAAAGACTATACTTCAAATTACAAACTTGCCAGCTGACATTGTTTTTTCACATTTTTGATGTCAAGATTAAACCCATTGTGCTATACGGGTCAGAGGTTTGGGGTTTTCAGAGGCATGATGTAATTGATCAGGTTCATATAAAGGTTTGTAAAATGGTCCATGGTGTTAGAAGAGATGTAAAAAACAATAGTGTGCTGGGTGAGTGTGGAAGATTCCCTTTGTATATTGATGCCTTGTTCGAATGGTGAAGTACTGGTGCAGACTTCTTACCATGTCAGAAAACAGATACCCAAGACAGTGTTACACGATGTTTTGTATGCATGATGCTTCAGGTAGATCGAACTGGGCTACGCAAATAAAGACTCTGTTGTGTATGCACAAGTTTGGGTATGTTTGGGAAATGCAGTCAGTTGGAAACACTCATCTGTTCATTCAGATATTCAAAGATCGGCTGATGGATTGTTTCCGACAGGACTGGCATGCATCCCTTACCTCAAACACAGAATAATGCCATTACCACCCAGAAATACTTAGAGCCAGTTATATAGGGCAGCTGAATTCTTGTGAACTCAGGCGGGCAATATGTTTACTTAGATGTAACCGTTTACCTTTAAACGGAGTATCCAGGTTTGGAAAACCCATCACTAATCCAGAATGTAATTCATGTGATTGGCATAAGGCTGAAGATTTATGGCATTTTCTGTTCGAGTGTCCAAAATATGCCCCTTTACGTAAAAAGTACATTCCACTGTTTTACTACAGATTCCCATCCGATCTCAAAGTTCAGCTGCTGTGTGAAAACTTACATGGTAAACTGGTCTTTAAAGTTGCTATGTATATTTCAGGTTGCCTTAAATTAAGGAATTAGAGGGATTTGCTTTAAACTTGTTTTTTTGTGCGCTGATGTAATGCTTTGTGATTGTGTTTTACAACCCCCTTCCTGTATTTTCTGGTTGTAAATTGTACTTTATTGTTCATATGGGCCTGATGGCCTGCAAACACTGAAATAAATTTATTATTATTATTATTATTATTATTATTATTATTACACACACTCACACACATACATACATACGCACATACGGCATACGGGGGTAGGATGAGTTAGGGTGAAGAGAGATGACTCAGGAAAATTCTGAGCGTCTAAAAGAAAAACGCATGTGAGCTCGAAACAATACGGTAGACTTCGGGATGAAATCCTCATCTTTTTTCTTAACTCATTCAGCCCGAAGGGATTATTTCCCAAATTTTGGAGGCGTCATCTAATGACTATGCACCAGTTGCAAGAGATGGATCGACCATGATAATTCAAGGGCAGTGCCAGATTAGCTTGGAACCGACAGGCGCCAAGCTAATCTGGCACTACCCTTGAATTATCATGGTCAATCCATCTCCTGCTGTAGTGCGTCAGGGCTGAATGGGTTAATTACTTCTTACCTTATCCTGGATAGAAGTGCTAGTAACGGGTGGGTCGTGTAATAATCTCATGAGGTGGCAACATCCCACTTGGCTGATAACTAAAGAGGTGACACTGAAAAATCGTAATACTTACTATGAATCCTCCTGCTGTAGCAATGGTTACATAATCAGTGCCTCCGATAGAGACGCCAGTGGTGTGCTTTGAAGCGACGATCCGATAAAAATACCCCTCTCCTCCAGTTCCAGGGAGGCTAACAGTCACTGCAGAGCTTTGGAAAGAATAAAAACACCCATACCGCTCAGGTTCGTATGCGTTAGCGTACTTTTGCAGACCTTAACTCATTCGCGCCCAGCCGCATTCGGATGCGCGGCATAAGCGGCTGGCCGCGAATGAGTTAACCATTCGAACAAGTCATTCAAAGTGTAAATTAAAAAATATGTCTTGACACGATCCACATGTGTACCAAATTTCACTGCAGAATTATCGGCTGTAGGACGTATGAAAGGAGCCTAGCTGTAGGAATGTTGATTTCAGTATTTTTTTTAATTATCGTCTTTCCGCACTTCCCCCTTGCTCTAAACGACGTCAGAATTTCCCAAATAACGAGAATGGCAAATCTGTTATAGCTCAAGTGTATGACTGGTCCACAAAATTAGTCTAAACTGTTTGACCTTGATCTTTCCCGTAGCCTGGTCACTGAGACGTTCGTCTTAATATTTAATGTAAGGAAAGAGTTAGTTTGTGTACCAGCAAAATCAATATTTTATCAAAATGTACGTTCATTCTGAGAAATATTTTCGCATCTGTTATCGCCCTACCCACCCACCCCCGCCCCCACCTCCCCTTTTCAGAATTCTAGACTTGTGATTGTTTTCTGTGTTTGTATATGTCAAACAAAATGAGTGAGCACATTTCTTTTTGTTGTTTTATTTAAATTTGGTTCAATGGTCCGTTCAGTGCGTTATAACCAAAGTACAAGTCTGGTTAAATCAAAGACTCTGTATCCCCTATGCAAAAGGACTGCCAACTCGGCGCCTTTCCTTCTTTATTTACAGTTTCCTTTACATCAGGTATTGTACCACAAGATTGGCGAACCGCAGAGGAAAGTGCTATTTAAAAAAAAAAAGTTTCAAGCTCAGATGCAGGAAACTACAGACCAGTAAGTTTAACATGTATTGTATGTAAAGTTTTAGAGTCTGTAGTCCGAAACGATTTCGTTAATCATTTTGCTGTGAATAATATGTACACTGAATGCCAACATGGTTTCAGAAAAAAAGATCATGTGTTACTCAATTACTACAGGTTATGGATATAACTTCCTTACTTGATAAAAAAAAGGTTGACATCATATACTTAGACTTTATAAAAGCATTTGACACTATTCCTCATGAAAGGCTTCTTCAGAAGCTAGAGGCCTATGGTGTATGTGGAAACATTTCCAACTGGATAAGAAGTTTCTTACGTGAAAGAGAGCAAGTGGTGAAGGTTGGAAACGCAATATCGGACAAAATAAAGGTGCTGAGCGGTATGCCTCAAGGAAGCACCATAGGACTTATATTATTTACCATATTTATACATGGCTTGCTAAACTGTGTTAATAGCATGTGCAAAATATTCGCAGGCGATACTAAAATATATAATGAATCGAGCAATAAAGACGTGTTGCAGTATGATTTGGATCACTTGCAAGAGTGGTCCGACACATGGGATTTGCATTTTAATGTAGAGAAATGTAAGGTCTTGCATGCTGGAAGGAATAATCCTGAACATGATTACTTGATGGAAGTGAACAGCGACATTAAAAAGGTGGTATTTTGTGAGGAGGAAAGAGACTTGGGTGCTCTTTTTGATAAAGTTCTATCTTTTGACCCCCATAATTATTCAGAACTGTATCAATAAGGCCAACAAAATGATTGGAGTAGTTAAGAGAGCCTTTAATTATTTGGATAAGAACACTTTCAGTAAACTGTATAAAGCATTAGTCAGACCACATTTAGAATATGCAAACACTGTATGGTACCCAAGTTTAAAGAGACAATCAGTTGCACTCGAAAGAATACAGAGACGAGCAACAAAGCTGGTTAAAAAATGTAGAAATATGACTTACTTAGATAGACTCAAATATTTTGGACTACACTCCTTACGTGGATGTAGAATACGTGGAGACAATCCACGTTTTTAAAATTTATAATGGTACCGACGACCTAAATTGGAACGACTTTTTTTGCAGCACCGTTTAGTGACAGAACCCGAAACGCTGAAGGGAAATCTTTGTACGGCATTGCAACACTAACCTGCGGTAGTTTTGTTTTTCTAACAGAGTTGCCATTGTTTGGATTGAATTACCAGTTTCATTATAAAAAAAAAGCACCTAATATAAATTGATTTAAAAACTAGCTGGACGAATTACCAAAATTTAAAGAGATTTTCTATTGCTATGATGAATGATGTGTAGCAAAGATTTGCATGCATAACAGACCCATAAAGTAATTAAAGAAAGAAAGGACATTTGTAAAGGCCTCGCGGCCTATTTTGTCCTTACGCGACTACTACTATTACTTATCGCCTATAGCCAGGCCGCCAGGCCACAAGCGCGCGAGGGTTCGCCTCGCCGCGCTCACTGAGACCATGTGTAATCTATATCTCTTGCAATTGGATCGTATTCGCTGTTTCTTTTTGGCAGGGAAGGGTTAACTCATTCGCGGCCAGCCGCATCCTGATGCTTATGCCTATGCCGCGCATCCGGATGTGGCTGGCCACGAACGAGTTAAACTTGCCACGTCAGAGTGACCCCGAGTCGATCCCGCATAAGCAACAGTGATCCCATGGCGGGTCATTTTCGCACGCGTACACGTTTCCCCACCCCACTGAACGGAACTACATTACATACCGTCCCCACACGTCAGTAGGGATCATCATCTCACACATGTGCGTGCCGCCCGGACCACTGCCTACTTGCGCTCTCACATTTCCGCTGACGACAGCTACTGGTTTGTTGGAAGTCACATGAGTTCCAGTGAAGTCCGCGGTATCATCATCAAGAGCGACATGAAACATCCAGAAGCGATCCAGATTTACCGTCAAAGTTTCTCCGTTCCTGTTAGCAAACAGCAGAGGGAGCAAGACTCATTTAATTGTCCACGGACCGATGTGTTTAGGTAACAAAAGATCGATAATATTAGTTGTATTACGAGTCAGGCTTTGCCAGTGGTTCTTGTCGCCTCGAGGCCGGGGTCCGGTCAAGGGGGGTCAATGTCGGAGGTGAGAGTCGTGGGGTTTAGTCCGATACTCTTACCTCAGACATTAACCCCCCAGATCGGACCCGCCGAGAGGCGACAAGAACGACTGGTAAAAAATAACTAGCAATAGGTATTAGTGAGGCTTCGTTTGAAAAAAAAACTACCAGCAACGCTATAAACATCTCCAAGAGGCATAGATCCTCATAAGCCCTCTCCGGGCTCACGAGGATCTGTGCCTTTCGGAGATGTTTGGAGTGTAGTCTATGCTTCTAGTACACGATGGTTATCCACCGTGACATGGCTCTCGTTCGTTGTTGGGAGTCGTTCGGCGTAAAAGTAACCTCGCTATCCTGCCGTGTGAAAAAAAAAAAAGACAGTACGCCGGGCGAATGAGTTACCTCGAGGGAAGGGGGGGGGCGGGGGGGGGGGGGGGGGGGGGTTGGGACCTTTAACCTGATACAAAAGGCCTCCCCGACGCTAGACCTTGGGGGTGACTCACCACTTGCCAAAATATCAAACAACGTGGGAAAGGGGGAGGGGTGGGTGGGGGGTAGGCAGGGAGAAAAGCCGCGTGTATGTTAAGACTCATCACTTGCCAAAATATCAAACGGGGGAAGGGGGGGGGGGGGTCCAAACACCAGAAAAAGGGACTTTGTTATAGCATTTTAAAGATTTTTTTTTTTTTTTTGGGGGGTGGTGGTTCCGGAACCTCTGTAAACACCCCCCCCCCTAGATCCGCCCCTCGTGCGTTCGTTTTTTAAAATTGCATTATTAAAAAAAAATCGCCTTTTCACTTTTGTAAAAAAGCAAGATGTTCATTGTATTAGTGTGTGTCTCGTTTGTCACAAAACTGGACTTTGTCTTTTGCAATCCCAGTGCAATGTCTTGTCCACGAACCGTTGTGTCCAAATATCAGTGAGTGAGTGAGTGAGTGGGTGAGTGGGTGAGTGGGTGAGTGGGTGGGTGGGTGGGTGGGTGGGTGGGTGGGTGGGTGGGTGGGTGAGTGAGTGAGTGAGTGAGTGAGTGAGTGAGTGAGTGAGTGAGTGAGTGAGTGAGTGAGTGAGTGAGTGAGTGAGTGAGTGAGTGAGTGTGTGTGTGTGTGTGTGTGTGTGTGTGTGTGTGTGTGTGCGTGTGTGTGTGTGTGCGCGCGCGCGTAATAGCAAGGCAAGCAGCAAACATATCATGTAGACGTTCCCGACATATGGAAACCGGTTCTGAATCATAAACATGACCACTGTCGTAAATTCGTAAGGAATGTTCATCGTTTAACTCGTTCTACCCCTGACACATTACAGCAAGATGTAGATCGACCATGATGGTTCTAGGGTGATGCCAAAATAGCTTGGCGCCTATGGGCGCCAAGATATTCTGGCATCACCCTTAAACTATCATGGTCGATCTGTGTCCTGCACTGCAATGCAGTCTTCAGAGGACAACGGCAATATTTGGGGATTTCAGGCCTTAGGGTACAACGAGTCAATAAGTACTGTATGTTTTCAGAGGTATTGGATGCGGGGAAAAAAGTAACAAGATTGGTAAAACTTTCATGGCCTACGCGCATAACCAATCCATACAGTACAGATAATCTTACCTTTGTGACCTTGATTTTCCGAAGCATTTCACTTACCCATACGTTTTGCCTTGCCACTTGATGAACGCTCTCTGAGGTGCACGGGGCAGTGTAATGGATACGTCCGTGTTGTCAGCAGTGGCGGTCACCGAGAACGCTGGCGTCTTTGTGAAGGTCACTATATAGTACTCTGTTCCTAAAACGTGGGTCCCCATAGCCAACAAACCGCCCGTGGAACCGTACTCTTGGTTGAAGGCAAACACAGACACCGGCTTTGCGGAAGTGACAAAAATCGTATTCTTGGACTGCGAGAAATATGATATTAAAAGATATTGTGAAGAGAAGGCTTCGACAGGGTTTGATGTTGTAACATCTCAGCATATCATTTTAATATGTATTCTATGAACTAAACCTGGCTGAATTCAAACAGATCGAGCCGGCCTAAGCTCAAAAGATACATATTAAAAAATAACCGAAGTTACCACACCAAAGCCTGTTGAAGGTTTCTCTTCAGAATATTGTGTATGCTATAATTAATCTTTGATTGAACGAGGAGTTGTCAAGTCTTGATTGACAGTAAAAGCTTTGTAGCAAACGCCATTGTCCATCTGGGTTCTTAGCGCAATGTGAGTTCGTGTGCATGTACATATAACATTTATTAAACACCTATTTGCTTATATTAATTCTGAAACCCCCAAAACTAAATTAGTCATTAGTTCTGGGAGTTTAAGACTTAACATATTTAGCCCTGACGCACTACAACAGGAGATGGGTCGACCATGATAATTCAAGGGTAGTGCCAGATTAGCGTAGCGTCGACAGACGCCAATCTTATCTGGCACTACCCTTGAATTATCATGGTCGGTCTATCTCCTGCAAAAGGTGCATAGTTGTTAGATGACGCCTCCAAAATTTGAAAAATACGTGCGTCGGGCTGCATGAGTTAAATAACAATTTATTGACATAATTGTTTACAAATAAATATCTAACAAACAGCGAACTGTTTCTACTAACTAACTGCTTCTACTAAAACGCTGAGTTCTGACTCACTAATTGCGCGCGCAGTTTTGAGGACGGAGGTTAGATAGAACAGCCGAACGCTGAAAAAAAATCAGTTAGCTGCTAAAGGGTTTTGCTGCCAGTGTGCTGTTTTAGCTTGTTGCTTTCTGGTAGATACATTTTCTTTCCTGCTCTAATTCTCCTGATAACTGAAGCGCCAACCCCGCAACCAATTAATCTTGCAGACGACAATCAGGGAGCAAACTCATACGCGAAGGAGCGAGTTGGTTCACTTTTCCACCAGCGCGGCCCACTTGAAATTACGCGTTTTCAAATTAGTATGCATAGATAGGTCTTACCATCATGTATCTTTGTACCATGTTTGGGTTCGAAGTTGTGCATAGTATTCGAGAGAAAAAAAATCTTTTGTCAAAAGCCTTCGCCATTTTTTACCTATTTCCTGATCTTTTGTGACCCATGACCGTTCCGAGGGGTCAATCAAATTAGTATGCATAGAAAGGTCTTACCATCAGGTATCTTTGTACCAAGTTTGGGTTTAAAGTTGTGAATAGTATTTAAGAAAATAATTGTCCAAATATAGCTATTTTTGATCAAACATCAGCTCCGCAAACGCCGCTAGCTTCGCAAAACAACATTTACCTACGAAAACTCGTTGCGGAGTAGTAGCGGTGAGGTTACGTTTTCGCCGGACGACTGGCAACAGCAAACGACAGCAAAATCACAGCGGATAACCATCTTGTACAAAAAGTACAGTCAACACTCTAAATATCCTCAAGAGGCATAGATCCTCATGAACCTGGGGGCTCATGAGGATCTATGCCCTTTTGGAGATGTTTGGTTGACTGTGCTTACAGTACAAGCTGGTTACCTGCGGCCGTGTGTTCGCCGGTTTGTTGTTGCCAGTCGTTGGTTCCAAACGAAAAATCGCTATTGCCTAAGCCTTACCTTTTGTATGCCAGCCCCCTTCACACCGGACGGTATCTTGACGGGTTTAGTAACCCCGTATGTGACAGTTATCGTTCTGCGCCATGCGGGATCGTAGAGCGGGAGGGTCACGGTGACCGCGACTTTGCGGTTCAGGAAGCAAGAGATGTACAGAGTGTTTTCCACGCGCGGGGCTGCTGTACCGTTGGGAGACCTTTAAAATCAGGAAAGACTTTTGCCTGTTTTCCGTTGCTTATTCAGTCAGTAACACTCGTGTGCGTATCTATACAGACCAGACTCAGTATTACGCGCTTCAATATCTGATATAGCGCGC
Organism: Semisulcospira habei; assembly: GCA_036245525.1. Classification (NCBI taxonomy): domain Eukaryota; kingdom Metazoa; phylum Mollusca; class Gastropoda; family Semisulcospiridae; genus Semisulcospira; species Semisulcospira habei. The sequence goes on along the minus strand of BTPG01000006.1, from coordinate 174,517,618 downwards.
ACACGTCTCTTGCTTCCACGAAACTTGAATGCCCGGTGAGAAAACTTTTGTCCTCGGCCAGTCGATGTAAGCCTTAGCTTGCCCGCGCACAGCCGTGCACGCACGCACGCACGCACGCACGCACGCGCGCACACACACACACACACACACACACACACACACACACACACACACACACACACATGGACACAAAACCCTCAGAGTGGGTTACCTACCATTTTATGTGAAAATGAGTTCCCATATTTCTATTTATTCTAGGGCTCTGGAGTTGATGCGAATGTTTAGAACTCACCTTATAACTAAGCTCTACAACTTAAAATAAAATAGACATTTTCTAGAAACAGAGCCACTGGATGGAGAAAAAATGGTTTTCTACCCAAAAGTGGGTGCCTCTCAGTCTCACACAAAACTGGCATTACAGTGAAAATACCTCACTAAAGATACCTTTGGTTGATTTTATTATTATGATTGTTTGGGTGGGGTTGTGAGGGGGTTGGGGGGGGGGCGGGGGAGAGGTGGTTCACTTTTGGTTTATAGAGCTGCTCAATGCGCTCTTATGAATGAAAGATTTTCATTATCAGTGGAATCAGTAGGTCATTTCAGAGGCGCGCACTGAGTTGCACGTCAAACCACTCATACATACTCATTTGGAGTGCACCAGATGGATCCAGTTGGGCAAAGTCCCACATTCCACACTATAGGACAGCTAAGACTGAAAAGCAATCGCGGCGTTTATGGCGCGGTACAAGGTTTAAAACTAAGAAAATGTTTTTAGAAGCGTGTCGGGCAAAAGTTTTTATCAAAACTGTTTTAAAACCTCTTTTAACTCAACTTTTCTTAATGTTAAAAGTGTTTTATTGTACATTGCTTAACGTCCCGACAGCAACAAGGCTTTCTCAGGACGTGCCTGCACTGCTTGTGAAAAAACAACAACTAAACAGAACATTGAATGTATGTCGCCAGCCGGTCAAATACATTAAATAAACCTAACACATGGGGCCTAAATAAAGCTAAGACCATTTAGCAACACATATCCAATATCATGAGCTACAGGCAGTGCAGACAGTAGGGAGAGTTTTAAAAAGACAAATACAGGTGAATGGACAAAGGGCCGACAGAGACACATGCCCCAGAATAGAGAGAAAAACCCACCCTGTGGGGCTGACCAGGGTGCCCCTGGGAAATTAAAAATAGTTAACCCCATCCAAGTCCCCCAGGGCAGACCCGGGTGGGGTTAAAAGTGCTTTAATTTACAAGCGTGTCGTAACTGTTATGCATCTATTCCAACGTATAGTGCTGGATATTTTTCCCATCCTCGCCTTCTCTCTTCTCTCAACACTCGACTTTCCAGTCCTTCCCTCAAACACCCCCAACCGGTCTGCCCTCAACACTCGACTTTCCAGTCCTTCCTTCAAACACCCCCAACCGGGTCTGCTCTGGGGGACTTGGGTGGGGTTGGCTATTTTTTAGTTCCCAGGGGCACCCTGGTCAGCCCCACAGGGTGGATTTTTTTCTCTATATTCCGGGGGCATGTGTTTCTGTCTACCCTTGGTCCATTCACCTGCATTTTCCTTTTTTAAACTTTCTACTGTCTGCGCTGCCTGTGACTCTTGATATTGGATGTGTGTTGCTAAATGGTCTTAGCTTTATTTAGGCCCCATGTCGTAGGTTTTATTTAACCTATTGGACCGGCTGGCGACATACATTCAATATTCTGTTTAGTTTTTGTCACTAGCAGTGCAGGCACGTCCTGAGAAAGTTTTGTTGCTGTCGGGACGTTAAGCAATGTACAATCAATCAACCTTCCTTCAAACGGACAGCATTCACACAAATAATATTTTACTATTACTTCCGAAAATGGCCCATCCAAGCCTGCACTCTTTTAACTGCACTAAACGACTGACTGTAGCAGACGACGCATGTAACGACGCTGACTCTGTGACGTCATTTGCATTCAATCAATTTGTGCATACAATCCAAAAGGAGATGCGGCATTGATAACATCGACAAACCTACAAAATAAAGCAACAGGTTGAACCAAAAGGTCGGGCAGGACAAAAGACAACAGCAGCTTCACCCAAAGTCTATACGTCCTCTCTTACAATGTGCACTCATACAATCACTTCACTTCATAGCAACCGGCACACGAGAATACATATGCTAAGTCTCAAATTTATCACTAGACATCACCTCCGACAACATCACCCCGGAAGCATAACACACTTTTTTTTTTTTTTTTTTTTTTTTTACAAAACAACCACACCCTCAAATAACAAACTTCATTTTGCAGCAACATAAACAATTTCCTCCCTCACACAAATACAATACAACCCCCCCCCCCCCACCCCCAGCCTTTCGTATCTCTCCGTTTCACTTCGGCTCACCGACGCAGTCAACCACCGATCAGGTATTAAGTTATTTATAGCTGAGAAGGGTGATGTCACACATACTCGCCCATTTTACCGGTTTGTGCAAACACACACACACAGCTGGGCAAGTTCAAACACACTACCACAGTGTATTTAAGCACAAAAGTGTGTGTAATAACCTCAAAGTGGGAAAAACTGATTTGTTTAAAATCTTTTATAACTTCTTAAAGCATGACAATGCAGAAACAACCCTCAGAAAAAATGGGTGTCTGACTTGGTCACCCAGAATTTTACACACACCCATTGTCCATAAGGATGGTAAAGACAGTCACCCATTTGAGGGGTTTTGTGTGCACGCGCACGCACGCACGCACGCACGCACGCACGCACGCACGCACGCACGCACGCACGCACGCACGCACGCACGCGCGCGCGCGCACGCGCGCGCACACGCACACGCACACGCACACGCACACGCACACGCACACACACACACACACACACACACACACACACACACACGCTTTCAGAAGAGCATGCAGGTGACTCGTGTACTTAGTATATCACGTAGCTAGGTAAAATCAACCTGCTTTCACACAAATTATAGCAAGACTGAAATTGTACCGTGAAGTTCTAGTTTGTGCCAACCAGACCCCTTCATTCTAGCTCTGTCAATTGCTTCAAGAAAGTCAGGCGACAGTCTGTCTCTAAACACGTTCTCCAATTCTCTTCTTGAATTGACTGTGTGTTGTCTTGTTGATATATACGATACAATCGCTTCATCATCTACCCTGTTAGATTCTATTTTAGCAACAATCTGGATCTTTACACTGCCTGTAAGAAGATTATCTTGTATGACAGAAAAAGAGTTTTCTATCGATTCATAGACATTGTTACTATTAGATATAGGCAAGTCTGTTTTGTGAAACACATTTCTTAAGCCTGATGGGCCTGACGAGCCTGATGAGCTTTGAGCATTGTCCGTCATTTTTATTTGTCCGACAAAACAATAAATGGAGAAAAAAAATACACCTTATGTAATACCGCTTTATTAGCTGTAGATGCAATAAACAAATTTAGTTTAGTCACCAAAACAAATCAACCACTTCCCTGGCATGTGTCTTAAGGTCTTGTGCTCGTGCTGCAGGTGTAATATCACTTTATTGAATGTAACACTTTCAATATAATAATGTAGTTTTTTTTTAGCTGATAAAATATGTGTTTACACAGTGCCTCAAACCAGTCACAGTTAGCATCATAAACTTTAAAAGCATATGTCTTGAGATCAACAGTCTCGTAATCATAACGTAGTGATCCATCAGAATATTCCAAAGTTATATTATATGTCATATATATCTTCATTGGCGCAAGCGGTGTTGAGAGTTTAAAGCTGGGTTCAAACACACGTGATTTTAAGTCAGTAAAGTGCTCAACATCTTTGAAGCACTCTGTAACATCAACTGCTTGCATTTGTCCATCCATCCTTTTTATGGACAAAACAAAAGTATAAATTAATTTACTAACCCATACCCTGTGGGCTGATCTGTCATTAAAATAAGCGTTAGATGCTTAGTTGATTTCAGTTTATTTTTTCACATTGTCTTGTTCATGCTTATTTGGTATTATATCGTTCTCTCTGAGACAGTCTTCAAAGCTGTCATGGTCCTTACAGTAAAACAAACAGATAAACTTTAGTTGCTCACAAAAATCTTTTAGTACAGCATTATATTTTTGAGGTGGGCAGTGGGCAGATGTTCACATCTGCACGGGACATAGACGACCCCGCCCTCCACGAGTCCCCTGCTGCCTTGCAGGCTTGGCCGCTTGGCTGCGGAAAGGCTAAGGGAGGAAACCCCTGACATCAAAGCCCCCGTGTCTCCGGGGAAGGCTTTTGAGCCAGAGACTAAGACAAGGACAGTCTGATATAAAACCTACGACCCGAGGACCTCGATGCCACCGTCCCAGCTTGCTAGGCCATGGCAAACGAACCAAGGGTTTAAAGGGTGGGGCCAGTACTGCGCACACTGCACTCCACCAAAAAGCTCCACCGCGCAGGCTTTAGGAAACGCCCACGGACTATGACACTGAACTTTCCAAGTCCTGTAGCGATGGGCAAGGGGCAAAACGGCAGGTGAAAGATGTCACTGGAAGCCACAGTCTCAAACCTGCATGCAGGCGGTTCAGGATATTGGTCGCCTGATGTTGACATGGGGATGACAACGTCACTCGGCACACCCTGAACGACCAAGCAGCCTTCTCTAGGGACAGCACTGCTTGCTCCACACGGAGAGGGGCCTAGAAAAGGTGGCCTAACCAAAGCTCATCCCCTCGTAACCCAGTTGGCTAGCCGCGGTCAACGGGCATCTTCTCATGCGGTCAGAAAACAAGAAAAAACAATGGATCCACTCTCATGACGACCACGACCGGACTCAACGTAGCATGCTGGAACATCCGAACCATGCTCGACATAGCAGACAGCGGACGCCCTGAACGTCGCTCCGCCCTCATTGCCCATGAATTGCGGAGGTTAAACATCGACATCGCCGCGCTCAGCGAAGTACGCCTCCCGGAGGAAGGCAGCCTCCAAGAACTTGGCGCTGGCTACACCCTCTACTGGTCAGGCAGGCCTGCATCAGAAAGACGGCTCTCAGGCGTGGGCTTCATGGTGAAGACCCACATTGCGACTAAGTTGGAAAACCTACCAACGGGTCACTCCGACCGCATCATGTCCATGCGCCTCCCACTGAGACACCAGCAATACGTCACCCTTCTCAGTGTGTACTCCCCAACCCTCCTGGCAGAGCCTGCAGAAAAAGACAAGTTCTACTCTGACCTGCGCAGCCTCCTGCAGAGCACCCCTGCAGACGACAAAGTCATCATCCTTGGCGACTTCAACGCCAGAGTGGGCCAAGACTCTGAAGCCTGGAAAGGAGTCCTCGGCAAGCATGGCGTTGGGAACTGCAATGACAATGGTCGCTTACTGTTGGAGCTCTGTGCAGAACAGCAACTTGTCATCACCAACACTACTTTCCAGCAAAAGGACAGTCGAAAGACCACCTGGATGCATCCTCGCTCCAAGCACTGGCACCTTATCGACTATGTCCTAGTGCGTCAGAGGGACCGCAGTGACGTCCTTCTCACCAGAGTGATGCCCAGCGCAGAGTGCCACACTGACCACCGCCTTGTTCGCTGCAAACTCAGGCTCCGCCTCAAGCTGAAACCCAAGAAAGGGGGCCCCCCCAAGAAAAAGCTTGATGTTGCCAGCCTTCAGCGTGACGACAAGAAAGCTGCCCTTCAGGCCGATTTACAGCGCATGCTCAAAGACACAGTTGATCCAGCAGACTCCTCCCCTGAAACACTCTGGGAACAACTGAAAACTGCTATTGTAAAATCTTCTGTGGAAGTCTTGGGCTTTGCTAGAAAGAGGAACAAAGACTGGTTTGACGAAAACGACGTAGAGATCCAGGAACTTCTAGCAAAAAAAAGAGCCGCCCACCAGGCCCACCTAGCCCAGCCTTCCTGCCCTGTGAAGAAGTCTGCCTTCCGCCTCATCTGCAGCAGTCTCCAGCTCAAGCTTAGAGAGCTCCAGAACGAGTGGTGGTCCAGACTCGCACAGAGGACCCAGCTCTGCGCTGACAACGGTGATTACAGGGGCTTCTACGAAGCACTGAAAGCAGTGTATGGCCCTAGGCACCTGGTACAAAGTCCCCTGCGAAGCGCTGATGGACAGGCACTCCTCACAGATAATACCTCCATCTTGAACCGCTGGTCGGAATACTTTCAGGACCTCTTCGGCGCTGAGCGCACTGTTCAAGAAACAGTCATCCTTCAAATCCCACACCTTCCACTAAAGGTTGAATTGGACGAACCGCCCACCGCCGAAGAGACCCTCACAGCCATCCACCAGCTCAAGAGTGGCAAAGCAGCAGGCATTGACGGAATCCCGCCAGAGATCTGGAAACATGGAGGCCCAGCACTGCACAACAAGCTCCACGACCTCTTTCTCTGCTGCTGGGAAAAAGGAACACTACCAAAGGATCTCCGTGATGCAGTCATCATCACCCTGTACAAGAACAAAGGAGAGAAGTCTGCCTGCTCTAATTATCGTGGAATTACCCTGCTGTCCATTGCCGGGAAAATTCTCGCAAGGTTGCTCCTGAATCGGCTGGTACCTGCCATCGCTGAAGACCACCTCCCAGAGGGCCAGTGTGGCTTCAGAGCCAACAGGAGTACCACCGACATGGTCTTTGTGCTGAGACAGCTTCAGGAGAAGTGCCGCGAGCAGAACAAAGGGCTGTACGTAACGTTTGTCGACCTAACAAAAGCGTTTGACACTGTGAGCAGGCAAAGTATGTGGCAGATCCTGGAGCGACTAGGCTGTCCCCCAAAGTTCCTCAACATGATCGTCCAGCTCCACGAGGACCAGCAAGGCCAGGTCAGACTAAACAGTGACCTCTCAGAACCATTCCCCATTCGCAACGGCGTGAAGCAAGGCTGCATGCTGGCACCGACCCTCTTCACCATCTTCTTCAGCATGATGTTGAAGCAGGCCACAGTGGACCTCGACGACGACGACGCAGTGTACATCAGGTATCGTCTCGATGGCAGCCTGTTCAACCTCAGACGACTGCAGGCCCACACGAAAACCCTAGACCAACTGATTCGTGAGCTGCTCTTTGCTGATGACGCTGCCCTCGTTGCACACACAGAGAGAGCCTTGCAGCGCATTACGTCCTGCTTCGCAGATGCCGCCCAGCTCTTTGGACTTGAGGTCAGTCTGAAAAAGACAGAGGTCCTTCATCAGCCGGCACCCAAGGAAGAGCATCGCCCTCCCCACATCACCATCGGCGAGTCCGAACTGAAGTCTGTACACCAGTTTACCTACCTTGGCTGCATCATCACGTCAGACGCCAAGCTGGACAAGGAGCTGGACAACAGGCTGGCAAAAGCGAACAGTGCTTTCGGGCGACTATTCAAGCGGGTGTGGCACAATCAACAGCTGAAAAAAGGCACCAAGATCAGCGTGTACAGAGCTGTCGTCCTCACCACCCTGCTGTACGGTTCCGAGTCCTGGGCCCTCTACCGCAGCCAACTACGACTCCTCGAACGTTTTCACCAGCGCTGCCTGCGTACCATCCTCAGCATTCACTGGAGTGACTATGTCACCAACGTCGAGGTCCTTGAACAGGCGGAAACTGTGAGCATCGAGGCTTTGCTGCTGCGGACACAGCTTCGCTGGGCGGGGCACGTCTCCAGGATGGAGGATCATCGCCTACCCAAGATCACTCTGTTCGGCGAGCTCGCCACTGGACACCGAGACAGAGGGGCACCAAAGAAGAGATACAAAGATGGTCTCAAGAAGTCACTTAGTGCCTGCCAAATCGACCACCGCCAGTGGTCTTCGCTTGCTGCGGACCGTGACACCTGGCGCTCCACCATTCACAAGGCAGCCGTCTCCTTTGAGGACTCTCGCAGAGCTAACCTTAAGGACAAGCGGCTCAGAAGAAAAAACAGAGCTGTCGTAACTCAGAACCCTGAACAGACCTTCCCCTGCAGCCACTGCGGTCGTACCTGCCTGTCCCGGATTGGCCTCCGCAGCCACGAAAATGCCTGCAGACGACGTGGGCAAGCCCTATAGAATCTTCGTTCGCGAAGTCAAGCCAAGATTATATTTTTGAGTGAGAATCCATACACTGATATTTGCATGCCTGCCACTGAAGGCCAGTTTTGCTAGAGTGTTTCTCTTTTTGACAATGTCTTTCTCTGCAGAGCAGTCATCAACTATAAGCAAAGCTGACTGCCCTTCAAATTGCTTGTAAAAATATTGCAGGTAGTCATTCCGTTTTTTTCTCAGGGTCAAGTTCATTTTAATACATAATATAATTTTAATATATGTGACCACTTAATCTGCTTTCTGCAATATTGAGTTGTGCATCATTAATCAGATACAAATAAATATTTATTGCTCCAGCTGTTTCAACCTTTTTGTATCTGAATTGTAATTCCGTCACTGCCGTTTTCAACAGTACGACCTGACCCATGTAGGTAGTCATCATCTGTACTGCGCAGGTCTAGCCAAAGTGCATATTTATTCGTTAGGTATTGACCAATTCTTACATCATACAGATGTAAATCTTTGCATGCCATGTTTGTTGGTTTTTCTCTAATCCTTCCATCTGACCATTTTACGATCTCGTCGTAGTGTTGGTAAGGTAGCAAACCAGAAGCATACACTTGATTTGGATGACCTTCGATTGTACAGGACAAATGGGTAATCTTTGGATTGTAAATTTTTTCTGAATCCCTTCTGTATGGGCTCGCCGGTTCAACAAACAACATGAGTATGCCTTTCAGTGACCTAGCAGGTGTGTTCAGGTTTATTTTCCACATTGGATCACTTTTGTCTTTACGCATTAAATTATGTCTAATCACCCGATCATACTAAATCGGCAGTCTTGACTGGTACTGATTTTGTATGAGTCTGGCTAGTTCAGTATGTGTGACAATTTCATATTCCAAAGAGATGTTAGAGATCTTGTATGTTGAGACTGTGTCAGTTGATTTAATAACTTTAGAGTAGTCATTGAAGGTTAGTTCAAAACTTAAATGGTCATTCAGTGCTCTTTGGTAAAAAGGCAAATGCCTTGTTAGGATTTCAAATTCATGTGGAATGTAAAATCTGGTTCCATATGTTTCTGCTAATATAACGTCTTTGGCTTCTGATGACGATTTGTCTACGGCAACAATTCGAAGTTTAGCAACATTAGCAGACTGTATACCTTGATAAACACGGTCTTCTCTTTCTTCTCTTGTGAGCCACAAATCTTTGTAACAGTAACACACATCAACATCATCAAGACTAAACACTTCTTGACCTTCAAGTTTAACTTTAATAGTCTTTATAATTGCTCTGCCAAGGTTGTTAACTAGTGTTCTGTTTGCATCTTTGTCTGATGTAAGTTCGATATTAAAAGCTAGGAGTGCAGTACCAGGAACAATAACGTCATTGGAGCCTAGGTTTGGAAACTTTACAGTTAGGGTTTGGTTCTGGTCTATGGTACTTGGATTGTTTGTTATGACAATTGATTGCCTTATGCCCTTAACACCAAGAGGCTCACGTAGTTTTCTATATGGGTCTAACTTTGATACGTAGGACTGTGTCATTTTATTATGCAAAAATGAAAAATATTAAATTAATAAAAACAATGGCAGCGGGAGGATTTAATCATGAAGATTTTGAAATGGATGTTATGGATGCATATGATACCAGTATCACAGATATGACTGGAATGGGAAATATTCTAATATGTATCACGAATTGTTAAAAGACAAAGTAAACTCATTTTATGACAGTGTTGGTACACACCCAGATGTAATAGATCCTAATCAGTTTGAATATGATAAAGCACACATATTTGTAAATACAGACAGAGGAAAAATACATCTAACCGATAAAAACAACCCTTCTAAGTTTAGGGCTATAAGTACAATTAAAGGTGAAGTTGGTGGTAACTCCAGGTTGGCAAGGTACTTTGGTATTGGAGGATCTCCTGTCCTGCCTCGACTTGTTACTACTCTCAATGACGTGCAAACAAGGTTGCCGACGGGACATGAAATAGAAATGACAGAAGTAACAAGACTGCCAGAAATAGCAAACAAGATGGTAAACAATGTAGCCAAACTAGGTGAGCTTGATAAACACGTAGAACAAGAAAAAGAGAAACTGGCTACAGCAGACAATGGAAATCTTGACACAGAAATAAAAGAAAGAATCCAACACAGATTAAATGATTTGCAGATAGAAAGATCAGGAAGTTTAGAAGCGATTAGTATTGGGAAAGAAAAACTGAAAACACAGGCCAACAGGATTAGGGAAACTTCAGAAAATACTTCACGAAGACACAACATTGGCTGAGAGATTGAAAACACTTTTCAGAGAACAGGGTATCACTATCCCAAGTTTAATTACCGCTCTTGGATTTATTATCAGTACTGTTGTGTTAGCTGTCTCTGGAGATGGCGGTGGTTCTCCGCCTCCAGCACCAGGTCCTCCGGTTCCGACAGACCCAAAAGATTTACAGTCGAGGGTAAAAACACAACTAACACATATTTTAGACTTGCTTAAGAAATTGGCTGTGAAAGCAATGAATGCTTTACCTGGCATAATAGGAAGTGTAGTCAGTTGGCTGATCAGTACAGCAGCGAAGGTAGTGGGGTTTATGGCAGAACATGTGTGGGTCTTTTTGGTTACAGTAGGAGGGTTAATAACAGGTTATTTAATAAAACAGGTAAAGAAGTAATACCCCTAATCCAGTAAGGCCTTTTACCAATGCAGTTCTCTCTGACTCATGTGTGTTTACCAAAAGGACCAGAGGGGCCGAGTCAGGGGTTAGTGTCAGGGTCGGGGTCGGTGACTGGGCCGGTGGTACTGGCTGTACGGGGGCCGGGGCCGGGGCCAGGGCTGGGGCTGGGGTTGTTACTGTCTGTACAGGCATTATTGATGGTTTTAATGTCTGTAAGCGCAAGCGGTGTGTGGCTGTTGCCCCCAAGTTTACTGATTGATTGAGTCCTAATTTCTGACTAACACCAGCAACAATTATTTCATTATTATAATTTGTTATTGTCCCCTTTTGTAATTGAAGGTCAGATGGCAACATGTATAACCCAGTGCCAACTACAAAGTCAACTTTTGATCTCGCATATCTGAGGACATCTTGGTAGCATTGATGGGAGATCAACCACTGAGTTTATTGAGCCTTCTAGGTTTGCAAGAAACTGTTTTTGTGCTTCAAATTTTCCAATCCCGTTTAAAATGTTTGATTTTGTTAGTGATTGTGCACCTAGTATACGCCACACATACGTTCTGATAGACTCATTTACGTGCTCGACTCCTGCTTGAGTAAACCCATCACTCCTGTCTAAGACAAATGTGGTCCACGCATTAGACTGTTTCTGTTCTATTGAGCCTAACCAGACTTTGGATTTTGATGAGAATGAAGGGTAGTAATCTTGTTGGTATTGTCTGTGACTCATAGCATAATACAATGTACCCATGCCGTTGTGATCATTGTGATGAAGCTCTATGCTTGTGCATAGTGCTCGCACAATAGGATTAGTACGGTACGGTTTTTGTTAACGGTTTGTTTGTGCCGAAAGTCCGTGGGGCCTGCTGCCATGTGGAATCTGTAAGACATGGTTAGCATGGGATTTTTTAGTGAGTTCTGTTTAGTGAGTTCTAGGCGGAAGCTGTGACTGTCAGAGGTCTAGATCGGGAGTGCGGGCTGTCTTATCGTATGGAACGGTTGTGTTTGAGTTACCTAGCCCGCATTCCAAGACTCTGAAGCCTTGATTTCAGGTATGTTTCTATAAACGTAGTATTGATAGTTGTTTAGTTAAAGACAGTATGCGTGGTAAGATTAATGTGGTTGTATAGCGGTGTTCCGGTTTGGTTTAGTTATAGTATGTTTAGAATTCGGTGAAGTAACCGGTGTTTTTGTATACAGTTGTTTACCGAGTTAGATGACTAAAGGAATACGAAGTGTGTATGTCTAAGCCGCTATGAAGATAGACGTGGTTGGCTAAGCATAGTCTTTTCCAGGGTATAGAGTAATGTATAGCAAGAGTGTTAGGCTATAGTCTGTTTCAAGATAGTGACAGAGATGGGGTGATACGAAAATAGTTTATGAAGCACGTGTGTGTGTGTGAATGAACGTGTGGGTTATTTGTATCAGCCAGGTTGCGTGACGTTTCTCATTGATCCAATATGTTGTGTGTTTAGCAAGTGTTACGTTGGGACTTTTGTCTATTCAGAGTTCTTGTAACGAGAGTGGAAAGACGGACGCCGAGACGTCGAGTCGCAGGTGGGACCTACGTGAGGTCATCCCTCCAGCTCTTCTGAGAGTGAGTCTGACTGGGGACCAAGACACCCAAGTCCAAGTGAGAACTGAGTACCGTACGAGAACGAGGACGTCCGTGCCCAAAGAGAGACAGGACGGCAATAAGCGTACGACGAAGGACTTTCACACCTAGACGTGAGAAGGACCAACGTAACCAGACAACAACATCAAACAGGTTGGAGGCAATGTGAGACTAAGACCTAACCTGGCAAAGATATTGTGATACGTGTGTGGTGTGATAATAGAACAGTGTATATAGTTGATAATTATTTAAGTCGTTCTTTTCATTTATAGTGTATAAAGGTTACTTTAGAAAGGGAGCCCGTGTGTTGTGTTTTACTGCATGAATGCGCCCGTCTGAGTCAGTGGCAGTGTATGCGTCTGTTGCGTGAGAGTCTGTGGGTACGACTGTGGGCAAGTCTGCGTGCGTTACAATCATCAAGTTTTTGTGCAAAGTCATACTTAGAGCCGATGTTAAATTCATTACAAATCCATTCAAATGCTTTCATATCCATGGGGTTGTTATACCTGTTAAAACTGGATTCAGTAGGCAGTGGGGTATGCAGTTCTGACAGTATTCATCTTAGCTGGTAATATGTGTGGAAACGATACACAGATCTAATCAGTTTGTTTGAGTGATTCAAATGGTGTGTAAAAGAAACACCGCAGCCTGTAGTTGAACACAGTGTAGCAAAGTTAAGTTGGTTTTGAAACATCTGTAATGGACTTGAGGACCACTTTCTTGCAGTTGAATCGTCTGTTATTGGAGGGTTTAGGTAATGGTCAAAGGGGTTGGGTACTTTCACTTGGAATAGATCTTGTTCGTTTACAGCAATATCGAGCTGATTTAGTTGAATTATTTTCTGATCATAAGTTGGTGCAACATTGTACTTGACATCCACATTAAATTGAAATGCGTTTGTAGTGATGCTTGTTGGTGAATTAAATTCCATTGTTCTTTTTTATGAGATAATAAAAATGTTTATTACCTTAACAAATCTTGACACAAGCAAACCAGTGTGGTTAACTAATGGGATTGATAATCACGATGGTAACAAGGCTGTAGCTATCCATTAAATGTTTTACACTGTAAAGTGCTTTAATGTAACAGATGATAAAGTTATTTTATAGCTGGATCTAAGCTTGTTAGTACTGAGGGAGCTAATGTTTTACAAGCAGGGTATTATGACTTTTGTACTTTAGCTGAATGGCTACAAAATGAATTTAAAATTAAAGCAACTTTAAATGTGGCTAACTTACTTGTTACATTAGAATTTCCAAAAGGTACTGAGTATTCATTATCATTAAGTCTTGTAAAACTACTTGGGGTTTTGGGTAATAAAATTTATTTTCCAGATGAAGATTGGACAAGACCATCAGATGGGCATCAACTATTTTCACCAAGAAAAGAAAAAGTAACTGGAAGATATCCTGTTCATTTGGCAGTACACACAGTGCTAAATGTTTATTTGAAAGAACTTAAACACAACTGAAAATGTTCACAATGGAAAGCCTTCAACTTTGTTGAGATGCTTGCCGACTGGAACTGCACCCTATTGTGAAAGTGTGGTTGTTAGATTTCCTAATTTGCAGTTTAAGAAATTAGGTTCTAGTTTCTTTGAGTCACTGTGTATATCTGTAACTAATCAGGATGACAAACCAGTTCTGATGCATGCTTTTAGTGTTGTGTTAGACGTTAAATAATTATATTTTTGTTTATAAAATGAGTGCTGGTCCAAAGTCGAGAATTATACCAGTTGCATGTTCGGTAACAGAGTTGAAAGATTTGGCTGACGTACAAGATTTTGAGAAAGAGGGGGAAATTGGAGAAGTGTATGGTTTTGAACTTGATTCTTATGGTATGTACAAGCGGAAAGTAATCATTGACATGAAAGACGGCGAAAGACAGATACCTAACCTTGGTCAGCTTCGTGATGTCACTGTGCCTACTCCTGTAAATAATGTGCCCTACAACTTAAAACATGTGGGTAATAAGTGGGTAGATCCGTGGCGCAGTGGTTAAGGCGCCTGCCACCAATGCTAAAGGTGCGTGGTTCGACTACGGGTTCCGGCGTCGGATTTTTCTCCTCTAGTAAGTGTCACCATTAATTCGGGCGGACCGTCGGGGGTTCTTTCTCCGGGTACTCAGGCTCTTCCTCCCCCTCCACTTTGGTATCAGTTTCAGCCCACTTAATCAAATTTCAAATACAAACGATTTTGAATTTCCAAAAACTACAGTAGCTCGCTTGAGCTTGCCCTTAGCACCACGTGAATGTTCTGTGTTTATGTACAGTGTGTGAGTGAATGCGCGTGATTCACGTGTGCGTGCTTGTTGGGTTCAGTTCGCGGCGGCGCTTTGAGCCGATTTTCAATTGGGATAAAGCGCCTATTTAATGCGCTTATTATTATTATTAGATTCGCTTGTGCCTGCACCGCCACCAACAATTGACTGGGACATAAAGTTTGAATTTATTAGTCCTTATGTATACACTGATGATGAAGGCGCCTTAGTGTTTAGGAAAGTTGTTAACTCTGGGCCGCTGATTGTAAGTCTTGTTCCGAGCTTTACATTAGACAACAATAGCAGAGAAAAACTAAAGGTGCAAGAGTATGAGAAACGATGGTATCTTGTTACAACTAGAAAGGGTAGATCGGGTACAGAAGTTGTGTTTGTACCAGCAAACTTTACCATAGCTAGAGAAGCGACAATAGTATTTGAAATTATCTTGAGATCTGTAGCTTCTGTAAAAGAGACTGAAATTGCACAGGAAATCAAACTTACGTGGAATGCACAGTATCAGTCATCAAAGGTCTTTATTGTTATTAAAAAAAATATTGATGTTGTTGAGGTTTTGAGCAGTATTCCCGCTGTCAAGGTGGTGATCGACAAAACATTTTTTGTTCTTCTAAACTACATAAAACTAGAACACATTAATCTTGTTTCATTTTATTATGCTAGCAAATTATATACTCTTGACGACATGCAAAATGTAATCGCTGATTAAATTTAAAAAAAAATATTTGTCATAAAAAATGGTGAACTTGTATCCACAACTACAACCTGCTCTTACTGAGACGCTTGTGTCGATGCTTGCGGCTGATCCGCATGTGCCAATTGCACCCAATAAAACATTACAGGCAGACGCATTCTGATTAATAAATATTACAGAAGCAATGAAATATTTGGAAGGAGAAGAAGCAAAATACTCTAGACGTAAAAGACGGTATAAGACAGTTTTCAATTCTGTACAAAACACATCTATGGCTGTGGCTGCTGTTTCAGCTGGATTATCTGTAGTATAGGGGGTATTGTTTTGATATCAACTGGAATTGGCAGTTTAATTGGAATTGGTCTTGAAGGAGCTAGCATTGCCACAGGACTGGCATGCTTTGGTTTGGAAGGCCTTAACAAAAGATTTCATACAAAGTTACAAAAGCATGAAGCATTGAGTACGCTTGCTGGTTGTCACGGTTAGTGACTGTTTTGACAGTGGTAGTTGAAAGTTACTGAAGCACTGGTCAGTGTAGAAATAGTGAGTTGTTTTCATGTTGGTAGACACGGGTTAGTGTTCCTTGTTTTGCACGTGCAGGGTGTGCTAGTGGATACGGTAGTGTGTTCACTGCAGTTTACCTTGTGGGTAGCAAGGGAATAATAGTTTAGTTCGCAGCTGTACTCGGTTGGACCAAGTTGTCTTGCCTAGCTGACTGTTGGAGTCAGTGACTGACCGTTTGTGAGTCAGTGACACAGCGGCGATCCAGTCCCGGGGTCATTGGAGGCCGGAGACTGGGGTTGTTTTGCCTACGGGTTGCGGCGTTTTGTGACGGGTCGCAGAGGAGGCTTCTGCTTTTGTTTTGCATTTTGACGTTCAGGGTCGGGACCGGTTGGAGGGCTGACGGGCATTAGGACCAACCACGCCTCGCTGGACCGAGTGTTGGCGTGGAAGGGGCGTGGTCGTCTGTACTGCCGAAGCTGCTGTGTCGCCATTGCAACCAGACCTCGTGCCAGGGAAACGGAGAGAGAGAGACAGAGAGAGAGAGAGAGAGAGAGAAGACCCGCGAAGCTGTACGACCATTAAGGAAGCCGGACGGGAGGGATCCACAGGCGTTCGTCGACTTACCACGGTGGTCCCATTCTTATTCAGCTTTCCATCACTCACTCTGCTTTGGTGTAGTTACATGATTCTTGTATATGAACAGTATATTGTAAATAACGTTTTTCAGCCGTCAGTTCGGAGGGCTGTAACCTGACTTTTTATTATTATTGTGGAGCAACAGTGCTGCATAGCGTGGGGGAGTGTTTGTTTCCACCACTCGATGCAATGCTGATGCTGTGGAAGTAGTATTAACCTTGGTTTAGTTTTTTCCCTTTTGTTTTTCATTTCTTTTTTTTTTTTTTTGGAGGGGGAGGGGAGTAGGGGGCAGGGAGGGGAAGTGTCGGTGGGAAGTGTGGGAAGGAAGGAAAGGGGGAATAGTTAGTGTATTAGTAATAAAGATTGAGTGTACATGTAAAGTAAATGTGTTGTGTTGCTTGTGCTGAGCTGTAACCTGTCTTGAGGCAAGACACAAGGGTCCTTTATCTATCTCTTTCTTCTCTTCTACTCCTAACCTTCATTCTCGTCTATCTCTCTAGTCGGGACATTTGGGGGGTTCTACTTCTATTCTGTCTTTCAATCTCGTCTGTCCCTCCCTAGTCGTGACACTGGTGCAAAGCTGAGTAGTATGAAACTTATTATCAGTAAAGCTTTGGTAGATAATTTTATTGATGATGAAGAATTTAAGAGAGTGCAGGATGATTTGAACAATTACAAGAAACAGAAGTTTGAAATTCAGAATAAGATGCGTAGTCAATCTCCCGTGAATGTTGAAGAACTAAAGGATAGTTTTTTTAGAGAAGGGAAAACAGATCCGGGTTCTAAGAAACCACAGAA
This sequence comes from Semisulcospira habei, assembly GCA_036245525.1. Classification (NCBI taxonomy): domain Eukaryota; kingdom Metazoa; phylum Mollusca; class Gastropoda; family Semisulcospiridae; genus Semisulcospira; species Semisulcospira habei. The sequence continues at coordinate 174,500,425 of BTPG01000006.1, read as the reverse complement.
AAACTTCAAAATCTACTTTCAAGCAAATAAAGATCAGTTTTGGTAATCGTTTAATAATGACATACATTTTACAGAGAGATGACACGCCACTTACATGGCTTAGGCCTGTCTGTTCAGCCCCATCTGCCCTGCCCCCAGAGTATTATTGAGAAAAAAAAAAGGTTTTTTTGTTGCCCTTGTTTTGAAAAAATTGTCCGAGTAAGTTGTGACTGGAGTCAAATTGTTGTAAGAACTTGTAAGAACTTAGGGTAAGTAATTAATAGGTTCTTATGGTAAGTAATTACTAAGTTCTTATGGCAACTAACTTTGAAGAACCTGCAGAGGTTACCAACAGTTTGTAAGTAAGTATAAAGTTCCACTTGGCTACAGTCTTGGCAGTTCCTCAGAAAACAGCCACCGGTTTACACCAGTCAACACCCCTCCGTGGTGTGTGTGAGTGCGGAGGCTAGCTGGTTTTTGAGAAATTTTGGAATGAGAAAATTGTGTTCCTCAGAAATTGACTCTGACAGGGAGTTAAAATGTCCTTTGTTTATTTTCACAGTGTACAATATGGATCTGGTTTGTATTGAGAGAAACGGCCATGTGGGCGTTAATGATTTTAATTAGTTAATTAATTAGAGTAAACTTAAGATAATGAAAAAAGCTCCAGAAATCTCCTTTCTTATTTCTCTATTGTATTGTATTGTGTTGTGTTGTGTTGTGTTGTGTTGTGTTGTATTATATTGTATTGTGTTGTGTTGTGTTGTGTTGCATTGCATTGTATTGTATTGTATTCTACGCGTAATCATAGGGATAAAATAATTGGAAGAAGTTGTTTTGCAGTTTGTTTGCTGTACAGAGTCATTGCTATATGCATTCCAATCGTCAGGTCACTGAAATAAGCAAGGGTTCTAATATAAGAAAACTGTTGGCTTCTGTACCTGCAAAATCCATGTTTTCTCAAACTTACGCATTTTCACTTTTGTCAACCCTTAACCTTTGTGAGTATTGAACCAAATTAGTGTGCATAGAAAGGTCATATCATCATCTACCGTTCTGCTACATTTGGTTAAATAGTTTTGCAAGAATCCTGAAGAACACTAACATTCTACCAATAAATAGAGAACATTTGCTGATCTCGTGACCCGTGACTTTTCTGAACGGTCGTCTAAATTAGTATGCATAGGAAGGCCATATCATCAGCTATCTCTGTACCAGGTGTGGAATGTAAGGTGTAAATGGTATTTAGGGAAAAAAATTCTTGTCAGAAAATGGCGGTTTGTGACCAATTTTCTGATCTCTTGTGACCCTTGACCTTTCTGAAGAATCATCCAAATTAGTATCCATAGGAAGGTCTTACCATCAGGTATTTCTGTACCAAGTTTGGGTTTGAAGTTGTGAATAGTATTTGAAAAACAAGAAAAGCAAAGCCCTTATGGCTCACGTGTATGACCAATCCACACGTGTGACCTTTGTGACAATTAGTAAAGAGATGGGTTCTGCACCAGCAAAGTCCATGTTTTCTCAAAATTTAAGCATCTTTACACATCTGTTAACCCCCCGTGACCCTTGACCTTTTCGATGAGTTGACTACATTAGTATGCATAGGAAAGTCTTATCATCACATACCTTTGTGCCAAATTTGATTGAAAAGTTTGCAAAAATATTGATAACTACAATCTACCAAACATTGACATTTTACACACATTTGCCGACCTCTTGTGACCCTTGACCTTTCCGTGAGGTCATCCAAATTAGTATGCATTGATAGGACTTACCATCAGGTATCTCTGTACCAAGTTTGGGTTTGAAGTTGTATATAGTATTAATTTTGAGAAAGAAACATCTTTTGTCAAAATATGGCTACTTTCTACCAATTTCCTGAGCACTTGTGACCCTTGACCTTTCCGAGGGGGTCAACCAAATTAGTATACATAGAAAGGTCTTAATATCAGGTATCTTTGTACCAAGTTTGGGTTTGACGTTGTGAATAGTATTTGAGAACAAATAAATTTTGTGAAAATATAGCTAGTTTTTACTTATTTTCTGATCCCCTGTGACCTTGACCTTTGTGAGAGGTCACTCAAATTCGTATGTTTAGAAATGTCTTGTCACAAAGTATCCTTTGAACAAGAATGAAGACTGTGGCTTGAATAGTCTCCGAGAAAATGCCAACGTTAAAGTTTACCACGGACGAGGATGGACGGACGACAGAGGACGGACGGACGACCACTGGCCCAGAACATAGACGCACTTTTGCTTCGCACGTGAGCCAAAAACATATTTTGTCAAAATATGGCTTTTATAAAGAAAAACCCTATTTCCTGCTCTCTTGTGACCCTTGACCTTTCCGAGGAGTCAACGCAATTAGTATGCATAGAAAGGCGTTACCATCAGGTATCTTTGTACCAAGTTTGGGTTTGGGGTCGTGCATAGAATTTGAGAAAACATACATTTTGTCAAAATATATCAATTTTTAAAACCGATTTTCTGATCGCCTGTGACCTAGACCGTTGAGAGAGGTCACTCAAATTGGTATGTTTATAAAGGCCTTGTCACAAAGTCTTGGGCCAAGTTTGAAGACTGGCTTGAATAGTCCTGGAGAAAATGTCAACGTTAAAGTGTACGGATGGACGACGGCAGACGGACAGACGACCACTGGCTCAGAAGATAGACTCACTTTTGCTTCGCAGGTGAGCCCCCAAAAAGCCAATGTGAGAAAAAAAGTCGCCTTTCTTCCAGTCGATATGATGATACATTAGTTATTTTTTAAACCAGTGAAAAATGCTGAAATCCACCTGCTCCTATTCATCTTTTTTACACAGTGAAGAAACACGCACAAACACGTATGCACACTCAATGAACAAATCTGTACTCACCTGTTTTCCAAAAGTCCAACAACAAACTCTATGCCCCTGTGATTTCGAGCTGCAATCATAACACAATTACGCGTGCACGATTATTCATTGTTGAATTTTGTTTGAACCCTTTTACAACCAGCTGGCGAAAAACGGGTCTAAACTCATCGGCGTCGGACTTTTCTCCTCTGGTAAGTGTCACCGTTAAATCGGGCGGACCGTCGGGGGTTCTTTCTCCGGGTACTTCGGTTCTTCCACCCCACCCCCCACCCACCCCCATCCCCCACACTTTGGTACCGGTTTCAGGCCACTTTACAAAATAATTTCAAAGACAAGCGATCAAAAATCTCTGTAACTTCAGTAGCTGAACTGGCCCTTCGTCTGTCTTGTACTGTTTGTCTTCGGCGTAAATCCGTGTCTGTCACGTGAGTGTGCGTGTTGGGTTTCAGTTCGCGGCGCTTTGAGTCGATTCGCCCAAAAATTGAGAAAAAGCGCCTATATAATAACGGTATTATTATTATTTATTATTATGAGCCCTCAGGTTCACCCATAAAATGTGATTTTTACTTAAAATCCAGAACAAAACGGTAACTCCCAAGCATGTAAATTACAAAGAAATACCCAACAAAGAAAAAAGAACGCGCTTAGAAAGGGTTGTTTTTTTCCTTTCTAAGTGTATATCTTTGATATTTAATCAACATTTTATCGCACAACCCGTCGGAGCGAGAAATTATATTTCACGAAATGGAAAACTAATAGGACAAAGGCCATTATCATAACAAACTATACTGACGCGCAGAAGAAATGCGACGCATTTAATTTGCTCGTCAGTATATGTGGGTGACAAACGTATGCCTAACAATAGCAGCCCAAGAGCCAGACCTACCTACCGTGTATCCCCGACCACCCCTCCAACCACTACTCTGTAAGACTGACTTGTACATTACAAACACGTGAACAATCACACATGCGCGAGCGCGCAAGCACACGCACGCGCGCGCGCACACACGCACAAGCACACGCACACTAACACGCACGCACATTTGCACACATTAACACACAAAATCACTTGTTAAACGCAAAACAACTAAATCATCATCCATCACCCACTAAAATATCATCCATTATAAGCCTAATCACAAACAAATCTTGGTACCAATAGAATCGAAATAATGCAGTGAAAATATTAATTTAAAAAACGAATAATGTAGTAGTGAATTTTTAGTGAAATTTGATAGTGCGCACGTAAAGTTTCCGAGCAGATCCTCAAAGACACAAGGACCAAAACTAATAGCATGAGCAGTAGAGACCGCGCCATACACAGCATTTTCTGGCTTGTCTGCACGTGTCTTCCGGACCTGAAACATTGAGCACACCGTCTCCTGTCCAATCCATGCCAGTACACATACCTAGGGAAATTACTCAGCGCTGGACAGACAGTTAGATCCCCTGCCCCCGCCTATTAGGCACCCAATCGTCGGCCCACAGAAAAATACGCAGGTAAAGAACAAGACTATCGTATACATCCCTAAAAAAAGATGGTTAGTTGAGGGTTTAACGTCCACGGCACCGAAGTGATCATGGATGGCCCTGACGGGCGGGTTATGGGGGACAGGGAAATCTATTGTCTATGAGTACGACCTGAACACTGATCAACTCAGCCATACTGCAACTGTGCCACTTTGATTTACCAGGACCTTTCAACGGACATGCTATTGAACATGCCCGTCTTTTCCCCCTGGATTGAGACTCCAGCTACCGGGACGGGGATTCAAACCCACGACTCAGCGATTCCTTTCGCTCTCCTGCTCTGACGCTTATCCGCCTGAGCTATTTTGGACTCTTCCCTAAAAAAAGATGCATCAGGTCAAGCCTTTAACCAGTGTCTTTTTCTGGAACTTAGGAAGTAGGCAGGAGAAACACGCATACACAAACAAGAAGGTGCACTACTAAATGTGGTCGGGTAAATGCCCTGAAAGCCCACAGCAGATGCACAAGACAATACACCACAATGTAACGATACAAAATTTGCCTCGAATTATAGAATTCTCACAAACCACATAGGTGAGGCTAGCGCTGGTAGAAAAGTACACATACCAAGGGGAATTACTCAGCGCTGAACATATAGACAGTTAGATCCCTTGCCCTTCCTATAATCTTTAGGGATCTAACTGTTTAACCAAGCTAATCTGGCACTACCCTTGAATTATCATGGTCAATCAATCTCCTGCTGTAGGGACTTGGGGCTAAATGGGTTAACAATAGTGTAGTCAGTACAGAAATGTGTAAGGGTGGATTACATTCATACCCTTCCCCTTATAAGGTGGGTATACTGGGTTCACCTTGTCTATGCCGACACTGTAAGGTGTTTAATATTTGAAAAATACTAGAGATGGTAGAGGCAGTAGGTGAGGGGGGGGGGGGGGAGAGGGGAAGCGATTAGAACTATGAGCACGTGTTTACCTTTTCATCAAGTGAGATGTTAGTTATAATTTATAATGAGTTATAATTTACAAAATTCCATGCACACGTAACATATTTGAAAATCTTCAATATAAATAAATATCTTCATACACATTGGCATTTTCATTTGATCGTGTACAAATAATCGCAAACGCGCACGCAGCACGCACGAGAGCAGCCAAAACAAGGGCACAGGAGGAAGCCAACCGCGAGGTGAAGAGGAGTATCAGGGTAGACAAGAGGGCCTGCACAGACAGCCTGGCAGTAGAGGCAGAAAAGGCAGCAGGCATCGGCAACATGAAACAGCTCTACGACATTACCAGAAGATTGTCGGGCGAGTATGGGAGTGAGTGAGTGAGTATAGATTGCTTTACGTCCCGCTAGCGACAAAGGCCTTCTCAGAACGTGCCTGCGCTAAATGAAGAAAAGAACTGCAAGAAGCGCAGACAGGAGGGAGAAGTTCAAAAGAAAAATACAGATGAATGGACCAGAAAGACAGAAATACAAACCCCCAAAAGAGTAGAACCCACCTTGCAGGGGTTAGACAAGGTGACCCTAGGAACTAAAAAGTAGACAACCCCACCAATGTCCCCTAGGGCAGACCCGGTGGGGTGGGGGGGGGGGGGGGAGGGCAAGTATGGCCATACAGAAAGACCAGTAAAAGACAAAGAAGGCAAGCCTATTGCAGACAGAGCAACTCGACAGATGGGCCGAGTATTTTGAAGAGTTACTGAACAGACCCAGCCCACCCGACCCCCCAGACATCCAGCCAGCAGAGACCGACCTTCCCATCAGCTGTGACAGACCTAGCCGGGAAGAGATCAGAAGAGCAGTGGCATTTTTGAAGAACGGCAAAGCAGCAGGGCCAGATGGCATCCCAGCGGAGGCTCTGAAAGCAGACCTAGAGACAACAGTAGAGATGCTGTACCCACTGTTTGGAAAGATCTGGGAAGAGGAGGTGATGCCAGCTGACTAATCAAGCTTCCCAAGAAAGGCGACCTCAGCAAGTGTTCCAACTACAGTGGAATCACCTTGCTGTCAGTACCAGGAAAGGTCTTCAACAGGATCATCCTGGAGAGAATGAAGAGCTACGTTGACCCCCAGCTGAGAGACCAGCAAGCAGGATTCAAGAAAAATCGATCATGTACAGACCAGATCGCCACTTTCCGCATCATCGTGGAACAGTCTCTGGAGTGGAGCTCCCCGCTGTACGTCAACTTTGTGGATTATGAGAAAGCATTTGACAGCGTGGACCGAGAGATTCTGTGGAAACTCCTACGACACTACGGTGTAATAATAATAATAATAATACCGTTATTATATAGGCGCTTTTTCTCAATTTTGGGGAAATCGACTCAAAGCGCCGCGCCTGAAACCCAACACACACACTCACGAAACAGACACGGATTTACGCCATTTAAGACAAACACAGTACAAGACAAACGAAGGGCCAGTCAGCTACTGAAGTTACAGAGATTTTTGATCGCTTGTATTTGAAATTTGTAAAGTGGCCTGAGACCGGTACCAAAGTGTGGGGGGTGGGGGGGGGGGGTGGAAGAACCGGAGTACCCGGAGAAAAAAACCCCGACGGTCCGCCCGAATTAACGGTGACACTTACCAGAGGAGAAAAGTCCAACGCCCACAAAGCTCGTCCGCCTGATCAAGAGCAGCTACGATGGCATGACATGTCGCGTGATCCACGAAGGGCAGTTCACCACGGAGCTCCAGGTCAGAACCGGTGTCAGGCAGGGGTGTCTGCTGTCTCCGTTCCTCTTCATACTGGCCATAGACTGGGTCATGAAGAGGACCACAGAGCACAGACGAAGTGGAATACAGTGGACACCTTGGACACAGCTTGACGACCTCGATTTTGCAGACGACTTGGCATTACTGTCCCACAGTCATCAACAAATGCAGGCTTGCTGACATCTCGTCCCAAGTGGGCCTCACCATCCACAAACAGAAAACAAAGACAATGAGGCTGAACGCAACCAGGGAAGAACCAGCCCTGCTTGCTGGCACCCTGTTGGAGGAGGTGGAGTCCTTCACCTATCTCGGGAGCATCATAGACAAAAAAGGCGGCACTGATGCAGATGTCAGAGCACGAATCGGTAAAGCCAGATCAGCCTTTCCCCAGTTGAAAAAGGTGTGGAGTTCCAGAGAGCTGTCATAACACACCAAAGTCCGGATTTTCAACTCCAACGTAAAAGCAGTTCTCCTATATGGAGCAGAGACTTGGAGATTGACAAAAACCACAGTCAACAGAGTACAGATCTTCATAAACAGTTGCTTTAGAAGAATTTTGAAAATCCACTGGCCAGAGAAGATCAGCAACGTCAGACTCTGGGAGAGAACAGAGCATATAACAGCAGAGAATGAAATTGGGCGAAGAAGATGGGGATGGTTTGTCACAGTCTGAGAAAGCCAGCTTCCTGTATCACTAGGCAGGCATTGTCATGGAACCCCCAGGGAAAGAGGAAAAGAGGTAGGCCGAGAAACTCCTGGCGTCGAGACCTCCAAGCAGACATCAAGAGACTGGGAACCACCTGGAGTAAAATCGAAGGAGAAGCACAGGACAGGAGTCGTTGGAGGTCTCTCGTCGACGGCCTATACCCATGTAGGGGTGACAGGCGTAAGTAAGTAGAGGCAGTAGGTGAGGGGGGGGGGGGGGAGGGAAAGCCATTAGAACCATACGCACGTGTTTACCTTTTCATCAAGTGAGATGTTAGTTATAATTTATAATGAGTTATAATTTACAAAATTCCATGCACACGTAACATATTTGAAAAATCTTCAATATAAATAAATAACGTCATACGCATTGTCATTTTCATTTGATCGTGTACAAATAATCGCAAACGCGCACGCAGCACGCGTGCTGCTTGTTAATGCTGAACAGTTTATCTGGCAGCATTGCTTGATCTGCAGCTATGTACAACCTTTGCTGCGAGCACTCGCCTTTATGTGGAATATATTAACTCATTCAGCCCGACCGCCGTCTTTTTCCCAAATTTTGGAGGCGTCATCTAATGACTATGCACCAGTTGCAGGAAAAGAATCGACCATGATAGGTTAGCTTGGCTAATTTGGCACTACTCTTGAATTATCATGGTCGACCGATCTCCTGCTGTAGTGCGTCAAGGCTGAATGGTTAAATGCGTATGTGTAACAACATGTCTGTCACCAACTGGCCTGGGCACGTCAGGATTCAATTGTGGTAATTCAAACTAAGTGCTGTCTTTTGCAAAGCACAAGGGACAGATGTTTCCCCTCACGATTGTTTTAACGCAACATACCATGTTTAATGACGGTTTCGATTTAGTCCATAAGCTAGGAAAGTCTACCGTGCACCCCCCCCCCCCCCCAGTACTCAATAAGATGGGTTTCAAAGTGTTCCTTAGTATGTTCTGAGATGTTTAAGCTATGTTCCCCGAAAATCCTTAGGAACACACCAGAGATATAGCCGATGGCGCAAGGGTACCCCCATTCACAATCTTCGCAGGTGCTAAAATGAGGTTGAGAAACATTTTCCTCTAAATAAATCAGAATTCATTCCAGAAGCCCAAATCAGGCAATATTATGTCAAGGCACACCTTCTGCAGCCTCTGCAAAAAAACAGAATGAAAAAATATTGAATCTCTGGCTCACAGTGAAGGTATTTGTGCACCCAGTAAACGACCATTTCCGCGAAATTGAAAAAAAAAGACAAAAATAATGTGTCAGATGCCTTCAGACATTTTCTATAGCACGGACAGTCCATTTTCAGGTTTCATTCATTAAAACAGGATATCACAATTATTATAAACTTGACTAGGTGATGCTGTGATTACTGTGAGTGCCACAGTGGTTGATTTTGTATCCCTACCCCCAAGTTGTAAAAATACACAAAATTAATTAGAAAAAATTGCTTAAGTTATTCCATTTTATTTTGACCTCTCTTTACCTATTACGTTTCAATAATGTGAGCATAAAGTGCAAGAAAATAAGGAAAGTCGGCATCCTTTACAGTATGTTCGTGGTGAATGATAGCTTTTTCCCATTTAAAATTGCCGAATTGGGAAACATACGTTGTTTCTGATGCCCTCAGAAATTTTGTGTACAACTGATAGGTCTTTTTATGTTTTATTGTTTAGGATAGAGTACCACAGTTACTCCCAACCTGATTTTATGATGCTGTGATGTATTTAGGGGCCACAGTGGCTGAATCTGCTGCCCTACCCCCATTTTACCTGTACGCACAGGAACGAAAAAATGATCATAACAATTGCTCCTCTGATTAAATATTTTTGTTGCCAGTTTTCTTAACAAAATATGCATATTGAGCATAAAAATTTGTGATCATTTTATTAATTTCAATGTGACCCATCAATTTAATTGTAATTCTTTTTATTTAAGTTTTAAGGCATGCTTAACAGGGGCTGCCGCTGAAGCTTCTACCGTCTGCACATTCAGCACTCTTGTCAAACTCGGGGAGATGTTGTGTCTGCTGCTGTTTTTGGTCTAGATTAATGACATCAGTACAACAGTACCAAGGTTCGTCTTGAACATCCTCCATGCGGATGACTTTGCAGTGTGGAGTGCAGCAGAACATAAAGAAATAGCATCCTCCAGAATCCAGGATGCTGTCAATAGAGTCAGCAGCTGGAATAAAAGAGGCCACTCAAACTGAGCTAGACCATATCTTTCAATCAGACGGAAAAGGTCACCTCAAAACTGGAGACCTTCCAGTACCAAAGACAGACATGCCAACATTACTGGCAACAAATAAATTACTGGATTCACGTGGAGGCCTCACATTGAAGTCATGGAAGCTAGAGCTGCCAAAAAAAAGTCTCTGGTGAAGAAACTGGTGGGGACCACATTGGCGCAAATTACAACATCCTGGCACAAGCAAACACCTGCTCGGTCAGACCAGTTGTGCGGTACCATGATACATCGACAACATGAAACACTGCCTGCAAAACCCAAAAAGCCAGGCTTGACAAGATGCAGAACATGGGTCATTCTCATGATGCAGTGACATTTTTAGAGCCATCTGGAGCACCCCAATTTAGGAAATATAGCACATTGGAGCCACTGGAATGCAGAACAGCACACATAATGAAGAGACTTACTAAACACCGACAGCATGGGAGACTTCAGGAGCAGACCAAGAATCGTCAGAAATGCCCAAATCTGAACCGCCAACTGAAGGTCCTGCAAAAGGCTAACACTAACGTCCTGAAACCAAGCCCAAAGATGTGTGAATAGCTCCCTTCAGATACGTGGGCATCTCGAAAGAGCCTTCAAGACAACATAAACAATGTTCCAGGACTCTTTGCCAAAGGTCGCGGCACTGCACAAAGCCATCTTGCTGGAGGTTGTGCACAAGCGCTACCCTCACAGCAGCTGTGATACCACACAAGATGCCATGCGCAATGAAGGAAGTGGCGTGTACATCTGTTGTGCAGACCGCACTACTACCTCCCTGTCCTTACCAGCTGGCGGCAGCAGCTCCAACTATCGTACAGATCTGCAGGTGCTCAACACAGCATTAGAGCACTAGCTAGGGAAAGGCAGCAGCTTGATCCACTGATCTCACCAGGAAGCTTCAAGATAGACTGGATGCCCTGTCCACAAAATAGTGCTGCAGTGGATTCCTGTGCATTCTGGACTAGCTGGGAATGGAGACACTACAACAATAAAGTGATTGGCAACAGCAGAATGGCGGCTGCAGCCCGTGGGAAGATGACATCAACAAGCTGAACAGGGAGAGCCAGGCCACCATCTTTCATCTATGCACTGATTACTCTGGATTGGGTCCATACAGAAAAGCAGGAACGTTTCACAAACCCAAACTGAAGCCTGAAGGTTTACACACTTTAATCAGATCACTCTGTATCAGCAATTATTTGAAGCTTCCGTGCCTAATGCATGAAGAGATTCCAAATAAAAGAACGCTTAGCGAATGGCGGACTTCGGTAGAAGCGTAAACAATCAGAATGTTCGGCAGAAAGGCCATGCAGTCACTTTATGATCAGAGCTAAATAGAGATCACTTACAAAAAGCGTCAGCATGATCGTTCACAATGGAATAATCACAAACTGGGGGAGAAAAAAAATAAGAAGTAGACACAAGTTTGCCAGCACGTTGTCATTTTTTACAAACTTTCACAGACTTTAAGGAAAAGGACTAAAATTGACAGACTTTCCAGGGCCCTGAAAAAGCCTTGTCATTTTTTAACAACTTTCACAAATGTTCACAGACCATAAGGACCCTGCTGGACTCACCTCATGAGACTGGGTCATGTGGAAACAGCCCTATGCGAATTTGGCGTAGAAAATCAGTCTCCTTAGCACATTCTCCAAACATGTCCATACAGAGAAGCGGTCTGCTGGCAGTTCTGACCAGAAGACAAGCCCCTGTACACCAAACTCTGGAAACATGCTGCCTAGCTCTTGACAGCTCACTTATTGGCAACCAGAACAATATAAGATTTAAAGATGGCCATCAAAATATTGAATGTTGCAGAAGGTGGAAGTGGAGATCTTGTGGTCGACATGTGGAAACTAAGTATTTTTGATAACATTGTTTTGGCTATTAGGAACCATGAAACTTTATTACGCATATTCATATTTACACATTCCTAGATGAAAATAAATGAAAGGGAAAGGGGAGACCATACTAGACCCGCCTTACGCTAGGTAAAATATCACCTAAAAGACCAGCCAGTTAAAAATAGTTACAATTAAATTGATGGGTTACATTGAAATTAATGAAATGATCACAACTTTTATGCTCAATATGCATATTTAAAAAAAAAAACTGGCAACAAAAAATATTTAAACAGAGGAGTATGACGTAAGCAATTTTTATGATTATTTTGCGTTACTTTGCGTACTGGTAAAATGGGGGTAGAGCAGCAGATTCAGCCACTGTGGCCCCTAAATGCATCATAGCATCACAAAATCAGGTTGGGAGTAACTGCGGTTCTCTATCCTAACCAATAAAACCTAACAAAGACCTATCGGTTGTATACAAAATTTCTGAGGGCACCGGAAACAACGTATGTTTTCCAATTCGGCAATTTTAAATGGGAAAAAGCTATCATTTACCACAAATGTACCGTAAAGGATGCCGACTTTCTTATTTTCTTGCTCTTTATGCTCACATTATTGAAACTTAATAGGTAAAGAGAGGTCAAAATGAAATGGAATAACTTTAGTAATTTTTTCTAATTAATTTTGTGTATTTTTTACAACTTGGGGTAGGGATACAAAATCAACCACTGTGGCAGTCACAGTAATCACAGCATCACCTAGTCAAGTTTATAATAATTGTGACATCCTGTTTTAATGACGTAAGCCTGAAAATGGACTGTCAGTGCTATAGAAAATGTCTGAAGGCTTCTGACACATTATTTTTGTCTTTTTTTGCGATTTCGCGAAAATGGTCGTTTAATGGGTGCACAAATACCTTCACTGTGAGCCAGAAATTCAATATTTTTTCATTCTGTTTTTTGCAGAGGCCGCAGAAGGTGTGCCTTGATATAATATTGCCTGATTTGGGCTTCTGGAATGAATTCTGATTTATTCAGAGGAAAATGTTTCTCAACCTCAATTTAGCACCTGCGAAGAGCGTGAATGGGGGTAACCTTGCGCCATCGACTATATCTCTGGTGTGTTCCTAAGGATTTTCGGGAAACATGGCTTAAACATCTCAGGACATACTAAGGAACACTTTGAAACCCATCTTATTGAGTACTGGGGGGGGGGGGGGGGTGCACGGTAGATCTTCCTAGCTTGTGGACTAATTACTTTTTTTTTTTTGCGTCACCGTAAAACGCCATGTATTCTTGCAAAGGAAGTGAGTAATTGTATCCCATTATTTTCGCGTTCGTGGTGGCATAGGCTGGCTAAATTGGCACGCTATTACATTCTTGTTGGTGACGACACGCCAAAAACATCAACGTGGTTTGCAACCCCTTGAGCTGTCTTTTCACTCTCAGCCCATAGAGCAAGTGTTAAAACATCGTTTGTTAAGAGTGACAGTCGACGAACAGCTCAGCTGGGAGCCTCACATAGAAACTGCCTGTAAAACTATTTCGAAGAATCTCTTTCTATTATCCAAATTAAGTCGTATAGTTGACATTGATGCTCGAAAACTATTATTTAACGCACACATTGACACACTGTAATTATGCTTCCAATATCTGGGACGGCTGTGGAGATATTCATTTGGAAAAAAAAATTCCCTTTACCGGCGAGGCAATAAGCTTATTCTTCCTGATCCGTCCCCTACTGATGAAAGACTGACGGCCCTTAATATCTTACCACTTAATAAACAATTGGAACTTAATAGATGCTTACTTGTGCAAAAATTTCTAAACGATGCCGCCCCTCCCTATCTCCGAGAGCTGTTTTCCCACACGAATAGAGAGAACACGAGGAACAGCTTACTCCATCTCCCAAAACCGAGAATCGACATCTTCAAATCTAGCATATCATTTTCCGGTGCTAAGTCATGAAATAACTTGCCCTCTCATTTAAAATCTATTTCAAAGTTATCAATGTTCAGAGCTCGCGTCCATAAATGTCTGCTGTCGTCGTGAATGTTCTATCTTTTTGCTTAGTATGTTGCTCCAGCACAGCGTACATGTACCTCACAGGAATTCCCCTACTATACATGACGTGTCCGTTCTTGACTAGTAGTATGTTAAATCTTTAACCGACCTTTTTTTAATGTACATTATTTTAGTAGTTTAGTAATTTTTTCTTAATTAATAGTACTTTGTAGTAGTTTTGCATGATTTATGTACATTAAGTTAGCTATTGATGTCTTGTTTTAGTGATTTTTTATAATGTATTATAGTGAACAAAGGACAGTTTGGAAGAAAGGTATTTTAATGCCTACAACTTTATCCTAATAAACGTTTCATCATCATCATCAGTCTTTATGAAAAGCTAGCACGGGCGTGTATCCAAATACTGATTTTACAATTATTTCATAAAACGGTGATGTAAATTAACGAATTATAATGGAATATGTCATCCCATATGGTAAACATTTTGAGCATGGCCACAAAATGGGAATGCCTACTACAGTCATTTAGAACAAACTATCTGAAAACGCCGAGCTTGGCTGTTTAGTTATGGGTAGGAAACCCTTTCCAGAATGATAACAATTCTAACGAAAATGTCATTTGATCCCCTGAATGTTGTTGTTGTTTGTTATTGTTGTTGTTTTCAGTGTTAATGACCGTACAAGATTTTGAATGATGAGGGCACCAGGGAACAGAAGATCACCCTGGAAGAAGATGGGAAAGCACTGACTGGTAGGACAGCTGCAAACATGTTCGCACAGATCTATGCGAAAGAAAGTAACATCACTCTCCCAAAAATGCTTGAGAAAGAAATCAGACAGAAAGAAAGAGAGAGAACAAGAGATGCAAACATCCATGATGCAATGAAGAAGGACATCACCCTTCCAGAACTGAAGATGGCCACCAAACAGCTGAAGAAGAAAAAATCTCCAGGTCCAGACAGCATCTCAAGCGAGATGTTACAACACCTTGGCAACACCGCCTTAACGAAGCTAATGGACATCTTTTACCACAGCTGGAGAGGAGGACAGGTACCCCAGTGCTGGAAGGAAGCCAGGATGATCCCAATTTTGAAGAAAGGGAAGAATAAGTCCAAAGCCCTGAGTTATCGCCCCATCAGCCTGACAGGTTGTGTGTGCAAGACCATGGAGCGCATCATCAACAAGCGCCTGCAGTGGTACCTGGACTCCGAGAGCATTATCGTGCCAGAGCAAGCCGGCTTCAGAAGCCACAAGAGTACAGAAGACCAGACAACACACCTTGCGCAGGTCATAGAAGATGCCTTTCAAGAGCAGAAGGTGACATTAGCTGCCTTCATTGACCTACTGAAGGCTTTCGACAAGGTGTGGAAGGATGGTCTCCTTGTGAAACTCCTTCGCAGTGGCATCCAAGGGAACATGTATCGGTGGACCAAGTCATACCTGCACAATCGCAGAGCCCGTGTGACAGTGGATGGGTACTGTGGCCAAAAAGTGCTGCTGCGTCAGGAGGTGCCACAGGGGGGAGTCCTGTCACCGACCCTGTTCATACTCTTCATCAACGACCTTGTGCCAGAGCTACCAAAAGGAGTCCACGCAGCCCTGTACGCAGATGACCTGGTACTTTGGTGCACAGAAGAGTATGCAACAACTGCTACATACAGGATGCAGCTAGCCCTGGACAGGCTGACAGACTGGACCAACAACTGGTGTGTGACCATCAACACAGAGAAATCATCAGCCACACTCTTCTCTCTCTCCAACAAAGCAAAGGCTGGCAACCTAACATTGGGCAACACCCCACTGCGGTATGATGACCAACATACATACCTGGGCGTCACCCTTGACAAGAGGCTGACGTGGAAGCCGCACATTTGGAACGCAGAAGCGAAAGCTAGAAGAAAGCTGAACATCATGAGGAAGCTGGCTGGAACACAATGGGGAGCCAATGAAAAGATCCTCAAAAATGTATATCAAGGCACAGTGAGACCACACCTTGAGTACGGATCCAATGCATGGTTGACGGCAGCCCAGTCACACCAGCAGACCATTGACAGAGTTCAGAACCAGGCACAGCGTATCACTATCATCATCGGCGCAATGAGATCCACACCAATTGAAAAGATGGAAGAGACAACAGGCATCCCACCCATGCACATGAGAAGAGATTGCAAAGCCTTGATACAGTCCACAAAGGTTAAGTCTTCCAAAGACCATCCTATGAATGCCAGGATGAAACAGCCAATTTCAGGGAGACTGAAAAGATCAAGCTTTGTGAAGGAGACGAGAGCACTGCAGAGAAAACACCAGGCAAAGCTCCCTGCGCAGGTAGAGGCTCTGAATCCTGCTAGTGACCTTCCACCCTGGGAAAGTAAGCCAGAAAACTTCAGCATCTCTTCCACGGTACCCTACATCACCACCAAAGATGAGCACAGCACTGTGAGCAAGAAAGCCCTGACACTGGCCATGCTCGACGAAAAGCATGGATACGGGCATACACCGATGGATCAGCCACAGATGCAGTTCAGAATGGAGGGGCTGGGGTGTACATTCAGTACCCAAACGGAAAATGACAGGCAGAGGCAGTATCAACAGGCCTTCACTGCACAAATTACAGAGCTGAGGTGGAAGCCCTGGTCCGTGCTGCAAACACCCTTAGTGGCACTGCAGACCCTGATGCCCAGATTGTCTTCCTGACTGAGGCCATGTCTGTCCTTGAGGCAGCAACAGCAAGCAAACTGCCACGTCTACAAGAGGTACTGCAAAACGTCAAGTGCACCAGATTGGTGCTGCAGTGGATCCCTTCACACTGTGGCATCTACGGCAATGAAGAAGCTGACAGAATGGCAAAAGTGGGCGCAGAGAAAGAACAAGACGAAAATGGAGTCAGCTTCACGGAGATGAAGACCATCATTAAGTCTGTGCACAGACCACCACAACGGCGCTTAGACAGTTACCATCAGTTGTCCAGACAAGAGCAGGTGACCATCTTCCGTCTGAGGACCGGGCACAACCGACTCAATTTCCACCTGCACAGACGCTTTCGCCTCGTGCCATCTCCCCTGTGCCCTTGTGGAGAAGCAGAGCAGACCACAGAGCACATCCTCCAGGAATGTGGGAACCACCAGCTGCTGAGGGAGGAGATATGGCAGAAGCCCGCCACTCTACAAGAAAAACTGTATGGGCCTGAGGAGGTGCTACAGAAGACCATAGATTTCATTTTGAGAGCCAAACTCCAAGTGTGACGGCGTTCGAGAAGAAGAAGAAGAAGAAGTACAAGATTTTGAAGAACAAATGTTATGGCATGAGGTTACATTTTATGTGAAGGTGTATAATCAAACCCCGCGAGCGCAGGTCAGTCTCAGTTTAACTGTTCGGTGCGAAAATGGCTGGCCTTTCCAAATCCGTTGCTGTTTGTAGCCCTTCAAACACGCACTTGGTTTTAAGGACGCAGACAAGAGATACCATTTTACCAAAAAATTAAATACTAATCCATACTTATGGTCTTTAAACGGTACTAACGAGTTTTAGGAGAGCTTGGGCGGGATAGGCAATGTGTCTAGTGAAAGGCTGGGACCCTAGGGGACTTAAAGATGTCGTTCAAAACATTTTCATGGATTTGAAACCACAGTGCTATCCCTATAAATATGATTTCAGTGACATGCTTGAAAATAAAGGCGGAAGGTAAGGTTAATAGTTTGATTACTTCTCTGCAAATTCCAGTGGGAACAGAATTCTCGGCATAATTAACCCATTCAGCGCTGATGCCCTACAGCAGGAGATGGGTCGACCATGTTAATTTAAGGGTAGTGCCAGATTAGCTTGGCGCCTGTCGGCGGCAAGCTAATCGGGCACTGCCCTTGAATTGTCGTGGTCAATCCATGTCCTGCAACTGGTGCATAGCCTTTAGATGACGGCTCCAAAATTTGGGAAATACGTCCGTCGGGCTGAAGGATTTAATGCTATCATTAACCATTTCGTTTACACGCCAGGTACATACCGGGTGGAATGCACAATTTATACTTCGTGCAAATCCATTCACATCACATGCTGACATCAGGGGTAGATAGTACCGATTTTAATTCAAGGTGCATTTACGGGTAGATCGTGTGTGGACTGTTCGTTACAAAAATGGATAGGATAAAAAATATATCATGCAAGTTAGCTACAAATGTAGTCTAAATTGACTCACATTCTCAAAGCTGTACAGGACACACTGGAATGTATACGCAGAGGGTTGCCGTTTTTAGAGGCTAGTTGTACGGGTAAGCTCACAGTCTGATGAAATAATTGAACTGGTTATAAAGGAGGTGTGATTGGCGCCTGTTCGGATACACACCTCGACAACATCCTTGTCTTCTTATTGGCAGAACATCGAAAAATATGCGTAAATATTACCTCTGGTGTAACACATCTAAAAGCTCGTTGTCGTAGCAACGGTCAGTTTAAAGAAGGAAATCTCGTTTGTTTCAACCCAAGACCATTCACAAGTATGGCTTACATATATTTTTAGTATAATCATGAGGTAAATGTATGTTCTATCTGTTTGGTTCAAAATTTCAGAACATTTTTTTGGGTGACGTCATTCGATGACCCGTTTCCATAGTGATGGTGCACAAAACTGACACATTTCTTTTTCTCTTACTCAAAAGGAAGTAGGAAAGATTAACTTTCCAAATATATATATATATATATATATATATATATATATATATATATATATATATATATATATATATATATATATATATATATATATATATATATATATATATATATATATATATATATATATATATATAATACGTGACCATCGCCGGTTGATTTTAGCCGCTAGAGAAAGGCCTCTGTCTGCGCGTCTATCACTCATTCAGCCCGGCGCACGGATTTCCCTAACGACTATGAACCTGTTGCAGGAGATGGATCGACCATAATTCAAGGACACTGCCAGATTAGCTTGGCGCCGACAGGCGACAAGCTAATCTGGCACTGCCCTTGAATTATCATGGTCGACCCACCTCCTGCTATAGTGCGTCAGGGTTGACTGGGATAAGAATATAAATTCATTTTGAAAAACTGCCAGATGTTGCTCTTCGGCGCAGATTTTACTCACTGTGTAGGGATGTACTTACTTCTCACATGTTTGAATCTTCAAATTAATCGTTCCCGAGTCAGCAGGATTACCCTCGTACCTGTCGCCGTCACCGACGCTGATTGTTTTCAAAAGGAAGATGTTACAAAAATCAGTTTTCCGTCTGAAATGCAAACAGAAGTATCACAAGACACTTGTATATTATATTCAGGGTCGTTTTTAATAAACTTACACGTGACGTCACACATTATATTCTAATGTGACATGACGTTCGAGTGAATTCCAAGGTACGACACAATAAAAAAAATTTAAAAATTAAAAACTCCGCCGCAGCGTCCACGTCCACACAGCTCGTAGACCACGTGCATACTAAGGAGGAGCGCTTGACGTCCCTGCTATGTTAAAAACGCTTAGTAGTCGTGGTGTGACGCTAAACGACAGTAATATTTTTTTTTTAAAGAAAGGAAGGAACCAGAAAAGCAGCCTACCTGGAGCTCATATGCCAACATAAACTCAAGTACAACAAAATAAATAATAATAATAAATAATAATACAGATAATAAAAATAAATAAAATATAAAAAAATAAATAATAAACTCATGTAGAAGGTTCTAGTCGATGCACAAGCCACTGTAAGCTACTGCGATGTGAAAGATTTCAGATCTCCCGCCATTTTGTCCACAAGAAATTGAAAAATTTGGGATAGTAGATTCCACGTCATTAGCAATTTAATAATGGTAACAAGAAAATTGTTATGTCATTCGACAGCAAGATGGCGACATATTCTTGTAGTTCATAGTTTCTTTGACGCCTCATTCCTCAAAACACTGTACTCCCTGAGAAGGCTCTTTGCAGGAAGAAAAAGAAAAACATTAAGTAATTCTGCACCATCAGCTAATACTTCATTTTACCAAGACAAATCTGCGGCGGAGATAAAGCATCACCTGTTCAAAAATGGAGATTTATTTTCGCGTCTAACGACGAAAACAACTTGCCCCAAGCAACAGATCAGCTCAACTTAAATTAAGACCCATCATATCTACAGTAAACTTAGGCGCTCCGAGAGCGTGAGGATCCAATATATCTTATGCGTCACCACCACATCATCTGGTAAGTTAATGCGTCAAAGATTTATTGGCGGTTGGATTCGCGGCCTCGGTTCTAGAGCCCAACAAAATAAATGAGGCCCAGGCCGAGGTTATATCCCTCATGACTCTTGAACCCTCTTTATGCTCGAGGTCAGGCCTATCACAGTCATTACACGAGGTCAAACAAATAATAATAATAATAATAATAATAATAAGCGCATTAAATAGGCGCTTATCCCAATTGAAAATCGGCTCAAAGCGCCACAGCGAACGGAACCCAACAAGCACGCTCACGTGAATCACGCGCATTCACTCACACACTGTACACAAACACAGAACATTCACGTGGTGCTAAGGGCAATGAATCAATCAATGAATCTTTATTTTACAACGGTGAAGATATTAACACAGTCAGTGACTATGTCATTTTTCGTACCTGCCGTTGCTACAACTACGACTAACTAAGTACAAAATATACATAAAACGGGGACATCAAAGCACAGTGATACAAAATATACAGTCCACTAAACACAAACACGCGCATACGCCGCGCACAAACGCACTCACGCGTCCCCACACACATACACACACACGCACACACACACGCACACACACACGCACACACACACACACATACACATGATTGTTAGAATAATTATACACGTACATTCGTGTGTCTACGAATAACTAGATATTATTATTTGAGTAATGTCAGATACCTATAAAGACTTGCCTTGAAACGAGATAATGTCGGAGTGGCTTTTACGTGATGTGGGAGCGAGTTCCACAGTGTGGAACCCGCAAATGACAAAGTAGATTTTAATATATCTATTCGGGGTTTTGGAACAATATAAAAACCCCTCATGTTCCCATGGCAGGAATCTGATTTTTTAAACAACTCTGTTAGATATTCTGGAGCGCTATGGTTCCACACTTTAAACATCAGTACCCCTTTGTTATATTTAAAATGATTTTGAAGGGGCAAGCTCAAGGCGGCGAGCTACTGTAGTTTTTGGAAATTCAAAATCGTGTGTATTTGAAATTTGATTATGTGGGCTGAAACTGATATCAAAGTCGTTGGGGAGGAAGAGTCGGAGTACCCGGAGAAAGAACCCCCGACGGTCCGCCCGAATTAACGGTGACACTTACTAGAGGAGAAATATCCGACGCCGGAACCCGTAATCGAACCTCGCACCTTTAGCATTGGTGGCAGACGCCTTATCCACAGCGCCACGGATCGCGGACCGCCCCAAATGTGGCACTACCCTTAAATTATCATGGTCGATCCATCTCCTGCAACCGATACATGTAAAGTGACATATACACCCCAGCCCCCCCCCCCCCCCCCCCCCGCCCCCGCCCCCCCCCCTTCCAGGGGCCTCAGCTCGTAGACCAAGCGCATACCAAGGAACAGCGCTTGGAGTCCCTGCTATGTTAAAAACGTGTAGGAATGATGCCAATTACCTGTCATAGGAGGGGAGGGGGGAGGCCTAATAATAATGCTGTACAGTGTCCAAAGCTATTCGGCTAACTGAAAGCACGTCGCAACTTTGAAGCAAAGGTGAAAAGAAAAAAGGTGAAAAATAGAACTTTATTGCCATATGAAAAAATACATTAGGATATCGTCTCGGTGCTGCGCAACTTAAAAAGAAGAACATAAAACACATCAAAATATAATTAAGCTGGTCACGTGCACACACACACACACACACCCACACCCACACACACACCCACACCCACATACACTTGCATACGTTAACAATTGTGGTCTAAACGTAAAGGCCATAAACATGATTTCACAGTGACACAAATCACGGAATTCATATCACAATATAAAACATGTCACTTGCATCACAGATGAAATATTATGCTGATAGCTGGACAATACTGAATATACATTATAGTAAACAGTGGGACGGATGGCGTTTGGGGGCTACATTCCATGCCTCCACCTAGAGCTAAATTTCCATGCACCCTAAGAGAGAACCTACTAAAAGGGTGGAGGCATGGAATGTATGCCCCTGCAGACACCACAGTAAAATGTGGCTGTCAGAGCAGGTAGGCAAAAGTTCCTGCCTTCCACCAGTATGCCGAATGGTGTGCTGACGAGGTCGCCAAGACCGAAACAGCTGTCCACACCGGTTAAATATCTGGACCCCCCTTGGGGGACCTAGATTTAAATTTCCATGCACCAAGGGGCTGGAACAGTGGGATATGTGATATGCCCCCCTTCGGGGGCTTCCATATGCATTGCTTCCAGTCACTTTCTTAACACACCCCCTCTTTTCTATCTGTTATTTTGTTTTGTTTTGTTTCTGTTTTGGTGTGTGTGTGTGTGTGTGTGTGCTTTGACCACAGTAGATCTGTGATCACTGGTCGATCATGCACACTTCTCTCCCCTGACAGTGCTTTTTACCTACTTTACTTTGTAATTTTCCGACAATAAATTGAATAAAGATAATGCGTTTTAAAATACATCTGATTGTCTGTTGTTTACCATAGTACGTGTGTGTATGTCTGCCTACAGTGGCAGTAGCTCGTAGACCAAGCGCATACCAAGGAATAGCGCTTGGAGTTCCTGCCGTACGTTAAGAACGTGTAGGAATCGTGGCGCGGCGCTAAACGACAGAAGTATTAAACAAGATCAGGATTTCATCCCAAAGTCTACCGTATTGTTTGGAGCTCAGATGCGTTTATCTTTTAGGAACATTCAGAGGTGTTCATACTTTTAGGCTTATAATGCTGATCCATTTCCCCCCTCTCTAAGCCACCCCCACCCGGGTCTGCCCTGGGGGACTTGGGTGGGGTTAACTATTTTTAGTTCCCAGGGTCACCCTGGTCAGCCCCACAGGGTGGGTTTTCCTTCTACTCTGGGGCATGTGTTTCTGTCTACCCTTGGTCCATTCACCTGTATTTTTCTTTTTTAAACTCTCCCTACTGTCTGTGCTGCCTGTAGCTCTTGATATTGGATGTGTGTTGCTAAATGGTCTTAGCTTTATTTAGGCCCCCACAGAGTGGGTTTTCCTCTCTATTCTGGGGCATGTGTTTCTGTCTACCCTTTGTCCATTCACCTGTATTTGCCTTTTTAAAACTCTCCCTACTGTCTGCACTGCCTGTAGCTCTTGATATTGGATGTGTGTTGCTAAATGGTCTTAGCTTTATTTAGGCCCCATGTATTAGGTTTATTTAACGTATTGGACCGGCTGGCGACATACAATGTTCTGTTTAGTTGTGGTTTTTTTTTCAGAAGCAGTGCAGGCACGTCCTGAGAAAGTCTTGTTGCTGTCGGGACGTTAACAATGTACAAACAATCAATCAATATTTAGGCCGCATGTCGTAGGTTTATTTAACGTATTGAACCGGCTGGCGACATACATTCAATATTCTGTTTAGTTGTGGGGTTTTTTTTTTCACAAGCAGTGCAGGCACGTCCTGAGAAAGTCTTGTTGCTGTCGGGACGTTAAGCAATGTACAATCAATCAATCCTCTCTAGGCCACCCACACCCGGGTCTGCCCTGGGGGACTTGGGTGGGGTTAACTACTTTTTAGTTCCCAGGGTCACCCTGGTCAGCACCATAGGGTGGGGTTTCTTCTCTATTCTGGGGCATGTGTTTCTGTCTCTCCTTGGTCCATTCACCTGTATTTTTTTTTAAACTCTCCCTACTGTCTGCACTGCCTGTAGCTCTTGAGATTGGATGTGTGTTGCTAAATGGTCTTAGCTTTATTTAGGCCCCATGTCGTAGGTTTATTTAACGTATTGGACCGGCTGGCGACATACATTCAATATTCTGTTTCGTTGTTTTTTTTGTGTTTTTTTTTTTTTTTGTTTTTTTTTTGTTTGTTTTGTTTTTTGTTTTGTTTTTTCACAAGCAGTGCAGGCACGTCCTGAGAAAGTCTTGTTGCTGTCGGGACGTTAAGCAATGTACAATCAATCAATCCTCTCTAAGCCAACCTCTGATCAACACACACTTCGGTGCACACAAATAAAGACGGACATACGGCGCTTCCCGCCATTAGTACGCTCTGTGGGCTCGTGTAGCAACAAAAATCCATCTCCTTTTACCCACACTCTGATCCACACACACTGGCACACATAAATACAGTTCGATCTCCAGACTCGAGTTTGCACTGCCGTGAACCGAGACGGTCGTCGGATCGCGCGTGTTGACAGCCATGGGTGTCTGGTTTGGTGCTCGGTGGTCGCGATTTTATCCCGGCTGCGTAAACATAGCAGCATAGAGGCAACACTAGCCAGCAAGATACATACAGATTCTTATGACCGCGCCTAATCCTAGACGCGTATGAGCATATGCGACTCTTGCAGCTGTCCACGTTTTGCCTGTGTTCTTTTCATCACCGCAACCCGATTAAACTACGTAAACATAGCAACATGAAGGTAATTCGACTCAGAAATACACATAGCTTCTCACAAGCCCCCGCACTCTGCGCGGAACTCATAAAGATCTATGCCTCCTGGATAGTTTTGTCTATGGTTATAGGCGAACATTGCTAAACAGTGATTGCCATCCGTCTGCCGTCGAAAGTAAAAATTTATATATAAGCTACCAGTAAATTCTGGAGGCAGCTTCTAGTACATGCGATGTGTTTGCAATTTCAGGTTACCCCGTATGCCTACCTGAAGATCCCCCCTCCCCCGCCCCCCCCCCCCCCCCCCCCTTGGGGCGAAACCGGTTGTAGGCGGCAAAAACTTAAATCTATCCAGCAGGTCCAAGATCTGTTTGGGAATATTCATGCACTAGCCTCCCCTCTCGGGGGAAGGACTGGATATTCTCCAGCGGATTGCGGGGCACCTGGGGGGGGGGGGGGGGAGTCCCTACTACTTTATGTGGCAGGTGTTCAGTGGAAGGCTTAAAATGATAGGTCTGTCATTCCTTCTCTCCCACTAACCCTCTCCTTTCTAGAACTAGTAGGCGATGCAGTCACAAAAAGGGCAGCTGATGTCCTGATGACAATGCAAGCTTACCAGCCTGGAATTCCATGGCATTAGTGTAGCAAGAGCATTCTCAGAATTTAATGAAAAATTACGTCCCTTGAGCTATTCTGATTGAGTGCAATTTTTGGCTTTTGGCGAAGCCTTTGTTAAAAGTAAAGAATAATTGAACCACAAAATTGCCTAGGTGCTGCCTTTTCAAAAATTAGTCTGTCTTCTTCCACTGCAACACTTCATAAAGTTTTCGGGATGCAATCCGCGCTGTACTTGCGGTGCTACCAGTAAATTCTGGAGGCAGCTTCTAGTACATGCGTTGTGTTTGCAATTTCAGGTTACGCCATATGCCTACCATAGAGCCGAGCCCCCCCCCCCCCCCTCCCCTTGGGGTGAAACCGGTTGTAGGCGGCAAAAACTTACATCTATCCAGCAGGTCCAAGATCTGTTTGGAAATATTCATGCACTAGCCTCCCCTCTCGGGGGGGAGGCCGGACTGGATATTCTCCAGCGGATTGCGGGGCGCCTGGGGGGAGTCCCTACTACTTTATGTAGCAGGTGTTCAGTGGAAGGCTTAAAATGATAGGTCTGTCATTCTTTCTCTCCCACTAACCCTGTCCTTTCTAGAACTAGTAGGCGATGCAGTCACAAAAAGGACAGCTGATGTCCTGATGACACAATGCAATCTTACCAGCCTGGAATTCTATGGCATTAGCGTAGCAAGAGCATTCTCAGAATTTAATGAAAAATTATATATCTCCTCTTGAAAGTATGCCGGTGACAGTGAAATGAAGTGGAATGAATGTTTATTGATAGGTTCATTTGTCTCTGTGCATAATGATCAGACGGAACCTTCTGCCGTATCATCTGATGACAGTTCCGCTGAATGCCTTCTAGGCTGGCTCTAGCACGACCAACCCTCCACCAAATAACAGCATTGTCCAAGCCCATGTCAATAGTATATAGCTATAATTTGTAACCTTGCTTTTAAATTTCTGAGTTTTCAGAGGTGAACCCGCCTGTATATGCGCCTTTGCAGCGGATCCAAGTATATTTCGTAGTGAACCCGACTCTGTCTTTACCCAAACGATAGAGGGGGAAAAAGTGTGTTCATTTATATGGTCAAGATATAGGGTTACCGAAAAACAAAAGAAACGGCTAAAACTCACTGCAAACCACAATAGCGCATCTCCCTCCCCCACTCAGCCTGGCAAGTAAATTGTGTGAACTAAAAAAGCAAAATTTAGGCATAGATTCTGTTACGTGGTGGAGTTGTAGTCGTAGTATGATGAACACACCAGACGCACGCACGTAAGGTTCTTTTAAATAAACTTCATTCAGCTGCAATCCGTCATACGTGGCTTAAGGATGTAGACAATACTGGAGTAACAGTTCCAACAATATTTTAATTCAGCAATGCGATCTCCACGAAATGTGTTCACAAATTCACCAACAATGTCTTCTCTGCCAAATGTCCACACTTTGACACAATGCGTATCTCATACAATGTACATCACCATTCACTGCATAACTGCGTCACTGACAATGAAGCACGATATCTTGCGTAGCGCTCTCTCAATGTCAATGTACTTTTCGATACACTGCAATTATACAACTGAACACTGTACCGACGCTGTTACATCGCAATTCTACAACTGAACAATGTACCGACGCTGTTACATCGCAATTCTACAACTGAACAATGTACGACCTGCGCTTCCTAATACGATCCTTTTATAGTGGTATGTCTTCCAGAACAATCGAGCAAAATCGTACAACACAACCAATCAGAACAAAATACGTAACTAAAACTCCTAAATATCATTGATAAACCTTATACTAGAATAGTCTAGAAAACTTTGGTTGCTATTTCCATCCCCTATGTTGGGAAATCCCCGTGCGCTACGACGTCACACAAAAGTAGGCCAGACAGGTCACGACCTTGCCCGCAGTCTCTAGAAGGTACCTGACTGGCGCGCAATACTGACTGTAACGCACGCAGACTTGCCCACAGTCGCACGTACAGACTCTCACGCAACAGACGCATACACCGCCACTGACTCAGACGGGCGCATTCATGCGGTAAAACACAACACACGGGCTCCCTTGCTAAAGTCTTTTATACAATATAAAAGAAAAGAAACGCTTTAAAGACTATCAAACTATATACACTGCTCTACTATCACACACACACAAATCACAATATCTTTGCCAGGCTAGGTTTTAGTCTCTCATTGTCTCCAACCTGTTTGATGTTATTGCCTGGTTACGTTGGTCCTTCTCACGTCTAGGCGTTAAAGTCCTTCGTCGTACGCTTCTTCTTGCCGTCCTGTCTCTTTGGCACGGACGTCCTCGTTCTCGTACTGTTGCGCAGTTCTCGCTTTGACTCGGGTGTCTTGGTCCCGGTCAGACTCACTCTCAGTGAAGAGCTGGAGGGATGACCTCACGTTAGGTCCCACCTGTGACGACGTCTCGGCGTCCGTCGTTCCACTCTTTACAAGAACTCTGAATAGACAACAAAAGTCCCAACGTAACACTTGCTAAACACACCACATATTGGATCAATGAGAAGCGTCACGTAACCTGGCTGATACAAATAACTCACACGTTCGTTCACACACACACACACACGTGCTTCACTCACTGTCTATTTCCGTAACACCCCATATCTCTGTCACTATCTTGAAACAGACTATAGCCTAACACTCTTGCTCCGTCTTCATTACTCCATACACTGGAAAAGACTATGCTTAACCAACCACGTACTATCTTCATAGCGGCTTAGACATACACACCTCGCATTCTTTTAGTTATCTATCTCGGTAACAACTGTATACAAAAACACCGGTTACTTCCCCGAATTCTAAACATACATAACTAAACCAAACCGGAACACCGCTATACAACCACATTACTCTTACCAACGCATACTGTCTTTAACTAAACAACTATCAATACTACATTTATAGAAACATACCTGAAATCTAGGCTTCAGAGTCTTGGAATGCGGGCTAAGGTATCTCGCATAACGTCTGTCCAGAATGACAGTCAAGCCCCGCACTAACCAAACTCTGACAGACACAGTTTTTGCCTAAAACTCACTAAACATAACTCACCAAAACTCCGTGCTAACCATGTCTTACAGATTTCACGTAGAGCCTCATGCCACCCGGACTATCGGCACAAACAAACCGTTAACAAAAACCGTACCGTACTAACCCTAATG